>JAVIWB010002806.1:0-357668 GCA_031893035.1 Dermolepida albohirtum | reverse complement strand
CAGGTTTTTGCCGTAGTTTTCCAGGTGAGATACTGTTTAATTATCTACTGATGATGACAACTTAGTTGTTATATTAATCTTAGTTTTCAGTTTGATCAACCACAGTCTCCATTGAAGATTACCTAAGGGGATAATTGTTCAGTAAAGAAACTAATAGAAACACCTTCGGTGCCCTGAAGTAAAGACTGAATCATTTGCTGGAGCTAGTGACAACGAAAATCTTGAACCAAAACCTGACCAACCGGATCCAGCAAAACCACGAAAGAAGAAGGGAAAACGTTCTATTTTAAAAAAACAAAATAGTTATCAAATGTGAGCTAAGTAAAGAAGGGCACTTAAAATTTCATGTTTGTATATTATTTATTTCATAAATGTGTCAAATTCAACGATGGTGAGTACAATTTTAAAGTTCATGTTCTGAAAACACATCATTTCAAGCTGACATATATAAACTAGTGTTACATATTCAAATATTTAAATAAAAATCTAAGTTTACTATTATTTTCTTTAGAAGTTGCTGAATTCGAAAATAACAAATATTCAAAATTTTAATTTTTTCCTTTTCCCCTCACGATTATTTAATGTTACACCAGTTTCTGTCTTCAACAATTGCCTCTTACGTATTCAAGAAACCGTAACAACCTCTCCGTCACAATAAATCGAGGATTTATTTATAGCTGCTTCTCTACGTAATGATTACAGGCCAATTTCAAATTCACTTCACGCAACTACTTTGTCAAACTGATAGCCAGCTTACATGATAATGTCATATAATTGAACCGCTAACAATTATTATGTGTCACCAGTAAAACCACTGAACTTCACGGAACGTTGTCTGTTGGAAAACGAAAACTATTTTCCGTGTCGGCATGTCCACATCAATTATTCCAGCTGTTTTACTTCCAGTACAAGTTATTTTATTGCGACAAATACAATAAAATTTTCCCTATCTTGCCTGAAATGTTAAACGGTTCCCGTTATCTGAACGTTAATGTTTTTCTAGGTGCGAAAACAATGTTATTTATATGTTGTGAGATATATTTATGTTTCACTAATTTTAATAATAGATTTATTATGCCTGAACAAATTTTTATTAAAAAAATAAGTTTTTGCGAAAGAATGTATACCAATTACCAATTACTATACGATTAGCTATCAGTTTGGGGTGTAAACAGGATTATGTGAATATGTGTTACTTGAAATATAAACCGAAATATTACACGTTACGAGTTTAAACCTTAAGCATGTAACTGGCAAAATTACCAGTTTTTTTTTCCTGTTATGGGAAAGATTTAATATGACTAGTCATCCAGTAATAATACCTACATACAACGCAAATTAATAATTAGTAGGCCTGACGAAAGAGGGCAGCATTAATAAAAATATTTGTACTTCAATATTGCAATCTTTCAAAATTTTTATTTTTACAACAAAACGAATTGTGAAATCAAAGTTGAACTGGTGTCTGCCACGGGTATCAATATCCATCGATTTCTATCATAAAAAGATGTACATCTGACTTTAAACGTAGCCGGACTAGTATATTTGGTTAACAACGCACTGAACACTCAAAAAATGTGTGTACTCCAGAAATTATTAAAAAAGTACATGATATGATACTAGATGATCGTCGAATTATATTATTTGAATATTTAATGGGAAGTAACGGAAGCTCTACATATTTCATTTGGATCAGGAGTTTCGATTTTGCATAATGAATTGAAAAAATATTAGATGCAAGACGGGTGCAGCATTTGTAACCTTTTAATATTGGGAATACATACATTTTAGTCCTTAATTTAGGAAAATTGAGGCATGCTCAGAACTATCTTAGGTATCGAAACATAGGACCATAATGAAGCGATAATTAGAATAATGGACTGAGGCTGGCACAAGTGCCCCGAAGAGGTTCAGGAAGGTTATGGTTATTGTCTTTTGGGCCTGCAGTGAGACTTGTCTTATCGATTGGCTTTAAAAAATGTAAAACAATAATAGACAAATGCTATGTATTCTTTTCAGAAGAATCGCAAAATGCGAGACAACGTAAGAAACCGCACTTAAAGAAGGAACAACTTCTTGGTTAGTTCATCTTGATTTCTTGGCTGGAACCGTATCATCAGTACTTGTGTTGCCGACTTTTCGTCTTTATTTGTATGTTCAGGTATTAACTACCGATGTCATTGTTGTGCTGAAACTCTCATATATATATATATATTACATGTATATATACATATGAAACTATTTCATATATATATATATATATATATATATATATATATATATATATATATATATGTACAATAACGAAAATGTTTTCAAAGAATAGAAATAAAGAAGTCATGACATGTGTCGATATTTCGGGTAGAGAATAAAATAGGGTAGGAAAGGTATAAACAAAGAGTGAAGAAAACTATGTTTAGAATGGGTCAGGAAGAAAAGCATGAGCATTTCTAGATATACATATATGCTAATGGTGCTAAAACTAAAATATTAGTTGTTGATCTAGCAATACTAAAGGCATTTGCAGACTGTGATGCATACATTGGTATCACGACCATTGGAAGGGTGCAACACTTGTTACCTGTGGACTACAAATGCGAATGAAAACACATTTCGATCCTCAATTTAGGTAAGTGTAGACATGATCCGGAAGACTAGGGGTATCGAAAAATCCACCCAAAATGAAGCAACAATCGAAATAATGGATTGAGGCTGGCACAAGTGCTCCAGAAAGGTAATGGATATTGTCTTTTGGGATTGCAATGAGATTTTTCTTCTCGATTATCTTCAAAAATTTGAAACGATTATAGAAAAATGTTATGTATTCTTTTCAGAAGAACTGGACGAGGCAAGACAACACAGGAAGCCTAATTTATAGGAGAAACAAGTCTTTGGATACCTCATCTCAGCTTCCTAGATAGAACAGTGTCCTGAGTATTTATTTACATGATGTAACTGCTGCTTCTGGTATCGTTGATGTACTGAAACTGTTTCTATGCAACAATGTGCAAATATATATATATATACGTATGTATGTCTGTATGTATTTCCAAAAATAGGAATAGAAAATTTCTTGACATGTTTTGATATATCGAGTAGAGAATGAAATAAAGAAAGGGTATAAAAGAAGAGGTATTTGCAGACTGCGTTGGATACATTGGTATCACGACTATTGGTATCCGTGTCAATTTGGTTGCCAATAAGTTTTCTCGTAAACTTCGCACTAGCTACTGCTCTTTTTGTTGTTAAGAGGAGAAGTACCATCGATTCTATAAGACCAATATTTTATAAGCCTCTGCACCCTCCCCAAAGCGAGATGTGGATGCAGGTATCAAGAATATCATATAACAGATGCGTACTCTAGCATTGAACATGCCAGCGCATAAAATAAAGTCTTGGAAGTCGCCAAATTGGAAAATCCTGAACCAGGTCTTATTAAGAAGTTCAGTTTTCGATACGTCAAAGAACAGATGAAGTGAATATGGCTGGTAAACTTTAAGTGAGAACCAAATAACACACCTAAATCTGTAATACTACTTTGTCTAGGTACTGCCATCAAATCCAAAGCGTACTGATACACGATCGGTTTGCTAAATTTTAAATAAGTAATGAATATTAAATTTACAATTTATTAATACGTAATCTATTATATTTTTTTTTAATTTTTGAAAATAATTACAAATATATATGTATTTGGAGGTAATAATTTACACTTTACCCGTACTCGAAGACAGCAATATAATTTACTTGGTTATTCTGCACTTGAATACCTACAGGAATTTAAAAATTTCCTTTCGTGACTTCTACGATAGACCGCAGCTAATTTTTTTTATTTCTGTCGTAAAGTATTTCCCTTACTCCCTTGCCCCTCGCATATTTTTACACTCAACATATTTTCAGCACAAATTTCGCGTTTCTAGCCCATTATTTCCGGCCGACGTTTTATGAGGGAGAACAGGTAACAAACGGTCTCCATTGTAATAAAACTAAATATAACATAATCGAAACGTAAAAAAAGAAACTCGAGATTCCAAATCGGTGTGTGTATTTTCCTTAATGTGTTGGAACGTAAATCAAGTGAATAAATATCAAGCGAACTTATTATTGTAATGTAAATTAATAACATACTGAACATTTTTTGTTTAGTTTATTTTAATTCTTCCAATTTTAGTAACTTAAATTAAAGTACGTCCCCTGAATCACAAATAATAGCAATAACTTTAAAAAACAAAACAAAAACAGTATGAATCATTTCTGACTCTATTCAAAACATTTTTTTTTGGCAGCGCATCAAATTACTTTCTCATATCCTTAGTAGCTATGAGTGATGATACTTTTGTCAATGTGAATAAAAATTCGTTTATCCAGCTACATATATGTATATTCAAACAAGTATTGATCAAAATATTTTATATTTGTGGTAATGGATGATTCAAATTCTTTGAAACAGAAACCTAATTAGCTTTGGTTTGGGTGTATTGATAAATGCCCCACTTTTTTGCCTTCACTTACTTTAATATTCGACAAGCATCTTTTACTAACTTCCTCTATGGAACATAAAGGTTAATTTAAGTTTAATTACTGTGTTGTTTGGTGAAAAACTATGTTTTCATTTCAAAAAAAAGCCTGTAGTAGTTCATGTCTATCCCGTCTAACAAACGGCTATGTGGCTACAATACGTAAGCAGACAAACACTATAGACACGCCATAATCCAATTGGTGAAACAAAGAATAATTCTCTTATTGATAAGAGTTTGATTGAGTCTTGTCTCGTATATTAAATACTCAACAGTCAATCTTTGGCAATAAGTTTCAACATACTTCTTATTGACCATCGAATACCTTCGATTGATGTAAAAAAATTTTCTGTCATGATCAAATGGAATTTAGGGAATAAACAATAATCCCATAGAACTATACTAAGTAGACAAGTATGTAGGCAAAAACAAATTTTGTTCAAACCATTTGTGACAATTGATGAACCATGGTATGATGCATTATTATGTAATAATCGTTAACAGTCTGATTCTAAATATTTAGATCGAATATGACCAACATGACCTGTTAGATTCTGTAATGCACCCGTATAAAACTTTTTGGAATGGAAAAAATCAGAATTTTTGTATTTTAACTTCCTCAAATGGGAAAGAAATTGAGCACATTACTGGTTCTCTGGATTATATTGACAACACTACGTTTCTTACCAATATTTTCAATCATCTTAAAGAAAATTTGGCCTTCTCAATCCTCTCTAATAATGTATCTGCAACACTTTACCGTAAAATTTTTGATATCACCTTCCTCCGTCGAATGGGGTTCCGTGAAGAATAAAGTATATTAAAACAAACTCAACAACGCCAAGAAGTTAAAAATCAAAATTACGACAGCTCTGAAAAGCATCCGACCTCAAACTCTGCGAAAGGTCTATTCTGAAACGGTGGAAAGGTGCGAAATGTACGTGAGAAGTAATGGTGATCATGCTATCTGCTTCTGGGTTTCCGGGCTGGAACCGCGTCACTAGTATATCTGCTGACGTTTCGTACCCATTTTTATGGGACATCTTCAGGGCTGAACTACTGCACTGAAACTGCAGTAGTTTCGGAATCGCATTTTATAGATGGCATAAGGGCATTGGAGCACCGTTGGAATAAATGTATTGCTCTTTTAGGAGAATATATTGAAAAATAAAAATTATTTTGTATTTAAAAAATTCGTTTTCCTTTTCCATTCTCACTGCTTGTCAAACTACCCTCGTATGTATAATAAACAAGAGAGTAAAATAAATAAAATGAATGTAGTATGGTGTTTATTAGCCTTCATCTTTTATTCCTATTATTGTTACTAAAATCGAGGAAAGAAATAATGTCTGCAAACTAAATTTTGAGACAATTAGTACTACTGTGCTTTATATAGTAGATGTAAATTTTGACAAAATTAATAACAGTGTCTTGCAACAAACTTAAGAATTCGACTTTGTAACTTTTGCATTTCTCAAAGTAGATATTAAAACATTAAAGTTGTCAGAAGAGTGAAATGGAATTAATTCTACGAGTTATCCGACCTAAAATAATAACATCTCGTTAATAAGGGTTGACGTATTTCACTAAAACTAAAATTAAACTAAATTAAACTTAAGGGAAAATTTTCGAAGACGCTCATTGTATTTTCCAACAGGGGGGAAACGTCAGAGACGAATTTAAATGAATAGTTGCTCGCGCTGAAAATTTAAACTGGTTAGCAAAATAAATTGACTCCCGTTTCATGTTTTATTCATTTCTCCTGTAACATGAAGTACGTTCATAATTAAGTTCATACTAACACTTGCTTAACACTAAATAAATAATTAGTGACGTTGCTCTCTAACTCGACAAATTTCCTTGTAAATTTTCGATTGTTTGTTCAATAAACAAACGTTGGATAATAATGTTGGGCGATGGATAATTGGCACTTTCCATTTAGAATTCAATTCAAATGAAACATGGTAATATACATATGTGTAGGCTGGTTATTTGTCCTATGATTGGAGTAATCATAATTTCGCGTTCAAATGGAATACATACATGACACCTTTGTATATTTTACTGAAAGTTTCCGCAGTGTGACTGTGTATAAATTTAATTTTAACCGAATATAACCTGACAGCGATAAGTAAAGCGGGACTGTAATATTATTTCAAAATTACGCATATATGGTACACAGAAATTCACGGATAATCATCAGGAATGACGATTCGATGATTAATCCTGAGTCGACAATCGTAATATAGAAATGTCTTGTCAGTCGTTAAGGCACACCTGACCATCAATGATGAAAATGTGAGAGAAAAAATATTTCGAATTTTTGAAATGTTCTGCGGAGAATTAGGTTTTTTACTGTCAAATAAAATTGCGCAACACTATATTTGTGTAATTAATGATTTTATTTCAATATTTTTTGTTATTAAACATTTTTTAAATGCTTTTTTACGTTAAACCAAGCAGCTTGTAATCTACATTTTCAACGAATATTCTTATATGTATGTATGTAGTACAACGGTGGTCCCATAAGTACCCGGCATTACCTAGATATGGTGAGAGTTGTTTGACAAATATCACTGTATTAGAAAGTACGCATATGTATCAAGTTTGAAGACGCCACGTTGTTTAATATTTGTTTGGCAGCCAGCAATAGTGAAAGTTTTCAGTGAAATTGTAAAAATAGAGAAAATTGGTCATCTTTATGTGATACAGTACAGATACAACCGATATAAAAGCTTAACTGGATTCTACTCTGGGTAAGTCTGCTCTTTCGTTTACAACACTGAAATATTAGAATAGTAGAGTTTAAACGAGGCCGTACGAGCTGCCAAGATGAGCATCGCAGTGGTCAACTAAATGAGGTGACCACTTCAGAAATGGTGAAGAAAATCCACTAAGCGGTACCGGATGATCATCGACTGAAAGTGCGCGAGCTAGTAGACATAGTAAGCATTTCAAAAAGTGCGATACATCGCATATTATCTGAAAATTTGGACATGAGAAAGCTGTGTGCAAGACGGGTGCCGCGTTTGCATACACTAAAGCTAAAACAGTGCCGTGAGGGTATTTCGAATGAGTATATAGAGAAGTTTCGCAGCAACGAAGCAGAATTTTTTCATAACCTTGGATGAAACATGGGTTAATCACTACACACCCGAGACAAAAGAATAAACAAAACGATGGACTCAAACGAGAGAACCGGCACCAAAGATGTCGAAGACCGTTTCATTTGCAGACAAGGTCATGGCATAGGTTTTTTGGGATGCGCGTAGAATAATTTTCATTGTCTATCGTGAAAAAGGAAAACTATCAACGGCGAGTATTATGCGAACTTATTGCAACGTTTGAGCGAAGAAGTCAAGCAAAAACGGCCGCATTTGGCTAAGAAGAAAGTGTTCTTTCGTCAAGACAATGCACCAGCTAACAAATCCGTTATTGCAATGGCCAAAATTAATGAATTAAAGTTTGAATTGCTACTTTATGCACCCTATTCGCCAGAGTTAGCTCCCTCGGATTATTTTCTGTTCCCAAACTTGAAAAAATTGATCAGTGGTCAAAGATTTTCCAACGATGAAGAAGTGATGTCGGTAGTTAATGGCTATTTTGAGGAGCAACACAGTTCTTATTATAAAAAGGGTATCGAACTTATTGAACATCGCTGGGAAAAATCTATAGAGTTGAATGGAGATTTTGTTGGGAAATAAATATATTTCTCTCCAAAATTTTTGTCTTTTCTTTGTTGGGTCGGGTGCTTCTGGAACCACCCTCGTAATATTAAGACTATTAATTTCATTAAATATCGATCTATAGAAACGGTAAATGAAAAGGGAGGAAATAATTTAGTGTTCATAATTACAATTTTAAATTAGTGAATATCTATGGACCTTCTACGAATTTTAATTTTAAGAATTTTTATAATTCTGTGTTTTGAGTGTTAAATTTATATGTAAATCTTAATACGGTAATTCTACATGGCGACCTAGATATCAACATACTTATGGAATCTAAAGAGAAATACAATTCAATCAATATGGTACAATCTTTTGCTACAAACATTCAAATTAGCTCTCATAAGGTTTACCTCCACTTTCAGTACATCTATTGACTCAATTTGTATCAATTTTTGAGGTGTAAGCTATAGAATAGATAGGAATGATTTCTCATATCATTCTGGAATGGAACTTAGTTTGTTGCCAGATTAACTTCTGGATGTATTCTCGTCTATTAATATTTTGGTTGCTTTTGTTAAAAGTCTTTATGATGTTAACTCCGCATTGATTTAAATAAAATGCCATAAAGGAATTCATATTGTAATATGGATATTTGTTTTGTACTTTATTCTCTATAAGAGCTTATCTAAACTACCAAAACGAATCTAAAAAGCGTGTGCAATTTGTTTTCAAATAATAAATTCATTATTTGAAAACGAATTACGTCAAGTCTCAATTTCCTATGAAAACACCCCCACATAAAGAAACTTAGCACATATTCATTTAAAAAGGCATAAAACGGAACCACTGTTTATTAAATTACAACAATACATTTTACGTAAATCGTGATTTATCAATCTTTTTAAGCCGGGCAATTCCCTGGAGTCGAAGTCTGAAATCGTAGCGTGAATGCCCTTGAGAATTTTTGATTATTGCAGTCACGCGTTTCCTTGAAAGCTTTCACAATGTCTATCCCTCTAGGAGCTTAGTTCTCCCCTATTCTTTTCTTTTTTGGATTTTCTAATTGTAAATTGAGAGAGCTATTTGGAAATAATGAAGTATTATATGACACCGAAGTTTTTAACTTAATGTCATCCTAAAAGCAAACAGGCTGAATCGTATTATTTAATTTATTATGTTCGAATTGGATTAAGTTGTTCGGGAGTGGTTTTATTTCAAAATTAAATTGGAGGAAGGATGCATCTACACGAAAATGAAACCCGATATCAAAGCTGGGAAAGTATCTGAATGCAGAAAAAAAATTTATCGTAAATTTACGCAATATATATATATATGTATATATGATGTATATAACGGTAAAAATTAGAATGTTTCAGTTTTTCATCTTAAAAACGCTAATATGCAATATCTACATGCATTTATAAAATCATATATTTATTTTATTTACTATTTAATAAAAAAAACACTAACTTTAACCGTCGAAAGCTAAGTTTGTAATTATATTAAAAGATCTGCTTTCATAATAAAATTTATGGCGTAATTAAAAAATCGAATCAAACAGTCTCTCGTAGGTCAATAGTAGAGCATCCGCCCGGCAAGTAAACGACTGGGATTCGCTTCCTTACCGAATGGCAAGATTCTTGCATTAATTTTTGCCTTAATTATGACGATTAAACAAGTAGATTGAGATTTAATTATGTGAGGTTGATTGATAACCATTTTCCACATTAATTTTCGTATTCTGTATACGTATTGCGACAACAAAGTTATCATTATCAGCAGATAATTAAACAGTGTCTCGCTTGCAAAACTACAGCAAAAACCCTGAACGAAACAAATTCCGTACACGATATGTACCGTCGAAAGTCAAAACGCACACTCCAGTGTGCGTTTTGGCTTGGCTGAATACGAAAATTAATGTGGAAAGGATTTATATGTCAATCTTAAATGAGTTAATCGGCCACAGACTCCATCACAATTATCTCCTGCGAATTGAGTTTTCGTTAATATATATATATATATATATGAGGGTAGCCGTTTATATTTCGGGAATAGCGAACAAAAAAAATTTCTTATTATTGAAAATAGATTTATTGCTTTTCAAAATATTCTTCTGGAATTGCTTGCACCGACTTGTGAGAGCTCGCATTGTCATGGTGGAGAATGATTTGTCGTTTTCGGTTTATTTTCCTTATTTCTTCAAAAGCTTTTGGCAAACAAATAGTTGTGTACCATTCGAAATTGACCGTTGACTCTTCAAAGGCACGATTGCAACGTGACCGGTTTTTCCAAAAAAACAGGCGACCATTTGCTTTGATGTGCTTCGATCGCGAACAACTTTTATTGGTTTTGACTCACCTTGGAATACCCACACGGTCGACTGCTGTTTACTATTGGGCTCATGCGTATAGACCCAAAATTCATCACCTGTGACGACTTTATAAATGTTCTTTGAAGCACCTCATTTCTTGGCACCAATTGAGGCGACTCATTTTTTCAGCGGTTGTCAAATTATGTGGTACTCAACGTGAACATAGCTTCTTAACGGCTAAATGTTCGTACAGGATCTTATGCACGCTGGTGTTACTAATACCTAGAGATGCCTCGATCTGATGGTATGTCGCATGACGGTCTTGCATTATCAATTCAGACACTGCATTAATGTTTTTCGACACAACAAAATTTATGGGACGACCTTCACGAAATTCACCGTCCAAGTTTGAATTCACTATACCAACGATATACTGTAATTGAATTTGATGGAGCCTGTGGTTGATTGACTTGAAATAGTTAATTGTGGAAAGGGGTTATATATCGACCTTATTGATCAAGATATACTGTAATTTTGAATGGAGTTTTATCATCATATATAGAATTCAGCTTGTCGATGCATTCTTGTTGAGATAATCTACGCCGATTATGAAAAATAATTGCACGAAAATGTTCACGAGTTAATTCCATTTTTTCGCTGACATAAAATTTTCAAGTTACTGTCAACAAAAGAAATACCGACCGGATAATAAAACTGTCAAGGTAAATATATTATCAAAAATGACAAACTTCACGATGCAATCATCAGATCGGAGGCACTAACATTGTTGCCATTGTCCAAAATATAAACGGCTACCCTCGTATACATAGATTTAGCAAGCAGTTGCGATGCATTCAATAATAAAACACACTGTGGGTCCTCCGTTAAATATCTGTTTCCATAATGAAATTTATAGCGTAATTGAAGAATTGGATCCTACAGTCCTTGATAGCTTTATGGTAGGGTAACCTACCGGCAAGCGGACGACATGGGTTCGATTCTTCACCAAGTGTCTAGATTTTCTTGCATTAATCCCTACCGTAATTATAACGAGTTTTATGAGAATGTAGTATATAGAATTTTCAGGTATAATGGTGGTGTAATGTAAAGCTCAGTTTCTAAAATCTCAAAAACTTTAAAGATATTAAATATAGTTTTTTAAGGAAGGCCTTTAAAAGCTATCCAAAACTGACATAAAAGATATATTATTGCATTAAAAACGATGCATATGTCGTCATAACTCAAATAAATTTTAATTTTATGTTTAGAAGAATTCAATGGGTTTTAACCTACTCGTCCCTTTATTTGAATGAAGTAGGTATTAAGGTCAATTTCGTCATTTATTTTTAAAATCCTTGAAACGCAATAAATAAAATCACACAATCTTGTGTAACTTTTAAAAATTATAATTAAGTATTCATCCATATTCTATAATTTTCCTTAAATAAAAAGGTAAAGTAACTTCAACAATATGCATATAATTTTGTTCAAACTTTAAAAATAAACATAACCTTGGAAGATAGTGATCGCCTCAAATTATATGTACTTCCAACATTTTAGATGTAATCAAAGCCGAAGTATATATTACCACGCTTTAATAATGTTATTATACCAACGGGAAATTATTTACGAGTAGTCTGATATAAAATTAAGCGTATGTACGTTTTATGCAAATTTTTACTTTCACAAAGAAAAACGAATATCATTAATCCAAAATAAATGTACGGAAGTTTGAAGTCCCTATTGCCTTTTTCCGCTTGGGTGGTGCTTTGTTGTAATCTATTGATCACGTTCCACTTATTTCAATACGAAACCCCTTTAGGCGGTTTTAATTTCTCTTTTAGAGGAATAATCGGGATATTCTTCAAATTAAGAATTTTCGAGATATAAATACAAGTGTGATAAAAGATTTTCTTGGTTAGCTATCTCTTTCAGTTATGCCGATAAATAAGTTATTATATGCATATTTAAGAAGGAAATATTGGTGATTTACGAGTACTTTGATTCAGAAAAGTTAAATGCAATACAGAATTATCGAAGCACAATTAGGAAAGTGTGGCATTAATAATGGTAATATCAAAAACGGTATTGCTCGATAGATAAAAATCGAACACAGGACGATATAAATTGTGTGGTACAAGTGTTACAATACATATTCAATAACAAAAGAAATACTCATCGTGTAGAATGTAAATTAAGTAAAAATTCTATTACCTAATCAAGAAAACTAAACCAACGTACAGTTACTACCACATGAACATGTTACACGTTAACATGTTCATGTTATATATCTGTCGAGTTCATGTAGGATCGATCGCTGAAGGTTAATATATAACCCCTTGCCACATTAATTTTCGTATTCTGTATACGTATTTCGACAACTAAGTCATCATCATCAGCAGATAATTAAACAGCGTCGCACCCGGACAACTACGGTAAAAATAGCCGTACGAAAACAAATTCCACACGCGATCCGTACCGCTGAAAGCCAAAACGTATACTGTGTTGTACACAGTTTACACAGTGTACGTTTTAGCTGGGATGATCTTAGTTGTCGAAACTAAATTAAAGGGTTTTCCAATAAGGACTTGACAACTTTTTTTCAAAATAAAATGCAGACCATTTGAGATATTTCAAAAACTTTATTATCGGGTTGAAGTACAATCAAAATATTTATGAATGGAACTCGACTTCGTTCATATGGCCACCGCGGGCACGTTTGCAGCGGTAGATTCCTTGGACCCAATTTTCGATGACTCGGCCACACAATTCGGCCGAAACAGCTGCTATTTCGCGTTCAATGTTGGCTCTGAGATCTTCCAACGTTGTCGGCTTGTTGGCATAGACCAATGACTTGACGTAGCCACAAAGAAAAAAGTCTAGAGGCGTTAAATCGCACGAACGAGGCGGCCAATCGACTGGTCCATTTCTTGAGATAACACGCTCATCAAACTTACTCTTCAATAAATCGATTGTAACGTGTGCTGTGTGGCTTGTGGCATCGTCCTGCTGAAACCACATGTTGTCCAAGTCCATATCTTCCAATTCGGGCCAAAAATAATCGGTAATTATGGCGCGATAACGATTATCATTCACAGTAACGTGACGATCATTATCGTCGACGAAAAAATATGGCCCTATGACGCCGCCGGCATGCAAACCGCACCAAACAGTTATTTTTTGTGGATGAAGTGGTGTTTCATGAAGCACATGTGGATTTTCACCCGACCAATAACGCATATTTTGCTTATTGACGAACCCATTGAGCCAAAGTGAGCTTCGTCACTGAAAATGATTTTGCGATGAAATTGATCATCTCGGCGCATCTCCCGATCAGAGAACTTACGTCGCTTCAAATGGTCCATCGGCTTCAATTCTTGAGTTAGCTTTACCTTGTATGGGTGTAAACCAAGATCCTTACGCAAAATTCGCCATAAAGTGGTCTGGACGATGCCCAACTCTTGAGAACGCCGTGAAATTGACTGATTTGGATCATTTGCTACGGACGTTTCAACGGCAGCGATATTTTCGACGCTTCGACCAACCCGTTGTCTCACTGGCACGGCAACGTCACACAACGAATATGTAGACTCAAATTTTTGCACTAAACTTGTTACTGCCTGTCTACTAGGACAAGAATTACGACCGAAAATCGGAGTTAACGCTCTTAAAGTAGCGGTCACCGACTCCGAATATCTGTAGTAAATTTTTATAATTTGCAGACGTTGTTGCACCATGATGAAAATGTTAAGTTTACTGAATAAATTGACAGCGACAGTTCGATGATTAGTGAAAGGGTGCGTTCACAAATTGAATTAAAAGTTGTCAAGTACCTATTGGAAAAGTCTTTATATGCATATTGTTGAAGTTACTACAGAATACGAACATTTTTTTGGATAGGAGTTATATTAACCTTAGTTGATTAATAGTATCTTTATATTTATTAAGTCAGATGTTTATTTCAGTTTACTAACTGGTGCACTATATTGCTTTATAATAAGTTGTTATATCACCCCAAATCCTATTTTTTTATAATTTCCAAATTTGATTAATGAGTAAAAGCACCCAACAAAATATCGGGTGTTTTTTTAAGAGCTTGAGAAACTAAAATGATAATACAAGACAGAAGTATTGTTGGAATTCAATTTTTTTTATTATAATCTGGTACATAATTTCATGGCATTTACTTTTTTAATATGATTTTCGGAATATGTCCGCCGCGGCTACGAGTATCATGGTCCATTCGATGAATCCAATTTTTGACTACTTTTTCCAATAAATCTGGCCGTACGGCGTCAATGGTGGCTTAAATATTGGCTTTAATGCTTCAAGAGTTGGTGGCTTATCGGCATAAACCAATGACTTAACATAGCCTCATAAAAAGTAATCCAGAGGCGTTAAATCGCACGAACGAGGGGGCCAGTGAACAGGACCACTTCTGGAAATAAAGTTGTCACCGAATTGATTTTGCAATAAATCGATTGTTAAGCGCGCTGTATGGCAAGTTGCACCGTCTTGTTGGAACAAAATGTCGTCAATGTTCAGCTGATTAATTTTTGGACACAAAAATTCAGTCAACATGGCTCGATAGCGCTCGCCATTCACAGTAACGGCAGCTCCTTCCTCATTTCGAAAGAAATAAGGACCGATGATGCCACCTTGAAGATTGCCTTCCCACCAAATACGGCAATTTTGCTTATTGACGTATCCATTTAACCAGAAATGAACTTCATCACTAACCACAGTTCTTTGATAAAAATGCTCATCTTCGGCCAGTTTCAAAAAAGCCCAATCAGCGAAGACGCGACGCAAACGATGGTCGTTTGGCTTCAATTCTTGCACGAGCTGTATTTTGTAGGCACGCAAACCAAGATCCTTACATAAAGTTTACCACGTAGTCGAAGGACAACAGCCAAGAAGTTTAGAACGACGACGAATCGACAATTCGGCGTCTTCTTCAATACTTCGCGCTACAGCAGCAATATTTTCTTCGGTACGCACATTTCTTTGTCTTGTTGATGGTTTTGAATTGAAAAGAGTAAAATTAGTGCGAAAACGATCAATAACTACACAAATGGCTTGCTCACTAGGCAGATTATGTTGACCGTAAAATGGACGAAGTGCTCTATGAACTTCGCGAACAGATTTATTTTTTTCAAAGTAAATTTCCACAATTTGGAAGCGTTGTTTTGGTGTCAAACGATTCATGATGACTTGCCAAACCTTACTGAACAGAAATATCAACACACTTTGACATTATCAGCTGTCAAACCATAGTTATCAATATCGATTGTTCTCATGCACTTAAAAACATTGATTATGAAGTTAAAATTTATATAATAAATAAAGCTTCGATAACAGCATGTGCTAAAATATAGAGCTTCGATGAACAAGGCCTGTAAAACAACCGTTTTATTGTTTACTTCTTATAGTTTTACATTTAACAATTATTGCACTTATGGAATATTTTTATGCACATACTCTGTTTTTGCTGACGTTTTACATCCTTGTAAATTACGAGAGTGATTAATACATATTAATATAATTATTATTATTATTATTACGCGACGGAAAACAAATGAGAAATTACATCTACGTAATGGAGAAAATTGCAATATTGCAAATTAAGTCAGGTGAATGCTGCAATTTTCACAGGAGAGCCATCCTAAAACGATAATTTACTTTCTGAAAGTAATTAAGTTGCTAAGCCTATCTTAATCGCGAGGGCAACAATTTCCTAATAATCACAAGAAATTCTAATTAGATTTCGACCATAAATATTAAAGGAGGTGAGTGCGCTCGAGCGGTGCCTCCAAGACAAAATAATTAAATTGGCCCCGAAAAACACTCAGGTAATTTTAATTAAGTTATAGAAGGTAAATATAACTCTAACATAAACGGAGACGTCTGTTGATGTGAACGAATAAAGACGCGCAGAAGGATGAACTAGATGGAAAGGAAGGGAAAATTGAAGGAAATAAGTACGAGCACGCAGGCGGAGATATAGAATGCAATAAGAATGACGTCGTTCGTTAAATTCGGAAAATGACTGCAGAGAAGGAAGGGTGGTGAAGGATTATGAAAGGCACGGTCTGAGGTCTAAATTGTTGACAACTTTGATAAATATCTTATCAGGAACGGTGCGAATAACAATCTTCAGTTTAAAAGTATGCCTCGAAAATAACTCGCGGAATTGTTTGAGTCTGGTATTATTAAAACATGGGATCCTGGAATTGGAAGTTGAAGGGAAAATTTCGTTCATTACTGTTTTAGAGAGTTGACTTAAATTATGGTCGGGTGTCATAAAAAGCTTCAAAATTATGTATGGGATTATCCGCACAATGTGCTAAATGTCAACTTTTACAAAATTAATTTCTTAAATATTAGAATATAAATTCCTTAGGATATGCACCATCGTTTACATAATAACAGCACACTTGGTTTTGTATACTTAAGAATTGGTAAATTGCCTCTCCTCCTTTTTGTTTTAATATATTGATTTGAAATAAATTCGAAAGTTCTTTTAGGACTTCATAAATGTTTATAACAAACACAAATATCCAGATCCTTTTAATCAGTGAGCTTTTAAAACGGATCCAGTTTGCCTACATTTAAGTATTTCTCGTATAGCGTTTTTAAGAATGTTTTCTTTTACGCCAGCGTTTTTCAATCCTTTAATATTGTGACCAAATTTTCATTCTCAATTCTTATCAAGCCCTCTCTCTTCCTTCTTCACATAACAATTTTTAAATGAAGAAATGTTATAATTGTATTAGTTTCGATTTGGATGTGTTTTGACAATAAAAACCCACTACGACACTGCCTTGATTATATTACCATGAAAGCGTAAACTTATCGATATTTGGCGACACATATCGGCTACATTGAAAAAACCGGGATTGTTGTGTTTCTATTGCTCTTTCTGTTATGCCAATCATATCTGAAATTCCCGCCGCTTTCCGAAAAGTGTCGATATATAGAAAATTCTGGAACGTCGGTCGCGACCACAACTTATGCGTATACGAGGGTGGTCCCAAAAGTACTCAATCTAATAGAGAAAACAAAAATTTTGGAAAGAAATATATTTATTTTTCAGCATAATCTCCTTTCAGCTCCATACACTTTTCCCAGCGATGTACACATTTTATAATAAGAACTGTCTTGCTCCTCAAAATAGCAATTAACTGCCGACATTACTTCTTCATCATTGGAAAATCTTTGACCATTTTTGAACCATCTTTTCAAGTTCGGGAAAATAATCCGAGGAAGCTAAATCTAGAGAATAGGGTGGATGAGGTAGTAATTCAAGCTTTAATTCATTAATTTTGGCCATTGCAATAACGGATTTGTGAGATTGTGCATTGTCTTGATGAAACAACACTTTCTTCTTAGCCAAATGTGACCGTCTTTGTTTAATTTATTAGATCAAACGTTGCAATAAGTTCGCATAATGCTCGCCGTTGATAGTTTTTCCTTTTTCAAGACAGTTAATGAAAATTATTCCACGCGCATCCCAAAAAACCGATGCCATGGCCTTGCCTGCAAGAGTTTTATTCGTCGTATACTGATTTCTTTAAAAAGTCACCACCTTCTCGAACGCCCTCTATAATTACTACGTGCCGTACTAGCTCAAATCTATGCTGAGCATGTGTTGATGGATACATGTTCTTCAACGTTGTAAAATATATTATTATTATAAGTTGTTATCGATATTTTTCACATTTATTATATTTAAATTTTTCGAAAAATTAGGCATTTATTGACTTATTGATTGAATAAATTAAAACCAATACTAGTTATTTCAGTTTCAATTTCTTTCAAATACCCGTGTACGAGGGTAGTTTAACAAGTAGCGAGAATGGAAAAGAAAAACGAATTTTTTAAATACAAAATAATTTTTATTTTTCAATATATTCTCCTAAAAGAGCAATACATTTATTCCGACGGTACTTCAATGCCCTTATGCCATCTCTAAAATGCGATACGGGAGGGCTTGCAAAATACGAAAATGATAAGCTCGTCGCTAGACGAAAATTTCTTTCCATCTAGTGCCGTTTTCAATTTTGAAAAAAGGTAAAAGTCGGAAGGGGCTAGATCCGGCGAATAAGGCGCATGCGGTACTAATTGGAGATGCAACTCGTGGATTTTGGACATCGCCTGTGCTGGTATGCGAGGGAGCGTTGTCTTGATGAAACAGAATCTTTATCTTTGCCATTCCTGGCCGTTTAGCACGAATCTCAACATTTAATTTTTGTAGAAGTTCTGCATAATATTGTCCGTTTATTGTAGCACGTTTCTGAAGGTAATCGATGAGCAAAATACCCTTTGAATCCCAAAAAGTTGATGCCATCACCTCGTTTGCCGATAAAGTGGTTTTCGCTTTCTTTGGAGATGCAGAACCACGTTCTAACCATTGTTTCGATTGTTGTTTAGTTTCGGGTGTACTGTAGTGTATCCAAGTTTCATAGCAAGTAACAAATCGCCTACAAAAATTAACCGGATTCCGCTTATAAAGGTCCAAACACTCATTGGAAGTGCGCAAACGAGTGAACTTTTGATCAGTCGTAAGCAATCGCAGCACCTATCTTGCCGAAAGCTTGGAGAGGCCCAATTCTTTTTCTTAAAATGTGGCGTACGCGTTCTGTTGAAATGTTTACCAGGTCTGCTATCTCTCTCACTTTGAGTCGTGGATCTTGCGTAATAATATTATGGATTTTTATAATCATTTCCTTAGAAGTCGCGATTTTGGGTGCTTCAGAGCGCGCTTCATTAACACAGCTACCACGTTTAAATTTATTTACACATCTACTTATTGTGGCGGATGATGGAGCAGATTCACCTAATGTTTCCCGTAATTCATCTTTTATTTCGGTAGCTTTCATACCCTTAATTGCGAAGTATTTACTCACCGCACGATACTCTACTTTTTCCATTTTAACAAAACGACGTGTTGCTTCTTTTCCAATCAGCTGTCAAAAATAAACTGATCAACCGATTTATCTAAATATCGGAATGTAAACATATGAATAGCCAACCTGAATTACAGTGCATTTGTTTTACCAATTAGAGCGCTACCTATGTGTCATTCTCACTACTTGTCAAACTATCCTCGTATATAGACACTTTGGCGCATAATTAGTAACTAGTTTTATATATTTTCTTCGGCATTATTACTAAATTTTTTTAATATACTATAATACCATAAATATATATAATGTAACTGCTCCGTGTAGGTGTTAATAGTTTGTACGATGCAATAGCAATAATAGAATTGCCTTATTTTCTATTCAAGTACGAGGGAGCTTTTTTATATTAGCGGAATGGGGGACAAGGGGTGGAAATAAAAGAACCAAATTATTTTGCTTTTTCAATATATATATATTCACCTGCAAGACGGATACATTTTTCACATCTTTCAGTTAATTTATTTATACCCTCATAAAAAAATGATTTCTCTTTATCTGCAAAACACGCCGAAACTCCCTCCTTGACTTCAACATCGGCAGTAAATTTTTTACCCCGCAGCTCTTTTTTCATTTTCGGAAACAGGTAATAATCACTCGGGGCCAGGTCTGGGCTGTAGGGTGGGTGATTCACAATTTCGAAGCCCACCTTATGCAGGGCAGCTAACGCAACGCGGCTCTTGTGGACGGGCGCGTTGTCGAGCAAAAGCAGAACACCTTTTGTCAATTTTCCCCGTCTTTTCTCTTTAATGGCTTCTTTTAGTCGCTCTAATATTGAAGCGTAATATTCTCCGGTCATAGAAACACCTTTATCTTTATAATCAATCAACAATATTCCTTCCGAGTTCCAAAATACCGTTGCCATGAGTTTCCCAGCTGATTGTGACACTTTAAATTTCTTGGGAGGTGCTGTGCCCTTTTTATGCCACTGCATGGAGTCTTGTTTGGACTCAGGTTCATAATGATGAACCCAAGTTTCGTCTCCAGTAACAATTCTACTCAATACACCATCCTTGTCTTCATTACAGAGATCCAAAGATGCACGCAAACACTCTACGCGCTGTTGTTTTTGCGGCGTCGTGAGCATTCTCGGCACCCATCTTGCGCTGACCTTAGACATGCCGAGATGATCGTGTAGGATTTTAAAAATTGTTGTATCGGATACGCCAACCATTTCTGCGAGTTGTTTCTTCTTTAGTCGAGCATCTTCGAGTACAATTTGTTCAACTTTTTGGATAAGTGCTGGCGTGGTCACCTCAATGCTCCTGCCCGGCCTCGGGTCGTCTTCAAGGGATTCCCTTCCTTGTTTAAATAAACTATGCCACTTGTACACCATGGTTTTTCCTGGACAAGAGTCGCCGTAAACCAATGACATCTCATTCATTATGGTCGCGACTGATTTTCCTTGCCTGGTAAGGAACTTTATAACGGCACGATATTCGATTTTTTTTATATTTCACTTTTCGCTTATGATTATGTTACTTGGTTGACGATAGCTCAAAGACTAACTGTCTAATAACAATGAAACTTCGTATTTATACTAATCATGAGTCGCTGCACAGGCCACGCCCACAATGCGTCTACTCACTCTACTACAACCCGCTCTTTCCGCGAATATAAAAACGCTCCCTCGTAACGAACCTGAACTTCAAATTATTCAAAGCATTGCAGATGTTCGTATTTCCTTCACAACAAACACTTAATTATTATTTGGAATGAAATAAATTTCGTATGTTCGAAGAAAAATAAAAAAGGAGGCAACTAATTCAGCTCGCGGTTGTTACAAACACTAGACTAACTAACAGTATAAAGTATATTTTACTGTAGGATTAAAGTTATTTATTTAAATTTTCAACATAAGCTTGGTGAATACATACATTTTGTATCAGTCCTATATAAATTCGGAAAAAATAAGCTATAAAAGGTCTCTCTAAAAGCTTAAAAAAGAGCTTAAAAAGTATTACAAATATGGTATACATAATTGAAGATACTACACGTATTTTCGAAGAACGTACATTAGGATTACCGGACGTGAATTTACGAGCAGGTTGCACTTAAAATGTTTTTATCAATGGAAGAAAATTTATATATATATACCTATATATATATATATATATATATATATATATATATATATATATATGTATATACATAAGCACTAGGTATAAATACATATAATAAACACGATGAGTACTTAAAAATGTTTTGTAACTTTTAATGAATTAAAAATATACAAAAAGATTTGAGAATGATGATTGGTAAACTTTGATGGAAATTGTGATTGATTAAATTAGTTAAATAAGGTTAATATAACCGCTTTCTACAATAATTTTCGTATTTCGTATACGCACTTCGACAATTAAGTTGCCGTCATTATCAGTTATACAGGCTATTTCAAAAAGAATATACGTACTATCTGCTTCTGGGTTTCCGGGCTGGAACCGCGTCACTAGTATATCTGCCGAAGTTTCGTACCCATTTTTATGGGACATCTTCAAGGCTGAACTGCTGCACTGAAACTGAAGATGTCCCATACAAATGGGTACGAAACGTCGGCAGATATACTAGTGACGCGGTTCCAGCCCGGAAACCCAGAAGCAGATAGCATGGACCACGACCGCGGAAGTCTACGTACCAGAATATACATATTTCGAATGCATGTATTTATTAAACTTTAAGACATACGAATATGAAACTTTAAACACATATTTACGAACCTCTCAAGTTCAGATCACAGATATTCAATATGTCCTCCATCAGCGACACGAACAATATTACACCGATACTCAAATTCCTCCCATACTCGGGCAAGCATGTACTTCGACACTGATGTTATGGCAGTACGGATCCGGTTCTTCAACTCTTCCAGGTTTTGTCGGAGTGGTGAAACATAAACGTTGTTTTTAACGAAACCCCACAAGAAGAAGTCGCAGCTGAGACATTCTAAGTCGCCAGCTCCTTGACAACCAATCCAACGGTTCGGTAGAGTTTCATTCAGGTATTCACGCACTTGGCGACTCCAGTGAGGGGGTGCCCCGTTGAAAAATGCAGTTGTCTTCTGCAGCCTCAGAAACAACCAGTTTTGTAACATAGCGACATACTGCTGACCGTTAACCGTGTCTCCATCAAAGAAGAATGGGCCGTAAACAGATGATCAGGTTATCGCACAAAACACATTAATTTTGAGCGAATCTCGTACATGGTTTTTACTAGACTACTAACATGGAAAGTCGCTTCATCACTGACCACGATGTGTTGTGCGAAAGTGTTATCATTGTCAATAACATCATGAATTTCGTTACAAAATGCCACATATTTCTGTTTGTCATAAACCTTTTTAACAAGAATGCAAAAACGAATGACTTATATGTATACTCAATGACATTAGAAGTGTTACACCTAGAAGGAATAGTTTCCTGGACGTGATTTTTTGGTAATGTGATAAGCTTAAGTCAAGAATGAAACGATCAGATTTCCAAGAAATTTTAATAACATTAATTTGAAAAAAAATCAATAATGTGTTTGGCGACCCCGTAGCTGTTGACACTCCTGTACACGTCTAGGCATCGACAAAATAAGATGGTCGATGTCTGCTTGTGGCACCTCGTTCCAAGCAACTTGAACTTGGTGGATTAACTGTGCCAGAGTTTGTGGAGGATGGTTCAAATTGGTCAGTCTTCTCCCCATTATGTCCCACACATGTTCGATGGGATTTAAATCCGGTGAACGGGGTGGCCACGGCAAAACATTAACGCCAGCTTCTCGTAGAAAGTCCATAGTACGACGAGCAATATGTAGACGCGCGTTGTCTTGCTGAAAAAGGACGTGTGGACGGCCATCTAAATAAGGCAATAAAGTGGTTTGTAGGACGTCATCAACATAACGCGCAGCTGTCATACTGCCCCGAATAAACAGAAGAGGTGATCGGCTTCCATATGCAATAGCCCCCCAAACCATTACTCCAACAGTCCTGTGCACATGCCTCTCAACAGCAAATCCAATATCACGTCGCTCTCCACGACGGCGTTTTACCCTCTGACGGCCATCATACATGCCTAGGCAGAATCGCGATTCGTCGCTGAATACGACATTATACCATTCTGCTTCCCAATGCTGCCGTTCTCTGCACCAGTCCAAACGTTGACGACGATGTTCTGCAGTCAAAGGAAGGACTAATCGTGGACGGTATGAAGCAAGTCCAAAAGCTCGAATGCGGCGATATAATGTTCGCACACTGACAATGCGACCTTCTACACCAAATCATTGGTCACAGAGTTGGCGCGTAGTAGCAAAACGGTGTCGCAGAGCTAGTAGTCTGAAGTGCCTGTCTTGATGCTCTGCGGTACGCCTCGGTTGACCTGTTGGTCTGTTTCGTGTTCCTCTACCTTCTTCTGTCCACACCCTACACACACGCATTACCGTCATTGCAGTGGAACCAACACGGCGGGCAATTTCGCGGTAGGCCAAACCGACTTCTCTAAAAGCAACAATTCTACCCCTGTCAAAATCACTAATATGGTGATATTGTTGACGCCTTCGAATTGGAGGCATTTTGTTACGCTTAACAGAAGTAGGCGAAGACACAATAACTGAAAAAAAAAACTTGTACTTATCAGCTCTGATAAACCGTTTTCTTAACAACTCAATAAAAGAAAAAACTTTTTTTTGCAAAAACTGTCAAACATAAAACGATACAATTGTTATCATAACAAGCTGTCAATATAGTCATTCTGTTGTCAAAAGCACAATTCCAGGAAATTGTTCCTTCTAGGTGTAACAATTCTAATGTCATTGATATATTTCGAGCGATGTAATTCATCATCCTCAGTTATCAATGCAGATATCTATGCGTTAATATGAAAGACGGTCCAAAACGTACAAATTGTCAACTTTTTGTTAGAAGAACTTTACATTATGTGCATCTATGAGTCTGCTGTAATTAAGTGTTGGTTATTTCCTGTTTAACTAAAATATTGTTTTTGCTCGACATTTTGTTAAATGGAATTGATTTCTTTTATATTTCCTGCGACATGTTCATATAACAATTTTCGGAAATTCGATATACGCTTTCAGCTCGAACGCTGACAATTGGAACAGATTATCTCTTTAGATCCGCAAGTAATTGATTTCTACCAGTTTTAAAAGATTACACACTAGCCCATTTAAATTAAATCCTGTAATTACGTTTTTTGTTTGGTAAACACAGACTATTGTTATAAATCTAGCAAGTTAGTATCCGCACTGGACCAAATTCAAATTATCAAATAACACGTCCTGCCGTTAGATCACTGTTACATGGAAAGAGATGCCGTTCATTTGATTGATATACGTTAACTGTAATTTGCATTCGGAATGCAATGCAAATATATTAGTTGTAATTCGAGTGATTTGCCTGTCTACAAACGTTCAAAATTGCGCGCGACGTACTGCAATAAATATTCATTCCATGTACATATACCGAACTACACGTTAACCCCTACGTCGTCAATGTTCAATTTTCAAATTCATTTATTTATAAATATTCATAGTGCCATCCTCGACTTTGATTCTGCGGTTAAATACAAAGGGTACTAGGAAAGTTTTGCAATATGACGCAACAATGAATCGTAGGAAGCTACTTGTTGCTGCATGTTGAGACATGTTCATACGTGCATAGCAGCCGCCGCGTCATGTCGATGGGCTCAGTTATTCATTAGCAATGAGAGTGTAAAGTGCTTGCGATGGCATCGTGGTCACGAAATGAGATAATGGCAGTTTTGCGTTATAATTTCGTGCGTGGTTTAAACATAGACCAGTACTTTGAAGAAATTGCTCTTGCACTAGGCGATGCTTGTCCACATTGCACAACGATATTCAGGTAATATAGAGAATTCCAAAGGGGAGCTTTAACTGTGGAGATGCTGAGAGAGCGGGAAGGTCACGAACGTCAGTTACGGAGGAAGACGTTACTACTGTGAGGAAAATGCTTGGCGAGGACAGGCGAGTGACCTACCAACAGATAGAGGGTACTTCAAGGCTAATACACCAGCAATTCGTTCTATTCTGCATGATCATTTGCATGTGAAGAAACTTTGTTCTCTCTGGATGCCGCACCAACTGACTGAAGAGCAGATGACACGATGTGTGACTTGGTTCCGGGAGATGCTAAAAAGTTTAATAAGGGACAGTCTCAGTATGTGAACAACATCGTGAGAGATGACGACACTTGGCTGTACTATTACGATGTGCCGACCGAAGGTCAAAATGAAGTTTGGGTCTTCGATGATGAAGACACACTCTTTAGTTGTCAGAAAATCCCGATCTGTAAAAAAGCAAACGATAGCTGTATTTTTCAAATCGAGTGGAATCGTGGAACGCGTCGTTTTGGGCCAACAGAAGACAGTCACAGTCATTGGATCAATGAAGAACCTGCGGACAAAGTCAAGAATGGACACCTGGTTCCAAACGTACATAATAAAATGCTCACCGTGCCAAAGCCTGCACCGAGTATTTCACCACGACAGGATTGAAACCTCTGGAGCATCCTCCCTACCGTCCAGGTCTTGCTTCCTGCGACATTGCACTGTTCCTGCATGTGAAAATGAAGCTAAAAGGAAGGCGGCCTTGAGACAACGAGTGTGCTTTGCTCTCTAGTGAAACTTGGCAGAACTGGTTTAAAGATTGGTGTCGGAAGACGGAGTGGCATATTGAATGTAGAGGAAATTACTTTGAAAAAACTAAATAAACAAAGGTGGATTGCAAAACTTTTCTAATCCCCTTTGTAATTAGGTATGTATATGTAAATAATAAACACATGTTCACTTTTTTACTAGTGCCTTTAATCATTTCTTCTAAATTTATGGGTGCCCAAATACTTCTGAACGGTAGTGTACATTAAATATATTATTAATGAAGGTACTAATACGTTCACTGCCATGTTACTAAAAACATAGTATTGTTCTACATATGTACGAGTATATGTGTGAATATACACATAAATGCGAGATTTAAACATCGATCTGTACACTATAATCTGCTCACTGTGACAAAACTTCCTAAATTATGGAGATTTGAATTTTCGAGCTTGAGAAATTCAGCTGAACAATAACTTATTGTTAGCTAATTATAACTTGTGCATTGTGTACGGAATAGAGTTTACGGAAGACTCATGACTATCGGCACTGCTTACTTCACCTTTTATTATTACTGGACAACAGCGGCTGTATCGTTAACAACACAAAGATGAATAGTGAGACCATAGATGATAAAACTCGCCTGTTAATGGTTGATTCAAACAATACGTTAATCATCTTAGATAAGGACGCATGGAGTCGTAAAATGTACATCACCGATTTTGTTCGAAAATTAGTTATATAATGAGTAGCATTGTGTACAAACTCCAAACATACATAATAAAATGCAAAAAGTAATAATAGATTGTATAGCAATAATACTACTACAAATAATAATATTTATCAAACATATCAGCTATTTAGATGGAAGTGAATCGTTAGCAATTTATGTACATATACAGTGAAACCCGTTTATTGGAATACTCATATTGTCCGCCAAAATTATTCCTATATGCGGATTATTCCATTATCCGTTTTTAACTTACTTTTTCTTATTACTAGTAAGTTAAATATGTATATATTGTACATACATACTTCATATTCTTTATATCTGCGATTTTATAACTATAAAATTGAATTCAGTATGATACTGTAGATTTATGATGCCATTTTCATAAAATGTATTTAAGAATACATACAAAAGAAATAAAACACATTTCAGCGTCGTACATATTTTTTAATTGACACTATTTTTTTTTATTTCAAACTCTACACATTCTTAATAAAACAATTTGTAATTTTATTTTGTTTTCTTTCTTTACACAAAATATCAGTGATTTAGTTATCTAATGCATAGAAATATGCAATATTACAATCAGTTTTTGATTCTAAAAAAACACCTATAGTGTCACATGCTGATTTCACTTTTTGAGATGATAGCCCGATTGATGGAGTATCCTTTGAATATGTATTTTCAATTTGTTTGAAAGAAATTTGGGAACGATTTTTTCCATCTGGTAAATCATTTGTTGCTTGAAAATTTTCACTACCCAGATTTTGCGCAAGCTGTTCGACTTCATCCTTCAAAATGGGTCCGCTAAGTGGAACTTTACGCGCTCTTTTTTCCATAAACCAATGATTTAAAGCATTTTCTACGTCAGCATTCTTCCCGTTGCGTCTTCGTTTTTGAGTAGATTTAAATTTATCACGCCAATCACTTAAAATACTGTCTTTCGTTTTTATCAATTTATTCACTTGTGCTTGAGACATGCCAAGTTTTTTGGCAACATCCGACTGACTGCAACTTGTGTCTTCTAAAAACTCAAGCCATTTTACTTTTTCCTTCAGAGCAAGGTCTTTTTTGTTTCAAGTTTGTCGAAGAAGCCATTTTTCACTCACTTTCGATTGCAATGTCAAATAAACAGACCAGAAATATAGAAATTTCCTGCTTTTAAGACCTTGGAAAAAATTTTTATTGTATGTATGTAATTCGCACAGAATTAAATACTGTTTAAAATCACTTAGGTACAAGATTTTATTGCAATACGTAATTATCCAAAGATTATCTGTAATTATGTACATAATAGCTTTCTAAAAGTAAAGTAAACATTCATAGTAACTTTTGGTGTACATCCACCTTTAGTTAAGCAGGTAGAGAAATTTATTCTTTTATGAAGACAAAATCGCATTAATGTTCTTAGAAAAGCCATTCCTTTACCCAATATATTCTATTAAATGATATTCTTATAACCGAATAATTTTGTTAATACTTAAAGGGAAATGATTTTAATTCCTTTAACCGATATATTCTATTAAGAGAGATTCCATTAAACGGGTTTCACTGTATATAGAGTTACTCACAAAATTGAGCGTACAGTAATAAGAAAACAGCACCATGTATACTATGTTTAAGAAATTTTTGTTTAATATAAGAAATAAATAATATTTCAATGTATACAGAGATTAAAGTTTATAATTTCAACAAAAACAAATATGATAATACCAATGCTACTCTAATAAAAAAAAAGGTAAATATAATGCATATCAACGCAAAATATTTACTATCAGAGATTGTTATCATCCAATTTCCAATTAATTAATCATAGTAAAGTACTTATATTTTAAAATACCGAATTACAGTATCCCCTGTTATATTTGAATTTTGTCTTGTATTCTGTTTAACTACGAGGGTGGTCCCAGAAGTACACGACCCAACAAAGAAAACACAAAAATATTGGAAAGAAATATATTTATTTTTCAACATAATCTCCTTTCAGCTCTATACACTTTTCCCAGCGATGTTCAATAAGTTCCATACCATTTTTGTAATAAGAACTGTCTTGGTCCTCAAAATAGCCATTAATTGCCGACAGCACTTCTACATCGTTGACCTTTGATTCATTTTTTCAAGTTTGGAAACAGAAAATAATCCGAGGGGGCTACATCTGGCGAATAGGGTGCATGAAGTAGCAATTCAAACTTTAATTCATTAATTTTGGCCATCCCAATAACGGATTTTTGAACTGGTGCATTGTCTTGATGAAACAACACCTGCCGATATTTCTCCCCACTCGTATGGGACATTTTCAGGGCTCAACTACTGCTACTGCTTCTTGCACTGAAAACTCAGTTTTTAGTAGTTGTGTCCTGAAGATGTCCCATACAAGTGGGTACGAAACGTCGGCAGTTATGCCAGTGACGCGGTTCCAGCCCGGAAGCCTAGAAGAAGATAGTATGAACCACGACCGCGGACGTCTACGTACCAGATAATTTAGTAATAAACAACGGTTCGAGTTTTGGGCAGGGGTGGACGATGAATTTTCTCTACGAGAACGAGTCTTTCCTATACTACTACCATTTTTAACATCCTATCTTTGTGAAACCAGATTTTTTACGGTGATTGCTTTTAAGATAAAATATAGATCTTAGCTAAATATAGAAAAAGAACTCAAAAGTATCCTTCTTTGGAAAAGCTTTGCTCTTCAAGACAGGTCAAAGGAAGTCACTGATAATTATTAATCTCGTTTGTCGTTTATGTCAGAACGTATTTTATTGCTTTGCTTTCAGTAAATTAAAGAATTTTCAAAGTAAAAATTAATATCTATTTTTTTTATATACTCGCGCCGTCTATTTAATATTATCGCCCTTCCCTAGGTGGGGGCGCTCCACGATTTGAGAATTGCTGCTCTAAGAGAAACAGAAGAAATAAGTTATGACGTTTTCCATAGATTTCGAGACTGAGGTTCTAGTACACTGAATACTCTCATAATTAACAACAGAAACTGTTTTTATTCTTTATTATATGCATGTTTCTACTGAAGCACATTTATGAACACAATGTCTCTAACTTAAACTCCAAATAGACTGCACGACTAAACTAAACGACTTCTATTAATTTGATTCCAATCCGAAACTCGTTTGATGTAGCAAACGGCATAAGCAACAAACAACTTCACTACCTCGCAATATACGTTTGGAAATAAGACGAAATAAAGTTGTTGATTTGCAACTTCATTGCCACGAAGAAGGGTACATGTGTGTGTGCTAGAATATATATCGAACAAAACGTGTTACATAGCGACACGAGCGACAGTTTAAGTAAAAGCAGTCTGCCGGTATATTCCAAACGAAATACGGAAAATGCGAAATCACATTAAATCCAGCACGGCAGTTGCGAAAGAACACCTCCCCTTCCTTCCACGGTTACCAATTTACATGTGATGAATGTGAAATAAATATGTTGGTATGCGTGTTGAGTTACAACGTATTTCGTATATTGTGTGTACATGTGTATGTGGCACGTTGAAAAAGAAGTATTCTCAATTTTCTTCACTGGAATCTGCCTTTTCCAGCATTTTTTTCCTTTCCTTTTTTAGACCATACTCGTCGCTATACCGTTAAAGGTATATGGAGTTCGTGGTAATGGTAGTGGTGTTGGTGTATTCTCATCCACTTGTAGACATTTCGAAGACGAGATACGAGATAGGCCACATAATTGTGTGTGTTGCTGATTTGTGTAGGATTTTCACCCGATGTTCTTTAAACTATGCATACAGCTCTTTCGCGTCGTCGAAAAAAAACCTAAATCTGGCGAAGTTATTTACGACATTATAAAAAAGTTTTTCTTTATGTGTTGCTTTGCCTGCTTCTTTTCTCTTTCTAGTTTGCTTATTCCTTGTATGCTTGCCTTCCAAATTCGCTTTTATTAGTTCGAGATTGGTACGTTTTAACATTCATTGCACGATTGGTATGGAAATTTTATGGTAAAGTTGAAATACAAGGTAATTTATACCCACCACTGTAAATATACAAACTGTATAAGATGGAAAAAATGTAATATAAACTTTTAATGTTTAAAAATAGATTACAAAATTTATCTTTATTCAACCCTTACAGTGAATGGTAGATATAATCAACTGCTTTTATTCTAATATTCAGATGCTATAACTTGTATTCAAACTACAAGGTTTTCCAATAAGAGTGACATGATTTCTTTAAAAAAAAAAACACACTTATTGTTAAGAAAAGTCAAAAGTTTTTTATTTAATGTGAAGTACAATCGATACAATTAAGTTCTAAATAAAATGTCATTCAAATCGCCTCCACGACTTCTTATGCAGGAACGAATTCGATGAACCCAATTTTCGAGCACTTTTTCCACTAAATCTAGTCGTATGTCATGAATGACACGTTCAATATTGACTTGTAAAGCTCGAAGACAGTCTAGTTCATTTCGATAGACCAATGAGTTCAAATAACCCCACAAGAAATAGTCTAATGGTGTTAAATCACAACTTCTTGGAGGCCATTCAATATCACAATTTCTTGAAATAATTGAATCTCCAAACTTTTCTCGCAATAATTCTGTTGTTGCATTTGCTGTGTGGCACGTAGCCCCGTCTTGTTGGAACCAAATGTTGCCAAGATCAACTTCTTCCAATGTCGGCCATAAAAAGTTGGTTAGTATCAATCTATACCGCTCTCCATTGACAGTAACGGTGTTACCAGCTTCACTTTGACAGAAGTACGGACCGATGATTCTACCATACCAAAAACCACACTAAACTGTCAATTTAGGTGAATGTAATGGTTTTTCATAAATAATTTGTGGATTTTCTTCGCACCAGAATCGACAGTTTTGTTTATTTACCACACCAACCAGATGAAAGGGAGCCTCATCAGAGAAGATGATTTTCTTAAAAAAATCGTGATCGTTTTCAAGTTGTTCCAAGGCAAAATCAGCAAATTCACGACGTTTACGGTGGTCCAATGGCTTCAGTTCTTGAGTGAGGACAATTTTATAGGGATGCAAACCCAAATCCTATCTCACAATACGCCAGGTTGTGGTTTGAGACAATCGCAATTGTTGAGTCTTGGAATCGACAAATTACGGTCTTCAGTAACACTTGCCTGAACGGCAGCAATATTTGCATTATTTCGAGCGGTTCTTTGTCTTATTGGCACTTAAAAATTATGTAAAGAAAATGTAACCTCAAAATTTTTAACAATTCGACGAATAGCGAGCACACTTGGACGATTATTACGACCATCAAATGGCAAAAGCGCACGAAAACTTGCAATTGGAGAACGATTATTTTGATAATAAAACTGAATAATTTGTAAACGTTGTTGTTGCGTATGTCTCTCCATGATGAAATTGTAAACACTACTGAATACAATGAAAAACAAATGACAGATCATGACATATTGCAAATGGCCGAAATATCACTTCAAAATCGTATCATCCCTATTCGAAAACTTTATAGTTGTAACAGGTGTTTTTTTAAGAGCTTGAGAACTTTAAATGATAATACAAGAGAAAAATATTGTTGGATTGTTTTTTTTTTATTATAATCTGGTAGATAACTTCATGGCATTTATTTTTTAAATATGATTTCCGGAATATGTCCGCCGCGGCTATGAGTTACATAGTCCATTCGATTAGTCTAATTTTTGACTATCTTTTCCAATAAATCTGGCCGTATGTCGTCAATGGTGGCTTAAATATTGGCTTCCAATGCTTCAAGAGTTGCTGGTTTGACGGCCTAACCAATGACTTAACATAATCCCATAAAAAGTAATCCAGAGGCGTTAAATCGCACGAAGGAGGGGGCTAGTGAACAGGAACACTTCTGGAAATAAAGTTGTCACCAAATTGATTTTGGATGCTGTTCTGAGTTTCATAATGACTTAATTGTCAACCCAAACTTTAAAAAAAATTTTATGATCTGACAATCAAAAAAATTCGAACTACAAAAAAAAAGTCAGTTATTTTTAGTAAAATATCTAAAAATTTTTCCTGAAATTCGCTTCATTGCAATGACCATACTCGGTTGTTTACGTATTATCAGGTTGTTACAAATATAATGTCCGTTTTTTCCTTCAGTCTGAACTGAATCGCACCTGTGTGAAGACGTGTACGTTTTTGGTGAAAATTATTATTGTATTTGTAGAAAAGGGTATTTATTTGGAAGTGTGTACCTGTTCCATTTCTTGGAAAGATTAATACACCTGTCCTTGTCTCGCCTATGGAAATGCTGTCGGCAAAAGATATTCGGGCAATTTACCTCTTTCAATTTAAAAATGGATTAAATGCAGTCGTCACCTTTCTTCGATTGTCAAAATGAAGAAACTCGATCGATGGGTGCCGCACCAATTAGCGGAAGCCAATAAGCTCAGTCGATTAGAGGTGGTAACGTGTGACGAAAAGTGGATACTTTATGATAATCGGAGACGGTCAGGACAATGGTTAGATCGAGGTGAAGCACCAAGACAGCATGCACGAGCATCATTTCACCCGCGAAAGACTGTATGGTGGACCAGTAAGGGTATTATTCACTATTCATTTTTACAACCTGGTGAAACCATCACAGCAGCGTCCTATTGTGCCGAACTGGAAACTATGCATGGAAAATTGAGCCGCTTGCAGCCCTCACTAGTCAATAGACATGGACCCATACTTCTTCATGATAATGCAAGACCTGATATTGCACGACAGACAATCCAAAAACTTTCGGAATTTGATTACGAAATTCTCCCTCACCCACCTTATTCACCTGACTTTTCGCCAACTGATTTTCATTTTTTCCGAAGTTTAGACAATCACTTAAAAAATAGGGACTTCCCTAACCGGGAGTCTGTAATAGCAGTGTTTGAGCAATATGTGAGCCGTCAAAACCTAGATTTCTTTTCAAAAGGAATTTTTCAGCTTCCAGGCCGTTGGCAGCAAACTATTGATGTAAATGGAGACTATTTTGCAAAATAAATGTTTATATTTTTTTAAATTTAGACTTTTTTTATTCCTTACAAAATCGGACATTTCATTGTTTTCGTGTTTGATATCAGGTTGTTACATTCTGATATCAAACACGAAAACAATTCAAACAGAAAAAATTTCTAAAATAACATGGGCACTACTTTTAATGAAACAAGTTGATAAAACATTTCCTGGAAAGTTCTCTAATGCAATCTAATGAGCGAGTCTTAGTTTGATATTAAATGGGTACTATGGACTTGCATCCACGTTGACACCCATTCCGTCGCTAAGTGAATCCCACCCCAACAATCTGCCAAATGGAAAAGGTGAGGGGAGGAGTCCACATTAACTGAATGCGTGATGACCCAATGACAGTTAATTATTCAAGTTTAATTATCAAAATGGGAATAAAATAAAAATTATTATTTTTGTCCTTATTTATTCTTTGTGGTTTTATAATACAAGTGTTTAAATAACTCCTTTAATACTTTGTGTACCGGTACATGTTTATCTGATTTGTTAACCAATACTATTAGTCTACTGTATTCATGTGACTTCGCTAAGTCAGTAGCAGTGGCGGCTCGTGAGTATTTGACATGGTGAGGCAGATAGAATAATAAATATTCAAAATTGTTTACAATTGATTAAGAAACTCTATATACCTACTACATATAAAAACAGTTTATATATATTTATATATATATAGGGCTTCCAGTACAAACAGGGCTGCCAGACGTGAACTGAGCCCTATATCGCGCCCCATTCGATTTTTAAGGGAAAACGAAGTTTCAAAGCAAACCCTTGTGAAACGAAAATAAATATTCTAAAAAATCAAACAAATTCTAAAAACATTAATCAAAAATAAGAACTCAATCTTCTAGGATTTAAAAATAAAAAATAAATACATTCCTATTATAATATAAAATTTAATAATATAACAAATATATACATATAGTATATGTATATATATATAATCAACAACAATAGACTTACCGTGTATTGTAAGAGATTTTGATAAATCAGGGTTTGGTCTTGGAAGGTTTTTGACATATAATTGATCTTCTACCGATAGAACAACGAACGTATTTCTTATTAAAAAATCTACAATGTCTTGTGTATTTCTTACATTTTCTAAATCCATATTCACAATTTTTAAATCACTGAAAATATCACTAAACAAATATTAAAATATTTAACCTAACTTTGTTATTCCCCTGCTGTAATTTGCGATTCGGGCCGAGAATGTCAGCCTCGAGTATATTCGGTAGTTCGGCGATTGTGATTCGATGAGAGGTTCAGTTTAAATTGGCTTCAGATAATTATTGTATTGTACATACATACATACATTGATATCTAAATAATATCTACTTGAAACAATAAAAATACTTCTGTTAAAACTTAAAACATATTATTTGCGTGGAGGAAATATTGAGAAACTGTACAAGAAGAATGTAAACCTTTAGACATCTTTATATCATTAAATAAATACTTAATTTATCCTATTAATAATGCTTTCTATATTATTAAAAAATTCAAAAATCTCACAATAAAGTTAGAAAAATCTATTAACTTTTTGAATATTTTTTCTTCTTTGTTATCTTAAATATCTAGCTAATACTTTACTGTAATTTCCATAGAAATTGAGAATTTTTTTGACTGCTGTAGTGCGTTATAAATTTTCAATGAGAGGCAATGAGTGGCCGGGCCTCAAATATTCGTGTTTAGTAGGGATATACATAGATCAAGCATGAAGTTGGTCGGGGCAAGTATACGCGCTCGTACATTCGCACGGAATTAAAATGAAATGATAAATTTGTACTTTGCTTGTAATGCCGGTTTATTTAAAACTATTTTCTTATTGTTTATAAGATAAATTCTGAATAAAAGATGATAATTAATTTATGAAGAATTTTAAAAGTATACATATTATTCTTGTTATAATTCCAAGATTTAGATGGTGAGGCACTGCCTCACCTGCCTCACCTGACCAGCCGCCACTGGTCAGTAGGTATCAGCCGCCATGATCCATATATATAATTTGACGTAACAGTTACGATTTCTCATTTATTTATTGGTAAAATTTTGTCAATATCCTCGAATGTAGTCTAGCAGTGTTATTCTTTGCATTTAAAATTTTGTGAAGAGGTGATATCATTTCAAATCTATCACATTACATTTATTATTTCGTTTTCTCCTTTCTAACTTTGTAATAAAATAATATTCACTTATGAGGAGAGTTGAAATTAAATTGTATTAGCCTGGTAATACTGAACAAATGGTGGTCGGGTGAGTACTGAATAAGGAAAGAAAACGAAACATGAGTGTTTGCAATACAGTCTCAGTGCAACAACGAAAGCAGTAGCGGCAGTAAAGCATTGAAGATATCCCATACGAGTGGTGAGGAAATGTCAGTAATAGAATTATCGAAGACGCTCTTCCAGCCCCGTAGCCAAGATGAAGAATGAAAGATAGATTAGTGGAAATAAAACACCAGGTTTGCCCTTAAAATTTTAATCCCTAATTGAAATAAAACGAATTCTTAAAACTTGAATATATTGTATTGAATATATTACAAATAGAAATAATTAATAAGCAAGCGCAACAGATAAAAGCAAAACAAGTAATGGTAAATGCTGTAATAAAGTAATTAAAGCAATAAAGGACTGTGTAGTAAAATATACAAGGATTAGAATAAAAGTTAGTATCATGTATTTGCGTTTGTCTTATTTACTACTATGGGCAAAAAATAGACTTTTTAATTTAAATTTCGCGCGAAAACCCATTCCTCGAAATATTTTGTTTCTAGGTTGGTATAACTGTCAGTGACATCTGTGCCAAATGTCACATCAAAATAATCATTAGTGTTTAGTATACGCTTGTCTTTCTGAAGTACAAAAAGTGCATTCGGCGATTTTTACAATGAGTGAAATTATTCAACAAAGAAGTTCCATTAAATTTTGTGTACGAATCAAATTTCTGGTGCCGAAATGTTCAAAATGTTGCAAAAGGCCTTCGGTGATAATTGTTTGTCGCGAGCAAGTGTTTTTGATTGGTACAAAGTATTCAAAGAGGGTCGAGAACGCGTTGATGACGAACCACGTCCAGGACGGCCATCAACATCGACTGATGATCAACACGTCAATAGAATCAAGGAATTGGTGCTTGAGAATCGACAATTAATAGTCAGAGACCTTACTGGCATCGTTGGAATATCGGAAGGATCAGTGAAAACCATTTTGAAAGATCATTTGAGCCTAAGAAAAATGAAAGCACGATTTGTTCCAAAATCACTCAATTTTTGCGAAAAACAGCGTCGCGTTGACGTCTGTAAAATAATGCTTTCCGACTATCAAGACAAAATGAGAGGCATCATAACTGGAGACGAGACTTGGATCTACGCTTATGACCCGGAAACAGACGGTCAATCGGCCGAATATCGTATCAAAGGTGAGCCGAAGCCCAAAAAACCATGTCAAAGCAAGTCAAAAATCAAGGTTATGTTGACAGTTTTCTTCGATTATCGAGGTGTGGTGCACTCCGAATTTCTTCTGACCGGCCAAACTGTCAACAAAGAATACTATTTGAGTGTTATGCGTCGTTTGAGCAATGCTATTCGTAAAAAGAGGCCAGAATTATGGGCGGACAACTCTTGGTTTTTGCACCACGATAATGCACCGTCGCATACTGCATTAATTCTTCGTGAGTTTTCGCCAAATTTTCAACCAGTATCGTGCCGCAACCACCGTGTTCGCCTGATTTAGCTCCGTGTGACATCTGGCTATTCAGCAAACTCAAACGACCGTTCCGGGAAACCGTGTTGAGTCAATTGAAGACATTAAACATGAATCGCTACGCGCATTGAAGGCTATTCCTGATATTGACTTTAACAACTGTTTCGAGAATTGGAAGAAACGTTGGCACAAGTGTTTTGGGGCCAGGGGGCGATTACTTTGAGGGGGACGAAATAGATTTGGAAGAATAAATTAAAAATTTAAAAATTATGAACAAAGTCTTACTATTTTTTCCCACAGTAGTATATCTTTGACCTTTTATTTAATAAAACTTAATTATATGACAATACTTGTCCTAGACTCCGGTGCTCCGCCTGTGGCACTACACCGGATTAGTATATCTTTGACCAGGATTTAGTATATATTTCGCGGTAGCGAAACGAATATGTGGATCACATCTGCGGGTTACGCTAAAACTCCACTCACAAGCACGCGCTTTACTGTTGAAGAATGAACTAGCTAAATATGAAGTGAGGATGATTTCGTTCAGATCGGAGCTTTTATGTGTGAAGAATAACTACTGGTTATATTTGAAATTAACAATTGAGAAAAGAGAATAGGACGCGATATATTGAGTATAATTACCAGGCAGGTAGATATAACGGAATAACAAACATGTATTCTGTGTAGTATGGATCATACTGAAAACATCACGTCTCATCGCCGGTTACAATAGAATACCTGAAGTTTTCGTCCTTTTTTGTGTCTTTAATCAAGTCTGAACAATGTTGAATTTGGAGCTTGTGTTGTACAAATCGCCCAAATCTATCTCAGTCCCAAATGCTGTGTCAAAATGCGATGAATTGAATCTTTGGAAATATTTAATTTCATTCCCATGTATTGCAATGAAGAGTTCGTCTCATTTCTGATAAATTCATGTACAATTTCGATGTTATTTTCCGCAACCACAGATTTTTTGCACCAGGATGTCTTTAAGTCGTTAATGCCACTCATACACACTCGTACGTGATAAACGCGCATCACTATACACTTGTTTCATCAAACTAAACGCTTCAGTAAACGATTTACCAAGTGCGAAACAGAACTTGATATTTACTCTTTGTTCAAAATTCATTTTTCGACCAATGCTAAATACACACTGTTACTTAATGTGCAATTTCTCTGCTTCTAAGGATGCAAATATCATATTTTGTCATAACATTGGTGATAGATCTACCTTACCGACGTATATGTCTTTTGATAGATGGCGCCACTAAGAATTACTATTCTAAAAAATTTCCGTTTTCTGTGCAACTAATTATGTAAATAGTTACGCTGAAGGGCTCCTAGTCGTGAAAAGTGCATATGTTTATGTTTAGTTATGTCTTCATTAATCGTTAGCTGCATGAATAATCCCTGTATTGCCAAAAAAAATTTGTAAATCTTTCTTTGTATCTTTGCTTTTTTAAATTATTCCTTTATCCTTTTTGTTCGCAATTACGTATTTATTGTTCATTATATTGTAAGAGTTGTAGTTATTGTTTACCTTCTCTCAAGAAATGAAAATATCCTTACGTGAAAATCGCATTAGTGACACTGTTGTGTTCGCAATAGTATCTACGTGTGACTTTTTCCTTACTTTCATTTCTTAATTGTTTTTAATGTCTTTCTCCTTTATTAAATGATTAGTTTTCCTGCTAATTCCAAATGAATTTGATTTCATTTCGTTATGCCTTGTACTTGATAATATCTAGGTAATATTTGTTTCTTTATATCTCTTTACATTACTGGTATTAGAGCAGTACGTTGGTATTATGTCCTTAAGCTTTCCTTGTTCATTTAGTTTTATCATTATATGCATCTACGAGTATTAAAGATATTTTTATGTACCTATGCTCATAATAAACTTACTTTTTTCCGAGTCCCAATCATTGTTATTTAGTATTCTTTCCTTCTTACAATGTCAGTACAGTCTGCTTATTCCTAGCTAGTTTTAGCGTGGTGTATTGTACGTATTTTACAATTTATGCTCTACCTCGTATATAGAAATTTATATTTTTGACAATTCTGCGAAGATAAGGTTTATTTAAGTGCATCGCTTTTCAAATTCAAAGCTTTATCTGTTTTCTTAGTTCCTTTCTTCCCTTTTCACTTCTTCGTTAGTGATTTAGTTATATATGTTTGCTGTTTGTTATCGGCTTACCGAGTCAAAGGTTAATTACTTTCACTTTTTATCTTGTCGTGTTCATTTGCTACAGTCCCTTGAGTTTTTGTGTAGTCCGAGTTTTTCGTGAGGTCCTTTCGAAAAACGCGCTGCTTTTCCCGCATTCTTCCACGTGTCAAATAGGATATTAACTTCGCGTATGGAAATCAGTTAGAATGACCTTTCATTGCCCTTTCTTTAAGTTTCGAATTGAATTACCAAGTTGCTTATTTTAAAGTTAGAGGAAACGATTTATGCCCCAAATTTAACGAAGTGAGTTTTTTAGTAGTTCGTTTATTTAGCCCCTCACAAGAATAAGTGGAAATCTCTTCAGAGAATTTATGTATTCGGCCACTGAGAATTATTCTAGATTTAGTAAGGACTGTTTTGGGAATGAGGTTTATTGGTTAACTTACGGTAGCTAATTCTGATTTCACATTGCGACAATGCAGTGCAGGATCCAATTGCGCCGCGAACGAAGACTGTTCATAATTGTATCTAACAGAGGAAATTGGGAAAAAAGTTGCGCTTACGAGGGAGCGTTTTTATATTCGCGGAATGAGCGGGTCGTAAAGGGGTGAGCGACTCATGATTAGTATAAATACGAAGTTTCATTGTTATTAGACAGTTAGTCTTTGAGCTATCGTCAACCAGGTAACATAATCAGGAGTGAAAAGTGAAATATGGAAAAAATCGAATATCGTGCCGTTATAAAGTTCCTTACCAGGCAAGGAAAATCAGTCGCGACCATAATGAATGAGATGTCATTGGTTTACGGCGACTCTTGTCCAGGAAAAACCATGGTGTACAAGTGGCATAGTTTATTTAAACAAGGAAGGGAATCCCTTGAAGACGACCCGAGGCCGGGCAGGAGCATTGAGGTGACCACGCCAGCACTTATCCAAAAAGTTGAACAAATTGTACTCGAAGATGCTCGACTAAAGAAGAAACAACTCGCAGAAATGGTTGGAGTATCCGATACAACAATTTTTAAAATCCTACACGATCATCTCGGCATGTCTAAGGTCAGCGCAAGATGGGTGCCGAGAATGCTCACGCCGCCGCAAAAACAACAACGCGTAGAGTGTTCGCGTGCATTTTTGGACCTCTGTAATGAAGACAAGTATGGTGTATTGAGTGGAATTGTTACTGGAGACGAAACTTGGCTTCATCATTATGAACCTGAGTCCAAACAAGACTCCATGCAGTGGCATAAAAAGGGCACAACACCTCCCAAGAAATTTAGTGTCACAATCAGCTGGGAAACTCATGGCAACGGTATTTTGGGACTCGGAAGGAATATTGTTGATTGATTATAAAGATAAAGGTGTTTCTATAACCGGAGAATATTACGCTTCAATATTAGAGCGACTAAAAGAAGCCATTAAAGAGAACAGACGGGGAAAATTGACAAAAGCTGTTCTGCTTTTGCACGACAACGCGCCCGTCCACAAGAGCCGCGTTGCGTTAGCTGCCCTGCATAAGGTGGGCTTCGAAATTGTGAATCACCCACCCTACAGCCCAGACCTGGCCCCGAGTGATTATTACCTGTTTCCGAAAATGAAAAAAGAGCTGCGGGGTAAAAAATTTACTGCCGATGATGAAGTCAAGGAGGCAGTTTCAGCGTATTTTGCAGATAAAGAGAAATCATTTTTTTATGAGGGTATAAATAAATTAATTGAAAGATGTGAAAAATGTATCCGTCTTGCAGATGAATATGTTGAAAAAGAAAAATAATTTGGTTTTTTATTTCCACCCCTTGTCCCCCATTCCGCGAATATAAAAACGCTCCCTCGTGTTAGCAGTTTTATTTGATTTTTGTACGTTGTAATATTTTCTTATAAACTACCACGAGCCTTTTAGTTATATGTTGCCCTTAATTATTTCTTAATTTTGGAATTTTGGAATAATACTGATCTTACTACAATATACAAAACTAGAGACTATATTATCAATTCTTAGTACACACAGCACCGTCATTATATATTCCTTTCGCGCTTTCTAGCGTCTAGACCCTGTTCGAGGTATTTATCTACATATGTACGTATTATTGGGCACATTTTGCGAGCGTTGCTAATGTTATCTGTTTACTTTACTTAAGTATTTTCTTACAGCGTTTTAGTCTGTTTTTCATTTCAATATATTTCGCAACGTTCTTTTTTCCTAAAATAAAGTTTTTTCACCACGTCATCGTCATTATAAATAGCTATCCAACATTTCTTTTACGCACTCAATACTAATAATAATAATAATTTTAATGGAATTGATTAACTTAATCACCTGAGGTTGATATATAACGCCTTTCCACATTAATTTTCATATTCCGTATACGTATTTTGGCAATTTTCATAGCGTGGCCACTTATGGGATTCTTCTCTGGGGAAAATCAGCCGGGGCTCGGGAAGTTTTTCAGCTACAGAAGAAAGCGGTTAGAGCAGTGATGGGCGTCAGCAATACAACTAGCGGCAAAGAAATATTTAAAACGCAAGATATACTAACTTCTTGCTATGTACTTGCTTGCCTGCACTATATCCATGCGTCCTCGGGTTGCAGCATGAGCTCCAATCAAGACTAGTGACTATCGGAATGCTATAGTCCCGTATCATCGTATACGTAGGTCTCAAACTGCTACAAACTACACCGCAGTGAGGCTCTACAACAGAATCCTTGAGGAAATAAGGAGTTTGGGAAGTATAAAATTTAAATCAGTGGTTATCAAGCTCCTAAAAAATAAAGCAATAAATACACTACAGGAGTTCTACACTACGGATCACGAGGAGTTTCAACACCTGATCTTGGGACGATAGGAGAATTCTTTTCGGGCCATTAGTTACCCATTTTTTTGATTTTTTAATTTTTTTAATTTTGATTGTGATTGAATTGTATTTTCTCGTTTTCAGTTTTGACAATTTTGCAAATTTGCAATATTCTTTTATTTATATCTATATAAATGTACCATATACACTTAGAGATTCCTTCTCCGACGCCGAAATTTTTAATTAATTTATGTGAGTTTAATTAACGATGTAATAGGAGAAAATAATAATTTTTATTAATTTCCCATTGTAAACAGCTTAATTATATATTTATATATAATTATTAACATTGGCATATGATTATTATTAGGCATAATTTCAAAACTCTTTCTGCATGTAGAGAGGAAGCTAGCATAATTTAATTCATTCTGCTAGGATCCTTTCTCAGTATACATATAAATACATATCTGTAGAAACACTAATAATTTGTACAGCGCTCCCTTTTGGATATATTTTTAATTAGTTGTGATATTCTTGAATAATCATCGTGCCTCCCTCTCTCGTCCACTGTATTGAACTAAGTTACCAGAGAGTATAGACAGACGCAATGCATCACGGCTATTTGCCAATTAAAAGAATGTTAAAAGGAATCATTCTATTAGTTAACGACATGCAGACGCGCTCTCGCTTTGTCGTTCAATACAGTGGACGAGAGAGGGAGGCATGATGATTATTCATTGTTTTTCTGTATCTAAATGATATGATAAACGCTATCAAGGAATCGTTCATTAATAACACAAAATCTGCCTGACGAGCGGTCAATCCGTGAAACATATGTAGTAGATACGGTGTTATTAATAGTTGAATTTGATGGAGCCTGTGGTCGATTAACTTAATCACTAAGGTTGATATTTAACCCCTTTCCACATTAACTTTTGTAATTTTGTATACGCATTTCGACAACTAAGTTGTCATCATCAGCAGACAATTTCAAAGTGTCGCACCTGGTAAAACACGGCGGAAAAACACCTGTACGAAAAACAAACTCCGTACGCGATCTACACTGCTCAGAACGAAGATGTACACTGAGTATACATCTTGGTTGTCGAAATGCGTATACAGAATTACAAAAGTTAATGTGGAAAGGGGTTAAATGTCAACCTTAGTGATTAAGGTGTTATTAATAATACAGGCCAACACACATTTTGGTGCCTGCGATTTTTTAACTGTTCCTGGGTAATTTTTGGATGCAGAATGTAAAAAAGTTCTCAGATTTGGTCTATCAGATCTAGTTTTTGAGATTTTTTTAAAACATTGTGTATATATTTTACGTTATAACTGTTATAATATATAATATTACTATTGACAGTTAAAAAAACAAAGACACATGGATTTAAGTATTTATTGCAAAAACTTAATTTACATAATTACATTAGTCACTAATCAAATAAAAATTTTCTTTTATACGACTTTCTAGAATGGAGTTTACTAGGGCAGTCTCGCTGAAGGCTCTAGCAGTAGTCCGCCATCATGTGGCTATCCCATCGTCCTTGATAACGATCTTCCATAGTTTTAATATCCTGATGGCATCTTTCCCACTGTTCTTCACTACAATCACCTAAGTTTTCTGGAAAACGATCTAGGTGGCTGTAGAGGTAGTGAACTTTTATACTCATGTTACAGCCGAGAATATTAAAATTTGAAAGCATAGTTTCCACTAATTCTACGCAATTCTCTGCTTTATGATTGCCAAGAAAATTTTGTACTACTTGAACAAATGAACACCAAGCGTTAGATTCAGTCTCGTTCATTGATGTGGTGAATTGTGGATCTTTAACAAGTTGAATTATTTAAGGACCATCAAATATACCAGCTTTTAGTTTTTCCGTGCTAATGCCAGGAAATTTACGTGATAAATACCCAAAACAATTTCCATCTCGATTTGAAGCCTTCACAAGTTGCTTCATTAAGCCTAGCTTGATATGCAAGGGCGGAAGTAAGATTTTTTCTCTTGCAACCAAAGGTTCGTTTATCACGTTTTGTTTTCTTTGAATCATGACATCTCTTGAAGGCCATTTTTTTTTAACAATTCCAGGTCTCCATTTGGCTAATTACATTCTGGGAAATTTCTATTTTGATGATTAAGTACATATTTATCTCTTTATTTGTTGTCCTTTATCAGAAAAAAATATCAATTAACCTGTAACCTGTATCTCAAAAATTAGAGCTGATAGAAAAAATCTGGTGGCATTTTTGGAATCAGCACATTAAAAACATCTAAAATCAGATGTTAGATTTTCGGCACCAAATTTTTTTTTCATTTTGTTACGCTGTGTAATAGAATGATTCCTTTTAACATGTGATATTCTTGTTTGGTTGAATACTATGTTTTTATTTTCGTTGTATTTGAGTAGCTGCACTTCTCTATTATTAATTTTAGTTGCATGTTCTATAATTAGTATTATTATTACTATTATTACTATTATTACTATTATTACTATTATTACTATTATTACTATTATTACTATTATTATTATTATTATATAACCGAGATTATTATACAAATCTTGTTTTCGTGGACACTGTACATCCACCAATGAAATTTTCTCGTTACTGTTTGAATTTATTTGGGAAATCTAAAAATTGAGGTGTCCTTAATTAGGCACGTTTCAAAAGGAAAAACGTGTCACCCCGCAAATAACATTATTTTCTATCATTAATCTATCATTGCAACGCGACTCCATACAATTGACTAATTTAATTAATTGAAGACAAAATAGATTTGTGATTTCGGAGCCTGAAAATAGAAATTGTATTAAGGCGCGATTGCCAATACAATTAGTATTAATGGAATGTTATGTTATTGATGCGAACGCAAATAAATTAAATGTCAATTCAGTGAAAACTACAGAAATGAGAATTTACTTTTATTTGTAATACTTCGGCAAACATACGAGGGAGCGTTTTTATATTCGCGGAATGGGGGACAAGGGGTGGAAATAAAAAAACCAAATTATTTTTCTTTTTCAATATATTCACCTGCAAGACGGATACATTTTTCACATCTTCCAATTAATTTATTTATACCCTCATAAAAAAATGATTTCTCTTTATCTGCAAAATACGCCGAAACTGCCTCCTTGACTTCATCATCGGCAGTAAATTTTTTACCCCGCAGCTCTTTTTTCATTTTCGGAAACAGGTAATAATCACTCGGGGCCAGGTCTGGGCTGCAGGGTGGGTGATTCACAATTTCGAAGCCCACCTTATACAGGGCAGCTAACGCAACGCGGCTCTTGTGAACGAGCGCGTTGTCGTGCAAAAGCAGAACACCTTTTGTCAATTTTCTCCGCCTTTTCTCTTTAATGGCTTCTTTTAGTCGCTCTAATATTGAAGCGTAATATTCTCCGGTTATAGAAACACCTTTATCTTTATAATCAATCAACAATATTCCTTCCGAGTCCCAAAAAACGGTTGCCATGAGTTTCCCAGCTGATTGTGACACTTTAAATTTCTTGGGAGGTGCTGTGCCCTTTTTATGCCACTGCATGGAGTCTTGTTTAGACTCAGGTTCATAATGATGTCTCCAGTAACAATTCCACTCAATACACCATCCTTGTCTTCATTACAGAGGTCCAAAAATGCACGCGAACATTCTCGGCACCCATCTTGCGCTGACCTTAGACATGCCGAGATGATCGTGTAGGATTTTAAAAATTGTTGTATCGGATACTCCAACCATTTCTGCGAGTTGTTTCTTCTTTAGTCGAGCATCTTCGAGTACAATTTGTTCAACTTTTTGGATAAGTGCCTGGCGTGGTCACCTCAATGCTCCTGCCCGGCCTCGGGTAGTCTTCAAGCGATTCCCTTCCTTGTTTAAATAAACTATGCCACTTGTACACCATGGTTTTTCCTGGACAAGAGTCGCCGTAAACCAATGACATCTCATTCATTATGGTCGCGACTGATTTTCCTTGCCTGGTAAGGAACTTTATGACGGCACGATATTCGATTTTTTCCATATTTCACTTTTCACTCCTGATTATGTTACTTGGTTGACGATAGCTCAAAGACTAACTGTCTAATAACAATGGAACTTCGTATTTATACTAATCATGAGTCGCTGCACAGGCCACGCCCCAATGCGCCTACTCACCCCTCTACAACCCGCTCATTCCGCGAATATAAAAACGCTCCTTCGTAGGAATACACCCCTATCGGCCGAATTCCACACCAAGTCGAAGTCTATTACCTCTGAGGATAGTGTAAGAAGCATCAAATAGGTAAATTTGATGAAGATTGATTAACTTAATCATTTAAGGTTGATATATAACCCCTTTCCAACTAAGTGACTAGTGACAACTAAGTTATCACTATCAGCAGATTATTAAACAGTGACGCACCTGAAAACCATGGCCAAAACCCGGACGAAACAAATTCCGTACACAACCTATACCATCGCAAAACAAAGCCCACACTGACTTTCGATGGTATAGACCTTAAGTAATTAAGCATTAAATAGTTCGAGAAATCATTTTTTTATGAGGGTATAAATAAATTAATTGAAAGATGTGAAAAATGTATCCGTCTTGCAGGTGAATATATTGAAAAAGAAAAATAATTTGGTTTTTTTATTTCCACCCCTTGTCCCCCATTCCGCGAATATAAAAACGCTCCCTTGTAGGACACATAAATTTGTTTTACCGATTGACAGTTATCACAATAACAACGGTTTGATGTAAACATAAACTTTAGAGGTAAATACATCGAAGTCCATGTAATATTATTTTTATTGCAAACATACATATTGTTACGCCTCTACATGCTAGTGTAGTCCAGAAAATACAGAAGCCCGTATTGCTCGCCTGGTACAAAAAATCCTTGGCTGCTTCTAGAGCTAGCCAGTAACTCGGACTGTAAGAGAAGAATTTCCGTACGAAATATCTTAGAGGGCGCCACAGAAATGTGTCTCATAAATTTCTAATTATTAATTAATATATACAAAGCTTTAAGATTTCTCTTTACTTAGATCTATAAATAAAATTTTGAGAAGAGCGTTCTTGTTTTTTTTTTCTATTTTCACCTTTCCATAGGTCTTGGATTTTTGACGCTTATCATAAATAATTATTAGCTCTCTTTTTTGTTATAGTTGTAGGGCTATAGTATGTCTGGAACTCAATCAATTTCACCTTTTGTTTTCTTAAACACATAAAGGCTCTTTCAAATTGCGCGGCTCTTTAAGAATAATTAAACCATAGATGGCGCACTGAATTTGTCCGGGTATGTGGGCATTTAAAAAGTGTGATGTATGATATTTATTAAAATAGCTTCGTACGCGGTACAACAATGCGTTCAAATTGTTGAATTATTTTATGAAAATCAGCGTTCTGTGTAAAGAGGGTTTAGAAAATCACGCGAATTTTATGGCTTATATAATCGCCCATCTGAAAGCACTACTGGTCGAATTATTAAAAAATTTCAAGAGACCGGTTCCGTGGAAGATCAGAAAAGTGAAAAATACAGTCGTAGTGGTCGTTCACAAGAAAATGTTGGTTTGGTTCGTGAAAGTGTTGATCAAGATCCTGAAATATCCATTAGACGAAGTTCACAATAACTTGGACTTAGTGAATCAACAACGTGGCGTATTTTACACAAGGATTTAGCTCTGAAGACATATAAGGTTCAAACGACACAGGAACTGAAGCCATTAGATCAGTTAAAACGTCGTTCATTTGTCAATTTCATAAACAACCAGCTGATTTTTCTCAAAAAATAATGTTTTCCGACGACGCACATTTTGAACTTGGTGGCTATGTTAATAAACAAAATTGCCATATCCGGGGTGAGGAAAATCCACGAATTATTCATGAGAAACCTATACCTACATCCTAAACGAGATACTATTTGGTGGTGTAATTGGACCTTACTTCTTTGAAAATGCTGCTGGTGAAGCTGTAACTGTCAATAACCGAACATTTGTGGCCTGAATTAATGAATATTGATCTAGAGGATATGTTGTTTCACATTGCACACGAATCAATTGAGAGAAAAATTTCCTGGACGTATAATCTCAAGAAACGGTGATGTTAATTGGCCACCAAGATCATGTAATTTGACGCCGTTAGACTATTTTCTTTAGGGTTGTGTGAAAAATCAGGATTATAAAAACAATCCACAATCAATTCCTGCTTTGAAAGATGAAATTATTCATGTCATTGATGAGATAGAGCCTCAATTATGTCAAAATATCATTGAAAATTTTAACAAAAGAGTGGACGTCTGTGGAGCTGCAAGAGGAGGCTATTTGGCAGATATTATTTTTCGCATACAAATGTCATAACTGATACTTCAATTACCAATAAAAGGTTTTTAAAAGTGAATGCAATTATGTGTTTTATTTATTCTTTAAGAAAACCGAGAAATTTGAAACAGCCTTTAGATAACACCCAAACATTGAAAAATTCTGTAAATAAAGTACCCAGTATGTGACACTGCTGTGGCTACTACTGGTATAAATTTATATATAAATTTATATGCGATTACTACAGAATTACACTATATATTTAAAATGCGTTGATTAAAATAACATTTACTCATGAGATCGTCTGACAAAGACTGTCGTTTGAAGAGGTTTTATATTTTATTTAATTGAAAATGTTCTTAAATTCACCTTTTGAAATTTCGTGGATTAAGATATATTTATTTATCAAGTGTTGCTCACATTCACTTGTTTTTATTTTTTAAATTTAACATAGCAATATTTGTTCAAATATGTAAAAAACTATATTAAATTAAGAATACGATGCTATGAAAAAATTATTAAACTTGTTTATAACATTAAGTGTTTCAGTCCAAAGCATGTAAAAAAACATTTTTCAGTATCACGAATGAGGCTTTTTCTGTGAAAAGAAAGTAAAAAAATATATACAAAAACCAACAAAAGAGGGGCGAGTGGATCACTTAATTAAATTACAATTTAAAATGTAACGAAAGGAAGACGATCCCGAAGAGCCTTACGAAACGATAATTTACAGCATCGTTTTATAGCTTTCACCCTCCCATCACCAAGAACTTATTTTCGAGTGGCGATATTCGTGGCAACGGCCGCGGCAGCAGCCGCCGACCGCTCCACTGACAAAATACAAGGAACAGAAAAAGAAAGGGGAATGGATGATCGGAAAGCTGGAATCTAAGTAACGGAAAAGTTTTAATATCGCCTCGGGTTATTTAATCAATTCCATTGGAGCGATATATACCGCGGTCGGTATAAAAAAATATCTTTTCGTTCTTCATTACGTTCGCAACCAAGGGAATTTTTAATATCGCATTCAAATTATTCAGACGGGCCCACAGTCACCATCGGGGCAAATATGAAAAATTTTCATTCGTCGAATTGAAAATTGGAAACTCCAATACATATTGTTTTCCGATATATTGAAAAAAAAATTTGCTGAATGGACCTGAGTCGATTTATATATTTTTAAATAATATTTGTATTGCCCCAAAAAAAATTCATGGCATAGATACATATTTACGAAGAAATTATGCTACAAATTCTTACGAATAATTTGTTTAATTTTGTGTGTAATCTTGTGGTGCTTTCATCCTCGTAAACGCCGTTTATGATTACTTGTTCATATCAACGCTAAAACATAACATTTTTAAAATGCGCCGTGTGTGGGAATACTCTCCTCTGTAATTGACTTTGTATTTTTACTGCGCATATATATTGTCAAATTCAGTCTTAGAACAATTTTGAAGCTAATGGGTACTTCGTAAGAGAATTTTTTCATTAGACGAGTTAAAACGTGGTACTTTTGTCTAGACTAAACAAGAATTAAATAGTTGAATTTGATGGAGCCTGTGGTTGATTGACTTGATCAATAAGGTTGATATATAACCCCTTTCCACAATTAACTATTTGTAAATTCTGTATACGCATTTCGACAACCAAGTTGTCATCATCAGCAGATAATTTCAAAGTGTCGCACCTTGTAAAACACGGCGAAGAAATTGTACGAAAAATACATTTCCGCACCGTTGCAAACCAAGATGTACAAGATGTACATCTTGGTTTGCGCATCGTATGTATTTTTCGAATTCTTTCATTGGGCGAGTTACAAATAGTTAATTGTGGAAAGGGGTTTATATCTAGACTAAACAAGAATTAAATAAATCAATAACTAGAATATCTTTTTCTTTTGCGTCTATTGGATATTTATTTTATATACAGTGATCCATTAATGTGGTGTAGTTTGTATTAGGTACATTAAGCATGAGTCGCAACAAAATAATCACTGACTTAGACGATTTTACTATGAAAGAAATAGAGATTCCGATTATGTTGTGAACTTCCCATGGATAGTTGGGACAAACCAAGAAGCTTTGAAAGATAACCACGTCGATATTGAAACTGAGGCTATCGAATTTAATGGTATGGAAGCAGACCAAGTGGCTGGTACATTCGTCTCGTAGTAATATAATTTTATATATAATATATTTGAAATTAATTTAATTTATTTTAAATATAATTCGATTTCGAATGCATAAATTATTATTTAGATATTCTTTGTGTTATATTAAAATGCAAAAGCTCTTCGTGTTCGTCAAGTAATAAAGCTAACCGTGGTCGTTTTTCAAGAAGTCAAGTACCTAGAACGAAGACTTTTTCTTGAAATAGTCTCAGTCACTTTCCATTGAATCACATTCAATACTAATTTCTAAATGCAACTAGAGCTTCAAATATCAACCCTTTTCTTACACAAAATACACGTCTATTATTTTATCCAAATATATAGCTGCCTGGTAATCTCTTTCTTCTGAGTGGTTAGTCCAAATATGCCCATTCCCCTGCTCTTCAGCATACTGTTTCTTTTATTAAAAGTCCAGCGTGCAAGAAGCAACGCATTATTCTATTTCAGCCACGACCAAGCCTGCATACCCTCTTTCTACGAAAGGTTTGGTCAAACGCACTTAGTTCGTGTGTTTATTTGGCGACCCCAAAATGTATGTAATATCCTGGTCAAGGATACGCACACACACACTCCTGGATTATGATTCTCATTCTAATCTAATATTAATTATTAACTGCGGCATATTTTTTTAATTGCATTTATTGCTGTACTTCAGCTAGCCGGACACACGCTCGTAATTAATTCACTAACTACGTGCAAATAAATATTAAATTACCATTACTATTTATCAAACTAATTAAAGGGCCATTTAACCCCTGTAACATACTTCGTCCACCGGAGCGAGCAAATGGTAAGGATGTGTGGACCGATGACCAAGGTGACGAACGATCCATCGGCCTCTCGACCTGGAGGAGGAATTTTGATTTATTTTGTTAAAAATAAGATATTTAGGGGCGGACTACTTCCGCAGAATGTATGCAATGTATATATAATTAGGTGAGAATGAGATATTTAAGGACTAGTCTAGATTTAGAAGTTAGAGTTGAGATGAAATAGTAAGGTTAGGACATCCGGTGTAGTGCCTCAGGCGGAGCACCGGAGCTGGGACAAGTATTATCATATAATACTAGAAATACAAATAAATAAAGTGTAACATACTTCGAATAAAATATAGGAGATAACAGTACTACTAAAGCAGAAAACATCTAGGGAATAATGGAAATTGTTTTTCTCCCCTGTATATTGTGATTTGTAGTTACAAATATGTATCTAGCAAATATTCGCGTGAATTATAAACCTGAAAGAGATTGTAGAGATACAAACACTACTGAATTGAATAGTTGATTGTTGAGGTCGTCACGCAAATTCAATTACACTAAGGAGTAAATAAAACACTTTGTCTAAATTTCACACTATATTTTATATTTACTGCGACTAGTTTCGTCAGTTAAAACATTGTTCGAACCTACTGAATTTTATGCTAGTATCTACTACTGAATTGTATGCTTTAGAAAGGACTTTGCAGCTTTCGTCCACGGAGAAGGAATTGCAAGTTCAGAAAACATTATAGTAAGTGCAATGGAGTCATTTGTACTGTTGTACAAAGTAACCTTTATATGTCCAGCTTGTACGGGAGTACATGACAGTAGGAGCAATTCAATTTACTCGACTAAGTGACAGCTGCTATTATTATTAGGCTTTATTTTTATAGTACTATGATTATATATACAGTAGTACTGTTATAAAGATTTAATATGAAATATGTGTCGTTTCTTTAAGTTATGATGCCGTATGGAAGCGATGTATGCGAAAAAAAATGTGAGATAAATACACGAGAGTTCACGTGGAACCTTTTTCGATGCGAGTTCTCCAGGGTTAATGAAGACATACGCTTGCATTTTTAATATTTGCTTGTACGCCTTTTCTTTCAACATCCAAATATACTTACGAAAACGATATGTAATTGTTTATGTTTTGTAAATTATCACAAATGCTTTACTTAACTCTAGAGATTATATAAGCTAATTTAGAGAATGAAATCAATTTTTGCAAAATTAAATTCTTTTGAGCTGTATACCTAGTCTGCTATTTAGACTAATAACAGTGAGAGAAGTAATAACCTTTATTGTCCAACGGTATGAAGTTTTAAAACAAATAAAAGGAATAATATACCTACATACATACATATACATGTGTGTAGGTAGGTATATTATTAGGTTGGCAACTAAGTACTTTCGGTTTTTACTGATAGAGAGCGTTGCTTTATTTTTTGTACAACGTATGTTAGTGCTGTACTTTACCGTTTGTCGCGTGATACTAGTCACATTGACGTAACTTCAAAAGCAAGTAGCGCGTGATTTTTATTAAAGCTATTAGTTGTGGGTTAATTTTAAGTGGAGTGCAGAAACGAACATTTTCGACATATTTTACTATTTTATTTCCGTAAAGGAAAGAAAGCTGCTGCGGCTCACAAAAAGATATACGAAGTTTATGGTGTTAATTGCTTAACAGAGCGCACATGTCAGAATTGGTATAAAAAATTCCGTTCTGGAGATTTTTCCCTCAAAGATGAGCAACGTTCTGGTCGGCCTACTGAAGTTGATGATGACCAAATCAAAGTCATAATTGAAGAGAATCGTCATATAAATATTCGAGAGGTTGCGGAGAGGCTACATGTATCGCACACAACAATTGAAAAACATTTAAAATGTCTTGGGCTAGTTAAGAAGCTTGATATTTGGGTACCTTACGAATTGAAAGAAATTCATTTAACACAAAGAATCAACTTTTGCGATATGCACATTAGACGAAATGAAACCGACCCTTTCTTAAAAAGAATCATCACTGGTGATGAAAAATGGGTCCCGTACAGTAACATAGTTCGACAACGATCATGGAGCAAACACGATAAACCAGCTCAAACCACATCGAAAGCTGAATTGCATCCAAAAAAAAGATAATGTTGTCAGTTTGGTGGGATTACAAAGGTGTTGTGTTTTTTTGAGCTGCTTTCAAGGAACCAAACGATCAATTCTGATGTTTACTGTCAACAATTAATATAACTGGATAAAGCAATCAAAGAAAAACGGCCAGAATTGTCAAATCGGAAAGGTGTAGTTTTCCACCAAGATAATGCAAGGCCTCACACATCGTTGGCAACTCGTGGGAAACTATTGGAGCTTGATTGGGAAGTGATGCCACATCCCCCATACAGCCCTGATCTAGCACCATCTGATTACCATTTATTTCGAAGTTTGCAGAATTCTTTGAATGGTAAAACTTTCACAAATGACGATGACCTTCACTCGCACCTGGTTCAGTTTTTTGCTGATAAGGACCAGAAATTTTATAAGCGCGGAATCATGCAGCTGAAAGAAAGATGGCAAAAGGTCATTGAACAAAATGGAAAATATATAATTGATTAAAAACTATTCTTTGTTAAAAAAAAAAGTGTTTTATTTTATACTACAAAACCGAAAGTACTTAGTTGCCAACCCAATAGTTTTATTTGTCTTAAAATTTAAAAAACAAAAACAAGAGAACGTGAGCAAAATTTGGTGAATAAATACATCTTAATCCACAAAATTTCAAAATGTGATTTTAAGAACATTTTCCATTGAATAAAATATAGTAAAAATCTCTTCAAACGACCATTTTTGTCAGACGATCACATGCGTAAAAATCATTTTTGTCAATTCATTTGATACATACAGTGTAATGCTAGAGTAATCGAATATAAATTAGTACTACTAGTAGCCACAGCAGTGTCACATACTGGGTACTTTACTTACAGAATTCTTGTATTACAGTTTAGGTATTACGTATGTATTTAAAAAAAAGAGTGTGAGGTTGGTTGAGTTCCAGACTTTCCATTGCCTTACAAAAAAAAAAGAGTTACTGATAATTTATAATGAGCATCAAAAGCCCGGAATGTGTGGAAAGCTGAAAGTAGAAACAAAACAAGAACGCCCTCCTTAAAATTTTATTTACAGAACTAAATAAAGAGAAATGTTGAAGCTTTGTATATATTAAACAATAATTATAAATTAATAAGGGAAAGCAATGTAGTTAGAAAGAAAAAAAGGAATTAACGCGGCTTTAATAAATACTATACATAATAAAATTGTGAATAAAATATACGAGAATTTGTAAAAAGAAGTTTTGTATTGAACGATATGTAGTGCGTATGGACGAAAAGTAGTTGATTTGATGTAAACCAATGGGAGGACAGATACTTACTTAATCCTATAGACTCTTATACCTTTCGGTGTCGAGTCATGCTGGAGTCGAGTCCTCCGCTTCCCCTCTCCATATCTCCCTCCACTTTCCTCTGTTGCTCGCCAAAGCCTTTACGTTCTCCCATCCTATTCCCCTCTTCACAGCCGCCGCCCGCACTTCATCCCTCCACGTTCTTCTCGGTCTACCCCTCTTCCTCATTCCAATCTCCCTAGCCTCAAACACCTGCCTAATCAACCTCTCCTCGCCCCTTCTCATTATATGACCCAACCACCTTAGCTGACCCTGTTCTATCGTCGTTTCTATTGGGATTATGTTTAACTTTTCCCTAAATACCTGGTTCCTAATTTTATCCATCCTCGTTTTCCCCTCTATTTTTCTCAGGAATCTCATCTCTGTGCTTGTAAGTCTACTCCTCTGCCTCTGTGTTGTTGTCCAAGATTCGCATGCGTATGTCATTGTCGGTTTTACCACTTTTCTAATTATTTCCGCTTTTACCTGTCTTGGTATTTCCTTCTTGCTTAGGAAGCTGTTCTTTATGCTGTTATATAGCCTACCGGTCTTTGCTATTCTTTCATTTATTTCGTCCTCCAGGGTTCCTTCCTTGTTTATTATCACGCCTAAGTATGTGAATCTATCCACCTGCTCTATTATCTCGCTATCTATCTGTATCCTGTGCTTCTCCTTCCGTGCTCCAATTATCATTGTTTTAGTTTTCTGTTTATTTATTTTCATATTTAGTTTCTTCAGTTCTTCATTAATAATAGTTACATTTCTTTGCAGTTGTTTCTCTGTTCTCCCTATTATCACCATGTCATCCGCATAACATAGTTCTGTCAAGCGTATACATTTTAATCTCCAGTATCCAACTGGATATACTTCTAGTCTACCTCTGCTCTGCTTAATTGCTTCATCTAGAACCAAGTTAAAAAGTAGTGGGCTCAGAATGCATCCCTGTCTCAGTCCAATTTTGTTAGCAAATGATTTGGATTTTTCATTTCTTATTCTTATGTAACTCTTAGTTTTTTCGTAGACACTTTGTATGTTTTGTATTAGCTCCCTTTCTATTCCTCTACTCCTTAATATTCTCCAAACATCTTCTCTTCTCACTCTGTCAAATGCCTTCTCCATATCAATAAAACAGGCATGCATCTGTCCTCCAGATCTAACCGCCCTTTCTGACAGTAGCCTGAGTACAAATATCTGGTCGTTTGTTCCTCTTTCCTTTCTAAACCCACTTTGGCTCTCCTCCAGCTCGTTCTCTAAACTACTTCTAAGTCTATGTTCCAATATTCTGGCATATATTTTTCTCACCACGCTACCAAGCGTTATACCTCTAAAGTTTGCACAGTCCATGCTATTCCCCTTTTTGTATATCGGTGTTATAATGCCTATCTGCCAATCTGAAGGCGCTTTATGTTCCATTCTTGCCTGATTCATAATTTCCAAAAGTTCTTGTCGTCTCTCCTGGTTCATATATTTTATCATTTCTGTCGTGATTTCATCATGTCCCGGTGCTGTACCCATCTTCATCCTCTGTATTGCTTCTATTAATTCTTCCTCCCTTATTCTTTCTGTGTGTCCACTCTCTTCCTGTGTCATATTTTGTTGTTCCTTATTTTGGTAGTCTCTCAGAACGTCTGTTTCGTTCTCCTCCAATAGGACAGATAACTTATGCCAAAACCAATAAATAATTAGCAGACGCGATAAGAAGAAAAAGCTCGTGACAATATTAAAAATTATATAATTGAAAGTTCGGTCGCGAAAAGTACTTTAAAATGATACGTCACACGGTTTTAAATAATAAAAGACCAATAAATTAATAATAAGGTGAACATTCTATCTGCTTCTGGGCTTCCGGGCTGAAACCGCGTCACCGCTATAACTGCCGACGTTTCGTACCCACTCATATGGGACATCTTCAGGGCTCAACTACTGCTACCGTCTGCCGCATTGAAACTGTTTCAGTGCAACAGACAGTAGCAGTAGTGACCCATGTTTCATCCATGGTTGTGGTTGCTGTTAAACTTCGCTAAACACTAAATTGAAACATCTTCACGACACTGTTTTTCCTCGAGCGTGAGCAAACGCGTCATCCATTTGTACACAGCTTTCTCATGTCCAAATTTTCAGATAACATGCGATGTACCGCACTTTTTGAAATGTCTGCTAGCTCGCGCATTTTTGGTCGACTATCATCCAGTACTGCTTCGTGGATTTTCTTCACCATTTCTGGAGTCGTCACCTCATTTGGTCGACCACTGCAATGGCAGCTCGTACAGCCTCGTTTAAACTCTGCTACCCAATATTTTACAGTTGTAAATGAAGGAGCAGACTCACCCAGAGTAGAATCCAGTTCAGCTTTTATATCGGTCGGGTTGGGACCTTTCAAATAAAAGTATTGTATCACGTAACGATGACCAATTTTCTCCGTTTTTACAAATTCACTATTGATGGCTGTCAAATAAATACTAAACAACATGGCGTCTTCAAATACAGTGATATTTTTCAAACAACTACCGCCATCTCTAGGTCAAGCCGGGTACTTATGGAATCACCCTCGCACTTTTTTTTTCTTATCGATGGTATCAATATAATTATATAAACATATGCGTAAAAATTTTTTGTCTTATTGTGGTAAGACGAATTAAGTATGTACTTAGTTTTAACAATACGCAATACATTGAGCAAATATCGTCAAAATTATAAAGATATTTACCATGGAAACCCTTTTCTCTGCGACAGATGGAAATATCGAGATCCATAAGGATTATTTACCATAATAACGCGTAGATCAACACTGATAAAAATCCGGAACGTATTTTTCTTTCGTATTTAAATTCATCTCATACACAATACTGAGCAGAAAAGTTTTATCCTCTGAGAAAAACCGAATTCGTTGGATGTTGAAATAGGGAACGGTTTTGAAATGACGATCACGTTCTTTTTCATCTCTGTGTGTCAAAGACACAGGCCACTGTTTAGTTTCAAATAAAATTATCGAGTTGGGCGTTCAAAAAAAAGTTGTTATTAATTTCTGAACAATTTTTTGTGTTCCACTTCATTTTCTACCCGGGGGAAGCGATATGACGTTCATTTAATTTTCTTTTTTTTTTTGAAAGGAAAAGTTTTGTCATTAATGGAGGCACAAAGTGGATGTAAAGTATAACGGATATGATGGTATCTTTAATGGAGTCACGATGTAGCGAATCTTCGTGTTGTACTGAAAATATTAAATTTAAATGAAGTATTTGCAATTACTGTTTTGAAAAATCTAAAACAATCGATACAATCCGTGAAATGATAAAAATATTTCAGAGTTTCAAAATAGTAATAATGATGAGTGGAAAATCTTTCATAAATATAAATAAATTCACATGCCTTTAAAGCTATAAACTTCATATTAAATCAAAAAGGAACTTCTTACCACCATAATGTTCCATTCATATCCTAAATATGAATTTCTACAGCTAAGCTGCTATCTTCAGTAGGAAAAAAATATAAACAATTTGCTATTTATATCATATTTATTGGAATATCTAGGAGGGCCTTTCAGCAAAGACAGATTAAATTTATAACAGTCTTGAGCGATAGGCAGCAATTTGTGAACAATAAGTAGGTAATTTTGAGTCTGTGGTTGATTAACTTAATCACTGAAGGTTATTACACATTAATATTCGTGTTCTGTATACGTATTTCGACAACTAAGTTGTCATCGTCAGCAGATAATTAAACAGTGTCGCACCTGAAAAACTACGACACAACACCCGCACGAAACAAATCCGTACACGATCCGTACCGTCGGAAGCCAAACGCACACTAAGTTTGCGAAAATTAATGTGGAAAGGGGTTATATAGTATATCAACCTTAAGTGATTATCTCTCTCATGCACCAATCTTCGCTATGTAAGCTATATTTTTTTAAACTTTGATTTCAACTTCAATAGGGCCGAAAAAGATAAAAACGAAAAAAAAAATTAGTTTACGGCCAAATTGTGGTTTTTGAGATATGTTGTATATATACAACAAGGTGCATAAGCGGAGTTGTAAGTTAAACTTTTTTGCAAGGTGAAAACAATGGCTTTTTTTATCTTTTTTACTCTTTATTTGATAAAAGAAAAAGCGTTAAATAACATCGATTTTTTATAATATATTCAGAAATAGGTACAGTATTTATTTTTCGTGATACTCCTTGAAACAATTTTTTTAGGGGTAAAACATACAGACACGTTGCATTTAGTGCAACACACAGTTGTGAAGCCGTTTTTACAAAGTTTGCAACGCGACTGCTTTAGTTTATAACATGGCCAATGAGCAATACCATCATACCTGACGTCTTCAACTTGAATTGAGAGTGTACTACGCTTTGGAGCTACAGGAGGCATTTGTGGAAAATCTGTTGGACGACCACGTTTCCTCGGGCCGAAGGTGTTTGTATATATAAGGCCTTGTGCAACATTAGTTTGGAACTGTATTAGAGTTAGTGTTTTATCGCTGATTTTTAAAAATTGACGGTGACGCCTATAAAGAAGCCAACTGTTCGTGACTGCAGAGTTCAGTACCCAAAAGAAAATTCGCATATAGTATTTGCGGGATCGGTGATTTATCCTATATAATTCACAGAGCATAAATGCCAAATCAACTCCTCCCATGTAACGGTTATATTGCTTAATAACATTTGGAACTGCTCTATTTCCTTAAGAGTTGCATTCACTGAAACTCCACTTTTCTGCACTGAATATAGATTAGTCTCCTCCAAAACTTTGCTGAACATGTCATCAAAAAAACAATTTAAAGTATTGCAAGGGGGAAAGTACTTCAACATCTTCGTCAATAGAACTATTCCATTGTTTTTCATATGATTTTGTTATATTTTTTTTCCACATTAAGTTCTTCATATCAACCTCTTGAAACTCTGCCTCTTTCTCAGAATACTCAGGAACAAATTCCTCCTGCTCTAAGAATTCAGCTTCGATTTCTTGTGGGAGCTCCGCACATAGATCTGCAGCCGTTATTTCCTCACAAATGTTATTAAAAAAGCTCGCTACTTCACTAGAAATTTCTACCGAAGGTATATCGGGTTCTACTTCAGCATCCGAGTCATCCCAATCGAAATCCAAAATTTGTTTAATCTCTTTTACAGTTAATCCTCTTTGTTTGTCCATAGTATATTTGAAGTCCAAAATAAAAAAAACTGTCTGGAGAATAATATAAAATCAACAAAAACCGCAATGGAAGATAATATAAATAAGGACACAGTTAATGCACTGTGTTGTACATGTACTGCATATGAATTAACGCTCCAAAAAATTTTCTCAATAAAATTTTTACCTTTTATTTACTTTATATCACTTCTTTATAATATGTTTTAATTGGAAAAAATTTCCACTGAAATATTTTTCGTTTTTCACTAAAATCTATCCACTTGTTTCTTGATAAAATTCACAGAAAAAAAATCGTCCAACTTCACCAAACAAAACACTAAATATATATGAAGCACAAAAACTTTTTGCACTTGTACGAAAAACAACAAAACTAAAGTAAAAGGTATTAGATGTGTTTTTGCTTTGCTTGAATAAAACAAATTTACTGTTAGATATAAGAAATGTGCTCTTGAATAGCGTTGTTGTATACAAACAACAAGTGCATGAAAGGGTTAAAACAGTAGAATGTGTTTAAAAAAAGGCGCAGAATGGTGGAAGATGTGGATGAAGTTTGTCCAAATAAATGAAAATCACAACCAAAAGAATTATATATTTGTAGTTTGAAAGACTTGCCATAAAAAGACAGTAACTTTGTATTCTGCTAATTCACAATTACTGCTTTACGATATCCCGAAAGCCCAATTTAAAAATTTTTATTTTGACGAAGACCTCAAATTTTGATGAAGCCTGTAGTTGATTAACTTAATCACTTAAGGTTGATATATAACCTCCTTCCACATTAATATTCGTGTTCTGTATACGTATTTCGACAACTAAGTTGTCATCATCAGCTGATAATTAAACAGCGTTGCACCTGGAAAACTACGGCACAACACCTGCACGAAACAAATCCGTACACGATCCGTACCGTCGAAAGCCAAACGCACACTAATTGTGCGAAAATTAATGTGGAATGGGGTTATATATCAATCTTAAGTGATTAAAACAGTAGAGCGTGTTTAAAAAAAGCGCAGAATGATGGAAGATGTGGATGAAATTTGGCTAGATAAACGAGAATCACAACCAATAAGAATTATATATTTGAAGTTTGAAAGACTTGCCATAAAAAGATAGCAATTTTGCAATCTGCTAATTCAGAATTACTGGTTTACGATGTCATGAAAGCTGAATTTAAAATTTTTTATTTTGGCGAAGATCTCAAATTTTTCAAAGGGTCGCAAAAATTCATATTTTTGGTAAATTATTTTTCATTGGAAAATATTTTCGTGTTAACATTTTCGAAAGATCTAAATACAAAACAAAAATTCAAGTAACTGCTTTGATTTAGTTTTGAGAAAGTAAGAAACTTGAGTAAGCAGATCTAAGCATGGACCTTTCCATATGTAAATTCTTTTACACGCTGCGAAGTCCAAATTCTAATTCTTTTTACTTTGTTGAGAAACTAATTTTCTTAAAAGGGGTTGAAATTGGTATTTTTAAAAAGTACATTATGCAATCTTCTTGCTTTAAATAATTTGAAGGTTCCTAAAAACTACTTTGATGTCAAAACTTACGTAAATCTTTCGACTTAATCCCGGGACAGTAAAAAAACTACAAGAGCTATGTTAAAATATGAATTTTGTAGAAGTAATTATCTTTGAAGCTGAATAATTTTGAAATAAGGAGAGTTAGTGTGTATTATGTCAGGTTAAAAGTACTGCTTTGTGTAGCACGATGGAATTTTTTGTTTTCAAGAAAATTTCAAGTGTTCGCGAAGTTACGTATTTTTGAAAAATTATTCTGTTACATGCTAAAATTTTCGAAGGTCCTAAAGACGATATTGATATCAACATTTTTTTACCTCTCTTGGCCTGACCCTGAGAAAATAGAAAACTTGAAAAATCTTTTCAAAATGTGAGTTTTGAATGCGCTAAATAGAGCCTAATAAGGAAAAATAAGCGAGTAATTTTAATTTTTATTATGTTTTAAGATTTGATGTTCAATTGTGCATGAGGTAGTCAGAATTTTCCCAATACGATTTTATTTTTATTCTTTCCTAGAATACTTTTCCTCTTGACTCTGAAGATTTTATTATTTTACCGTTAAATATCCAAAACACTTTTACTAATTTTATCCAAATATATTTATACTTTGCATACATTAGAATAACATACGATACCATCAGGGCAGCGACTTATTGGCAATAATTTCATTCTACAGCAAGATAATTATCCCAAGCATACCTCAAAACTTGTGAAAACTTATTGAAAGGGGGCCAAAGAACAAAAATGAACTGTGGAACATACTACAGGAAGAGTGGTACAATATTCCTGAAAATTTCATTAATTCACTAATGGAAAACCTACCAAGAGGAATGCAGGATACCATAAAAGTAAAGGTGGTCATACAAAATATTGAAAATTTAAGTTGTTTTTGTGTAAATATCGATATGTGTTAGTTTTTATACATTAAAAAAATTTCAACTTGTGTAAGATTATTATTAATCCTTTTATAATAGTTTCTTGTAAAATTCAAGAAGGTGCTTCTTTCTTTTGCACAGCACTGTATATAACAGTAATAATAATTGTCCTCATGTACCTACCAATTCAAATTACAATGCACTTGCGAAAGCATTATAATATTTCTTTCGTGACTTTCTATAAAAATTACGTTACATTATGATGTAAATTGAAGTATGAACACAATTTCCTATATCGGGTCCAAGGAAATAAAGAAAAGAAAAGATCGTCAGTGCGGGAGCATTTATAATATTGTCGGCAATTTCCAGTAAGATTACATTACGGAAAGTTTGCGCTGCGCGGAAAATATAAATAGGTCGTAATGTCCGAGATTATGGTGTCGTATCATGATATCAGTGATTTATTGCTGGAGGTCTAACACGATTGAGTCATTATTTCTTGTTCAGATTATTTATGGACTTTGTTATCATGAGGTGTTTATGAAAGAACATTTCTTCACCACGTTACCATTGTCGGCTACCTTTGAAATCTTAAGTAACGGTAGATTTGAACTGATTCAGACTTATATGATAATTTAGTATCTTTTAAAATTTATGTGAAGATGGTATCCGTCAAGCAAAATACTTTGTGGAATCTTTTATGTAATTTTTAAGTAAATTATTAGTTTAGGAGAGCAGTTGTTTATATTTCGGGAATAGCGAATAAAAAAAAATTTTAATATCCAAAATAGTTTTATTGGTTTTCAAAATATTCTCCTTGAAAATCAATGCACTTTTGCGTTTGTTGAAACCAATCCGAAAAGCATTCCTACCACTGTGAAGGTGGTATCGCCAAAATATGAGTTTTGAATGCCTCAACTGCCTCTTCCGGCGTAGAAAACCCTTGACCACGAAATTTATTCTTCACGAACAAAAAGAAATCACAAGGTGCTCGGTCAGGGCTGCACGGCGGATGGCTCATAAATTTAATGTTTTGCCCGGTCAAATCTGTAGACCCCAAATTCGAACACTGTGTTTGTTTACCAGACTACTGACGTGGAAAGTCGCTTCATCACTGAACACGATGTGTTGTGCGAAAGCATCATGAATCTCGTTACAAAATGCCACACGTTTCCGTTTGTCATCAGGACGCAGAGCTTGTAGCAATTGTAACTTGTACGGCTTCATAGCCAACAGTGTAACTCCCGACTGGCACGACGAGTTAATTTTGAAGGATTACGTTGGAAAGCAGTTTGAATTCGTGCAACATTTTCTTTAGAAACACGAGGGCGGCCAGGACTCTTTCCTTTACATATACATCCTGTATCTACAAATTGTCGATACCATCTGCGAATATCCAACCATGGGGTGAATCAATTTGGTAGCTCAACCTGGAACTTTTTTGCACTGTCATCACGGAATTGCACTTCGCTAACTCGAGAACACAAAATGATTTCTGTTGTAGAGTAGCCATTTTAAACATATGACGGTTATCAAGAAAAATAGAAGACAACTGACATCTAGCGGCTATTAAATAAACTACACTATGTATTCGTTTCTCCAATAGCCGAGCCGAGGCGCAGCGATCGATAGTTTGGACAAAATAATACTTTGTAATACGTATATTCTTTTTGAAACACGCTGTATTTTGAAACATTTATGCGATATATCTATATTAAAACTTTTACATTTTTCCTTTTACGTAAAATTTTTCATAGCCACCTTTACTTTTTATCAAGTAAAAATGTAAGTAAATAGGAGGTAAAATAATGAAAATTGACTTATTTTAGAACTACGAAACTTTGTAAAATTGAAGTTTCTGATAAAATATAAATGTTCCATAAAATGAAAATAAAAAACTTTCCTTTAAAAGCAACAAAATAACAATATATAAATTCAGTTCTTATTAAATCGACATCAGAATCTATTACTTCAAAATTATAAAAGATATCAAAGGCAGAGCAATTTTTTCTTGCGTCCCGTGTCTACTTCAAGCCCTCTTCTATTTAGAGGGGTAAAGGATTTGATGTTATACATACCATTGGTATTGTATTGGTAATACGAACAAAATTTCTGTATATAGACAATACCAATACCAAAGTTTTTGAAATATTTGTAAAACAATAAAATAAAACTGTTTATTTATGTTTACAGCAACACTGGAGTTGCAATTTTATAAGTCATTGCCTATAAATGCCTTGTGTTTGGATTTACGAGAACTCACTATTTCAATTACTTAAATAATATATTAGAGCTGTGAGATGTCGTTACTTTCTGGTGTCTTTTATAACACAAACTACATCTGTAGCTCTTGCAATCAAGTTCTATTCAATGCACGGAAAGAAAATAACGGAATGAAAACCAGACACAGTCGAAGTCTCTACAAACGTCTGAGTAATTTAAGAATGACGGAAGAAATGCAATCTGTGTTTCTACCAATAGAGTCAATACACTTGAATAATTCAGTTAGTGTGAAACTGCATTTTTAATACATTATTCAATTTTCTATTAAAAGTAACCAAATTTGTTACATTTTGTTTCTTTTCCCTTTTCAATAAACACTCTCCCTGGACGTTTATTTCATTATGATCTGGTCGCAAGAGATCAACGCATAATTGTTCTTAACTCTTAGCTATGAGTAGAAAAATCTTTAAAACTAATATTCTGCTCATTAAAGTAAGTTTTAATGGAGACTGCTGTTAATTGAATTAATCGAAATAGGTAAATGAAACACGTTAATGTTGGTACACCTCTGCTTTCATAAAGTCCACAAGTGGAAGTGAAAACTCAGTGTGTTTAGTTTTTAGGGTAAAAGGTACGCGGAGTTATTCTGTGCGAATTTTACCGTTACATTATGATTAATTATCTGCTGATGATGACAACTTAGTTGCCAAAGTATATATACAGAATACGAACACTGATGTTGTAAGGCGTTTTAATTTATCTTTTTAATAAATTCTACTCACTAGTGCTTTAAGGCCTAATAAACTAATTACACGTCAGAATGGTTGATGTTAATGTACTTTTTTCTACTTTTTTGTCGATATGTACCACGATGACGTAATAAACAGGTAGGAAGCTTCGAGGTTTAACAACAGGTTTCAAGATTATGCGTGTCGTCTACTTGTATAACAGGGTATTAGGTAATATGGTCAGAGTAATCCCTTAATGCTAATTTTGCAACTCTAATAAAGTTTTAACCACTTAAGATTAATATATAGCCTCTTTCGACATTAATTTTCGTATTCTGTATACGTATTTTGACGGCAAAGTTGTCATCATCAACAGATAATTACACAGTGTCGCACCTGGAAAACTATGAGAAAAGTCCGCACGAAACAAATTCCGTACACGATTTGTAACGTCAAAAGCCAAAACGCAGCGTGCGTTTTGGCTTTCAGCTTGTAAAGATAGAGACCCACTATCCACCGAAAAGTTTTAACCTTTTGTAAGAATTGTCGCGTAATGAAATAATGCTATTAGTGGGAGGCCGATGCTTTGGCAGAAATTGTTCAATATTTAACAACAATTTACTAAGATATAGTCTCAGACCTCCACGGTAAATAAGTTGCAATTTTCCTTCCTATTCCTTTTTTTCTTAGAAAATTAGTAGACATACACGCCCTGTACCGTCGAAAGCCAAAACTAACACTGCATTTTGACTTTCGACGGTACAGATCGTGTACGGAATTTGTTTCGTGCGGACTTTTGCCGTAATTTTCCAGGTGCGACACTGTTTAATTATCTGCTGATGATGACCACTTAGTTGTCGAAATACTTATACAGAATACAAAAATTAATGTGGAAACGGGTTATATATCAACCTCAAGTGATTAAGTTAATCACCCACAGTCTCCATCAAAATTATCTTCTAGTGAAATTATCTGTTAGATGTGTGAATTATAATATGTCAGTCTTTGCTTGTTTTAATCACTTTATTGTAAAGTTAAGTGCCTTCCCTTTCCCTGTCTTTTATCAATTTATTAGAAAAGCCAGCGCCATAAAACTAAACATTTTCATTTTTTCAATTATTTTCAAATTTGCATTTACTCTGGATCGAAAAAAGGGATTTTACCTTGTACTTTTCTTTTCTTTTAGATGTTTAGTTCATCTCCGTAAAAATGCGCTTGGATGTTAGTTGACACCTTTCTTCCACCACTTCGGTGAATTTTCATGTAATGGTACGTCCTACAGATTGTATATCAATATAGAACCTCCAGTTGCAGCTGTTGTGTTTGTTGATTGCGACCTTTTTCGTGTGCCGAATCGACAGTACTTGGACTTTTGATTTCTAGTCTTCTTGGTGTAGAGTGATTCCGCTCAGAAACAAAGCGATGAGTCTATCTTCTGCACAGACATGTGTGTATGTTGTTGCTTAAAGGAAGATGTATACATAGAATTTCGTGACCTACGTTATTCACTTCCTTTCTAGTCATGTACATGTTGAGTATCAGGATTGTTTTTCAGATGTCGTGTAAAATATTCTCTGTTTTCTACAATTTTCGGTGGCGTGCTATTCTGCAGCAATTCGAGAGCCCAGAGGTGCCTTTGTATTTTTGCAAGAGGGATAAATCTCACAAAAAGTAGTTTCTTTCACACATAATTCCTCGTAGCATTTAATTTTTCGGGATATCTTCTCCCAGTTGAGATTTATGATGTTTAATTAGAATGTCATTGGCTTGACACTTCTCAAGCAACAATCCATAGTACCGCCTCTCTGTCTACTTTAGTTTACTGGCGAGCTTTAATTATAGAGGACACTGTTATTTAGTAGTGCCGCGATAATGGTTGACATAAAAATCGAACAGCGAATTAACTTGAAATTCTTTGCCAAATTAAAAAAAATCGTCTACAGAACGTCTACAAATTTCAAAAGAGGTGTTTGGTGATAATATTACGCCACGTGAGCGAGCTTTTGAATAGCACAAATGGTTTTCTGAAGGTCAGGAAGGGGTCGAAGATGATAAACGTCCTAATGGAGCTGTGACTGCAAGAACTGAAGGGAACGATCATACGGTTAATGAAATTTTCCGGAAAGACCGATGTCTGATTGTCGATATGGCAAACATTAACGAAGAAACAATAAGACACATTTTTCATGATAAATTATACATGACAAAAGTTTGAGCAAAAATGGTGCCGAAAAACCTCACTCGGTAACAAAAAGACAATGGAATGAACATTTGCTTTGACATCATGGAACGACCCACAAAAGAACCAGAGTTGCTCACAAAAATCATCATACGGAATAAAACTTGAATTTTCCAGTACGCCCGAGAAACAAAGCGTCAATCAATGCAGTGGAAGGCCGCCATATATATTGTATATGTGCATATCATATAATAATAATTCATGCGGTATGAGTTATAGATGCTTTTAATGCTATGTCGAGTCTAGATAATTAAACAATAAGCAGTAGGTGTCAAAACAATTGTTCGGTTTATTTTGAACACAGCTTGTAAAGCCAGAAACCCTATTTAATATTTCGAGATAAAAACAGCACTTAAAATTAATTTATTTGTGTATTACACTACTGTTTTACTATACAAGCTGGTATCCAAAAATATTATCATTTTTAAGCGATTATACTTTTGTAATTTATAAACATTTCCAAACATATTTAATTCGACCCTATTAAATTGTATACCTGTATACCATTCGGATTTCGCTCCCATTGGGATACGGGCTAATTTTCAAATTATCAAATTAAAATGAACAGTGTCCCTGCTAATTCGGTAATAAATACGAAAAGACCGAAATAACAGCCGGTACATTAATCTTTGGTAACACTCATGTGAACAACTCACCTCCTTCTTTATTCTTAATTACATTTAGTAATTAAACTAATGAAAAACGGGTATTCAAAAAGTAATAGAAGATGATTTATTACGGAATGGACTAAAAAGCGGTTGGACGAGGAGAAAATTATAGATTTTTACGGTTGCATTTAGCCCTGTGACATCTGTTCCTTATGCAGTATCTATCAGGGTGTAGATAACGAGTCATATTTTTGTTTTTGCGTTAATGGTGGGAAACGGACCGAAAAGGAAATAATTTATTAAGATAATTGCGCTCTGGGTTATCTGTTGGGTTACACTTTAGGTTACACTTTACTTGGCAAGCGCTAGTTTAAAATTTACCAAAAAACTTTTGAAATACTATTAATCTATAAATGTAATTATAAATGTGGAAATGAACACTGTAACGACTTATGTTCAGAATTGTTTCGATAGAAATATTACTACTTCGCTTGCTGATACTTTATTGTGAATATATGGTCATTATAATTATTAGAGTAATTATTAAGATTTTGAAAACTACTTGCGTTACCTAAGTAGATTACAGATCGTTTGTAAAGTCTCAATAATACAATTAAAAAAAATATACATGTAGAAACTGTTACGCTCCGCGTATATAATAACTTTTTTCATCATGTCCTTCTAAATTAATATACTTTAATTTAAAATAATTCGATTTTCAATTCATAAATTATTATTTATTTTGACGTTTTTGTGATATATACAAATGCAGGCATCTTTTGTTGTCGTCGCGTTCGGTCAGGCTGTAATAAACCTACCCCTACCGTGTCGTTTTCTAGGAAGCCCAATACCTAGAACTTTTACAACAAACCTTGTCCTCACTGGTAATTTTCCATTGACAAATTTAATATTAATTCTCTTGTATTGATTTCTAAATGCAATTTGAGATTCAAATATTAATCCTTCTATTTTTCACACAGAATACATGTCTATTATTCTGTCTAGATGTCTATCTGCTTGCTACTTGTATTGATATTGATATCACGCGCCAATTTCTAGCATGCCTATTCCCTTTCTTTATTGGTTAATTCAAAGATGACTAGTATCCTACCCCTCAGCCTACGGGTTGTTTCTTAAAAGCCCCTGCCTGTGAGACGCAGAGATTTCCACTATGGCTATAGCCAAAGCTACACGCATCCCTTCGACGTGTTCGCGAAGTTAAGTTTTATGGCGCAACTAATGTCCACGTGTTTACTTTGCGACTGCAAAATATACATAACAGCCTGGCCCAGGATATACACACACAAACCGCAAGTACTTTACGTACCGTCCGATACATATTTTAATCTAACCCTTCTCTTATATTTTCTTAAACAGCTTTATATCTCTAGATTTACTTTTATTACAGCTTCGCCATTACCCTTATCTTGTTTTATTTGTTGCTCTCTATCTTACTAATTATCTTTATTTAATATACCCAAGTTTAAAGAATTAAATTAAATTTGCGAATTAAATTTTAAGGGCAATCCCATTGTTTTATTTCCACTAATATCTTTCTTTCAGCTTAGCGCACGTCCTGGACTTTTGATGCTCATTGTACACAATTACTAATTATTAACTCCTCACATTACTTTCTTCTTTATTTGCATTTATTACAGCGCTTCAGCTGGCCGGACACGCGCTCGTAATAAATTTGCTAACCATCACGTGCAAATAAACATTTTCTATGAAATAATATATGCTTTATTATTTATTACAGAAATTAAAGGAGGTAATAAAACGTATATTTCTTTTTCCATCTGTATTTACATTTATTATTGTTCCCAAATTTTAAATTTAAAGTTTAGAGCCTAGAACAAGTGCTCAAACTTATACTATCAACGATTTAACGCAAAGATGTGAGCGGCAAACGATATACAAGAAAAAAGTAAAGGGTCGGGGAAGAACTGAGCTCTCAACTGAGCCCTAACATGACAGGTGATGAACGTGTCGCTGTCACTATGTATGGTTTCTTGTTTATTGGCTAATCAACGTCTGAATTCTGCTACTAGATAGAGTAAAATACAATGTAACTAAAAATATATTTTTATTTTACATTCAATATATACATATATAATAATAATTACATGTACATCTATGTCACTAACACATATTAATCTTGGGATGTCGATGCATGGCATTGAATGTCATCTGCGTATTTTCGATAGCACATTATCATTTCAGATAACGTACGTGAGTGGTCCCATAAGTACCCGGCCTGCCCTAGAGATGACGGTAGTTGTTTGCAAAGTATCACTGTATGAGAAAGTACACAATATATAAAGCATACCTTTCAAGTTTGAAGACGCGACATTGTTTAGTATTTGTTTGGGCTGATGATGACGATCTAATTGTCGAAACACGTATACAGGGTGCGAACATTGTAAAAGTGGTAAGGGGTTTCTTGCCTTCTTTCTTTAGAAAACAACGGCAATCAAGTAAAACAACTGGGGCAAAGCCAGCGTTAAAGAAAGCAACCACAGACCTAAAGAAGAGATGAAAATTGAAGAAATATGAAATTATTCGCGGAATTTAACTGTCAAGTGCAAAAACGATTATGCCTATGTAAGGAAATAAGAACATTTAAAAAATCTTAGCCAGTTATATTTGGTATAAAAAAAAACTGATGGCATCTGAACTAGAATAGATAAAGAAAAGAATGGTATATTTACAGATATCTAGCAAACTTATTTAACCCTTTCCAAACTAGATACTCCCTATTGAATCAATTTACCCATTTGCAAAATTAAATGCGGAAAAGTTAAACATAATTATAATAATTATCAAGTACTACATTGCACGTTTCAATATGTCTAACATCGATGCCTGTACAGTTGGGTGAAAAGTTTCGTGTTCGTAGTGATCCCTTCTGCTTCAATTTTTTTTTTAAATAACGAGACTGTGCTTCTTTCATCGCGCAACAGCGTCGAGCGAGGCTGTAATTGGAATGTCATTAACCTTGATACTTCCTAAGCAACAACTCGTAGTTTGGTCTCCCTGTCTGCTTTAGTTTACTTTCGAGCTTTAATTGTAGAGGACACTGTTATTTAGTAGTGTCGTGATAATGGTTGACATAAAAATCGAGCTGCGAATTAACCTGAAATACCAAGGCAAATTGAAAAAATCGCCGACAGATGTTAAAGGAAGTATTTGGAGAAAAAGTGATGTCATGTGCGCGAGTTTTGGAATGGGTCGGGGGTAGATCGGGAAGAGAGCGAAGACGATGAACGTCCTGGTCAACCTGTAACTGCAAGAACTGAAGAGAACGTTCAGAGAATTAATAAAATTGTGCGGAAAGACCGACGTCTTAGCATTCGGATGATTGCCGATATGGTAAACATTAACAAAGAAAAAGTAAGACATATTTCGCATGATGAATTGAACAGGATAATAGTTTATGCAAAAATGATGACGAAAAACCACACCCAGGAACAAAAAGACGATCGGATGGATATTTGAGATGTTCGAATTTACCAGTATGACCCGGAAACAAAGCGTCAATCGATGTAGTGGAAGGCCGTCAAATTGGCAAGACAGAAAAAAGCCCGAATAAGCAAGTCGAAACTGAAGACAATGCTGATCGATAGTTTTTTTGAATGACTGGGTGCCTGAGAGTCAAACCGTTAATTAGAAATACTACAAAGAAGTCCTAATCAAGCTAAGGGAAAGAGTACCGAAGAAAAGACCAGATTTATGAAAAATGACTCGTGGATTCTTAACCAGGATGACGCACCAGCTCAGAATGCTCAGAATCTATGAAGCACATTTTGGATGAAAAGTGCATTGCTGTGATTTATCATCATCGGTATTCGCTAGATCTCTTCTACCTTTTCCCAAAAATGAAAAGTGCATTTTCAGTCGGTTAAACATGCAAAATCAAAAACGGCAGAGTTGTTGAAGAGACTGATGAATTACAGTATTGTTTTGGACAATGGAAGACAGGTATACAGTGGTGTATAGATAGGGGAGGAGAGTATGTCGAAGGGGATAAAAGTTAAATATAAGTTTATTTGCAATAAATAACATTTCTCACGCCAGTCTCGTTATTTAATTCGGCACTTCGTGTTTGCGGATGGAGCTTGTTTAATGTTATGTAGGCGATAATCAACACGTTACAATTTAGTAATTTACATACTGGCATGCTTGTTGTCATAAGATTTTAACTCACAGAGCAATTTGTTCTCCGCTGAGTATATCCATTACAACTAAATATCCAAGGACCTATTTGTCATACTTACCTACATTTTCGACTATAACTCCATCCGTTTACAACAAACAAAAATAATAATAAAAATATAATGCTTTTATACATCAATACAGTATGCAACTATCACTTCATTACTTGTTTTAGACTAACATTCCATTTTTGGGTCAATTCCCAACTCTATGGTGCCACTGTACTCTTTGTTTTAAAAAAAAGATTATATTTTGTTGGGCGCCTTAAAAAAATAAATAAAAGTACATGGGGTGATGTAGCAAAATTATTTATTATGTAACAAAATTTATAAAATATTAAAATACCTCCGGCTAGAGAGACTCTTTCCTTTTTACACTGACCTCAGAGCGATTCAGACTCGAAAAGGGGTTTCAAAAAACAAACACAAAACGCTTCTTACTACTCTTGGCTAGATATATCTTAAATCTACTATGTACACTCAAAATTTATAGTCTTTTAATAGGTACCTCTTTAACATGGGTATCACTTCTTCTTTTGACACTTGACCACTCGAAGATTTTCTACACTATTTGCCAATATATATATATCTGGGCGAAGATAACGTAATATTTCCGTTTAACCTTGCCTCCGATTTTGCACTTATGGCTTAAAAACACTGATCACTGTCTATCTGTCGATTATTCGACGACGACTCGTATATCCGACACTTGTCGGCTGTACCACTGCGGCTGTCCGCAACTATACGTTGACTATCGCTATCCGCAACTATGCGTCGATTCTCACTCGCCCCCGGCCATGGGTCGACTGTCCATGTGGTTTTCCGTATGGCCTATATATGGGACCCGATAAATCCGAAAAATGGTCATTTCGTGGAACACATTAGAACTACCCATTAACATTTTCTTTAATCTCTATATCGACTATCTACCTAAGAATAGCAAGAATGTTTTTCTATAATGAAAGGGTTTTCGAATCTATTTCGCCGGACGTAATGATATGAACACAATACGGGTATAATTACTCTTTCCCAGAATATACATAATTTGATAATTTTCTATAATATATAATCACTTATAACTAACAGGTTCTGGGAACTATAACAAAAGAATTTTATAATATTCTGAAACTAACCATAATAAAACTTAATATATTCTAGACCCTAATTAATAATATATACATTTGCGATAATAGAAATTCCAAATATATATATGCTTTGGAATTTCTATTATATGACATGACTAAATAAAAGAAAGATATACAGACTTGTTCATTCTAGAATTAGATATGCGCTGTCCACAAGTGGAAAGAGTGCAGTTAGGTTAAAGCGCGCGAGAAAGGAGGATAGAATATCTCTCACTGGCAGTTTCGTTTTCTCCCACTTTTGTATTGCAAACAACTTCCCCTACTTTCTCGCGTTTATTTCAAGAATATTTTATTAGTTTCACGCCAAACAGCAAAACATTTCAAGAAAATAGCCATGTTTGAAAATCTTTTTAATTTTTAGAATTTTCTATTTCATTTATTTCAAGAATATTTTATTAGTTTCACGCCAAACGGCAAAACATTTCAAGAAAATAGCCATGTTTGAAAATCTTTTTAATTTTTAGAATTTTCTATTTCATTTATTTCAAGAATATTTTATTAGTTTCACGCCAACGGCAAAACATTTCAAGAAAATAGCCATGTTGCATTTTATTAAAAGATTCAAATAAAATGCATCAAATAATTTATACAATTCAAAAATGTAGGTACGTATTGTCAATGCACGCGAGAAAGTAGGGGAAGTTGTTTGCAATACAAAAGTGGGAGAAAACGAAACTGCCAGTGAGAGATATTCTATCCTCCTTTCTCGCGCGCTTTAACTTAACTGCACTCTTTCCACTTGTGGACAGCGCATATCTAATTCTAGAATGAACAAATCTGTATACATACAAAATTAAAATAAAAAAAAATTAAAATATATAAATGTACCATTACAATGGTCATAAACCATTCATTTACTTGCACGCGGAAAAGTCGTATTTGGTGTTAAAATTTATTTATCATGAAATTTCATTTCTGGCTGTTGATCGTGCAGCCGTCGAATCGCAAAAGAAATGTGTACATCAAGAGTGGGAAAAAATAGAAGTAGTAGATGAAGAAGACGAGAAAAATTTCAAGGAAAGGATCTTACATTTACTTGCCTGCCTGGGGTTCGAATTGTGTATTGAGAAGGAAAAACGTCCTCTATTCGGCTTTCAGATTAATCTGAGGGAAGAGTGAAAAATATCGCCAACACAATTTATGTTACTATATTCGATAAAATTGATTTGTACAAGTTGGTTGGGTTTTGTTGTACGCGTTTTTCGATTTTTTTTCTTTTCAGATGTAGGCCACCAATATACACATCACATCTCTTTTTGTTAAAAATGATGTTTCAACTAATAACTTTATTTTGTGATTCGGTAAGAATTTTTTAAGTGTTGTTGATTAGCGAAATTCGTGTAGGATTTTGTAAAGATTTGTAAATTTAATTCTCGAGCTTTTATATGGTATAAAACAATAAACAGTTAAAACTTAATAAAATACACATAAATTCAAATTTCAACCAAAATTTTTAACGAACTTTACAAAATTTAGAAAACAAAACGAAACCGCCGACGACCCGAAGATTCTTCCACAGTGAATGTGCATTGGAATTTAAGTACTGTCCTTAACTACATGTCAATTTTAAATTTTCAGTTCTGCACATTCCTAACACCAAATGGCATTATGTTAAATTATCGATTTCCAATATAAAATGCCAAGTTTTGAAGTCGAGATTCCCGCATAGGAACAGTTTAAATAATATACGTACAGTATCTGGCTAATCACTGAAGGGTGATATATAACACCTTGCTACATTACGTACGCGATCCGTACCGTTGAGAACCAAAATGTACACTCAACCGTACGGATCGCGTACGGAGTTCGTTTTCGTACGGGTAATTTGCCGTGCGACACTTTTTAATTATCTGCTGATGATGAGAACTTAGTTGTCGAAATACGTATACAGAATACGAAAATTAATGTGGCAAGGGGTTATTAAGATACTAAGATATCTTGTGAAAAAGCTTTCGATATTATAAACTATGGCATTTTGATCTTAAAGTTGACATCTCTTGGTTTTGCTTCCAATATTATTAATCTGTTTTTACGACCTGCAAAATTGTACCATTTACGTTCGTTATAGGAACTTCTGAAGAGATATCAAAAGATCTCTTCAGAAGTTCCTCGGGGTTGCCATTTGGGCCGCTTTCCTTTAGTACCTCTGCAAAGATATCTTAGAACGTTTTGATTGCAGAGTACTATATGATGACGCTTTAAAAATTTTTAACAATATAAATTCAGTTGAGAATAGCATCAAGCTACAAATAAATCTGTGCGTTGCAGAAGAATGGTGTATTCTTCATCACATTCAGTTAAATAAACAAATGTGCTGTTCTCTTTTAAACAGAAGTGACACTCCGATCAACCACAGGCTCATCAAACCTACATACAGTATCTGGTAATTAAATTAGCAGTTATGATGAGTAATATATTTTAAATATATATTATTGAACGTCTCTTAAATACACAGACTGTTAGCCTATAATATACATATATATGTATATATATATATATAAAATTTGTTAGAGGTGCTTTGGTCGACCGTGCATATGATAATCCAAAATAATAATGTTGTTAGTCGGGTATTCGGTCACTATTAGGAAAATCAAGGCTCCATTTAAATTACCTTGAAGAATAACAGTTTATTATACGACTTCGAGAATACGAAAAGTATTGACTCAAAATTAATTTTTTTCTATTGAAAACAGCTATATCAATATAAATCTTTTTCCCAAAGATACAAACCGTAATCTAGAAAGCTTTCGTACCATATTTATCACTCGTATTCTCATTTTGTTAAAAGCAAACGTATGTATCTATGTAGGTCCATTACAACATGCATACATGTTGATAAAATAACAGCAGAATGGTTTAAGCATTTAATGTACCACATCAAGTAATGTATTTTCCAAATTATTCAAATCAAATTTTCATAGTTTATATGAACAGGAATCGCAGTATAGCGCCAACTAGTAACAAACACATTAGCTACATAACCTCGTAATTACAGATGGATTATATTCATATATATTTACATATATACCTGATTTAATGTTGGAGATGGATTATTTGCATCGATTTATATCCATGTCCCCTTCCTTTCACATCAGTTACAATGAAATATAAAATATTTGCTTCACAAGATTTTCTGTATAGATATCTGCCAGGTGTACCGGAAAGTTATTACCGGTTTTTCTAACAAATATCGCTATACTTAAGTATGAAGTGTTATGATTTGACACTTATGGCATTTTATTCTACAGACATGAAGCTTCAAAGCCATACATGTTATATTTTGCGAAAATAACACCGTCATAGATTTATACCTCTATGAAAATGTCGAGTTTCGTGCCTGAAAAAGTGCATTTGCGGTACGAATTACCTTTCTTATTTAATCAAACAAAAAAAAACAGCTGAAAGTCGTAGTTTGCTGGTAAAAAGTTACGGCGAGCATGCTCCAGTCATATGAGCATGTGAAGCGTGCCTTCGACAATTCAAAAGTGGTGATTTCGATGTGTAAAACAAAGAACTTTCTGGCAGGCTGAAAAAGTACGAAGATACGAAACTGCAGGAGTCATTGGATGAAGACCCAACCCAAACTCAAAAACAATAGGTAGAAGCACTAAATGTAGCCCATGAAGCGATTAAGGACCGATTATGAGCAATGGAGAAAATCCAAAAATGGAGAATTGGGCGCCACATCATTTGAATGACAGGCAAATGTCAAATCTAAAATCGTCTTTGAACTGCTACTTCATAGGTATGATCGGAAGTCATTTCTGCATCAAATAGGGACGGGTGATGAAAAATGGAATTATTTCGAAAACCCTATGGGCCAAAAATCATGGCTATCACCTGGCGAAGCCGGCCCATCAATTCCAGGGCCAAATCGTTTTGGACGTAGACAATGCTCTGTTTTTAGTGGGACCAGAGTGTGTGGTGTATAACGAACTACTAAAACCTGGTGAAACAATACTGATCGCTACCGGCAAGAAATTATCAATTTTAATGATGCATTGATAGAGAAATGTCCAGAATGGTCCCGAAGACAAGGTAAAGTGATTTTACAGCACGATAACGTACCATCTCATACAGCAAAACCGGTAAAGGAAGCGTCGAAAGTCGGGATGGTTTCCATAAATTGCCTGAAAGATGGACAAGATTTGTAGAATCAAATAGCCAATACTTTGAATAAATAAATCTTTACATTTTCTTAAAAATTATATAGCTTTTTTACGAACAAACCGGTCATGGTTTTTCGGTACACCTGGTATATACGTAAATAAATATGTGAATAAATATGTATATATAAGATTATAGTACTAATAAATCTTGTGGACAAAATATATTTCCAGGTAATTTGTGTGAAAGAAAGAGGAAAAATGATATCATTTGACGCACTTCTAACATTAAATAAGGGGTCGTAGCAATACTTTATGCGTTACAGAAAAGTGCGTAAATAATTTCATCGCAGCGTTTTCGGAAAAATATTAAAATTAAAAGGAAAATAAATAATGAACGATGTACTTGACTTTCGATGTCATTACAGCTCTCTTCAGGCCAAAGTATGGAATATAATGCAATTAAATTTATTGCCTTGCTGTTCGCCATCCTAAATTAATTGTTTACAGAGAGGAACAAAGAACGCTTCTACCACTTCGTTCTCGTAGCAAAATTAAAAGAAATTAGGCGAATGAATAAATGACATGACTAAGAAATACGACTTGTTAGTATGTCTTGACAACAAACAACTGCAAATAAGCATAAGTTTGATTATATTTATCCAACAAAAACAGATATTCTGACCTTTCTTGTTATGTATTTAAAATTGTTTTTTTAACGCAGAAAAATTTTAAGACACAAAAAGTTATTAACTAAAACAACGTTTGCGATATACAGGCTGGGGCAGAATAACGAGCGATTTTAAAAAGCCCGCGATTCGCGCCGTGTCATTCGGAGGTGGTAGGGACGCTATCGGCCATGTTTCGTTGATATTAGCATTTAGTAACAATGGAGCGTTGGACCCCTCAAAGGCGTTTTATGAAAATGATAATTCTTACATACGCGCGTGTCGTGCCTTTCGAAAGCATTTTAACATTAATCGCAATCAACCAGTGCCGTCTGCCTGTGCCATTAAAAAATGGGTTAGGAATTTTGAGGAAACTTCGTCAACGACAAAAAAAGAAACCTGGTCGGCCAAAATCGGTGCGTACGCCCGAAAATATCGACCGTGTAAGAACTGCTATTGGGCGAAGCCCGCGTCGTTCAGCTCGCCGGCATAGCACTACACTTGGGATTTCAAACCGAACTGTCAGACAAATATTACACAAGGATCTCCACCTTCATCCATACAAAATTCATACAGGCTCTTAAAGGCACGGATTATGTGAGTCGACAACGATTCTGTGACGAGTTTTCAGATTTAATTAATCAACATGAGGATATTGTAAACAACTTATGGATGAGTGACGAAGCCCATTTCCATTTGTCCGATTACGTCAATAAGCAGAACTTTAGATACTGAAGTGACGTAAATCCTAGACAAATGCATCAAGAACCCCTTCACTCCACAAATGTTACTGTGTGGTGCGCTATGCCTTCATCGGGGATCATAGGGCTTTACTTTTTTGAAAGTGCTCGTGGCAATGCTGTGACAGTAACCTCACAAAGATACGCTGACATGTTGGAAAACTTTTTTCAACCACAGCTTTCACGCTACGAATGAGGAAACATTTTTTCAACAAGACGGAGCAACCTCCCATACAGCCAGAGTATGCATGAATATTGTTAACAGATTATTTCCAAATCATGAGATTTCTCGAAATGGGGACATCACCTTGCCTTTCCGTTCACCAGACCTCACACCGTGAGACTTTTTCTTGTGGGGGTACTTAAAAAGTAAAGTGTTTCTAGATAAGCCACCATAAACAATTCAAGCCCTGAGAGAACGGATCCGACAGGAAGTGGAAAACATTCTCCTAGCAATGCTGCAAAATGTAATGAATAGTTTCAAAACACGATTAGAAGAATGTATACGCCTGAACGGATGTCATCTTTCCGGAGTTATTTTTAAAAGATAAAATAATTAATGCTTTTTTATGTTCTTTGAGAAAATAATGAATTTATTCCTAAATATAGTTTTTCTTGTTTTTTACAGCCTTTTTAAAATCGCTCGTTATTCTGCCTCACCCGTTACAAACCTTTTGAACGACAGATATTTTTATTAGTTAACATCTAACAGTTTTTTTAAATTAGATTTAATATTAATCCTCGTTTGATTTAATTTATCTAATAATAATAATAATAATAGTTTATTTCCAAAAAGAAAAGAAAGAAATATTCAAATTTATCCCTACAGTAAATGAAAATACAATTATCATAATTTTCCCCTCTTCCCCCCTGGAAATCACAGGGTACATATCAACTTCAAACAAAGTTGTTCTTCCTATGCGCCCTGAGACTAACAAACAAATTGACAAGAAAAGAAAATGCCTAAAAACTAACTTAAAATTCTATAAGTAAATACATAAAAAAATAAAAAAAGAACTTTTTTCAATGAAACACAACAAGTTGAATTCAAACAACCAGGTAAGATGAAGAGAAGACAACACACAACTATCTGGACAACAACTCTTGCTTCAAGAGAAATCTAAAACGTGGAAGAGAGAAGCACTTAAATTTACTAGGCACAGCATTGTAGACTTTAGTAATCTGGTATGAATACGAGCGCTCATACAATGCCGTTCGATGCACAGGCGGTGTGAGTGTGTGTCTAAATCTCAAATTTAATGTGTGCACATCTGTTCTGAATGTAGTTTTATTATACAAGTACGCAGGCCGCCCACACACCACGATTCTATGAAACAGTGTGGCCATCTGCAAAGTTCGTCTGTCTCATATTTAACCATCCGACCACACTTAATTTGTTTGTGATGTGGTCAAATTTCTTTATACCGAATATCAATCTAAGACAAAAATTCTGGATTCTCTGAATACGTGAGACAGAATTAGCACTTAAACATGGACCATACAACTCACAGCCAAATGAAAAATGCGAGAACACCAACGAGTCGCACAGGCTACGCTTGGTGTCAATCGCAAGACACTGCCTATGGGGGAATATTTATTTTAAATTGACGTAAGCACGTCTAACGCATTAAAGAACATGCCTATCAAATCTCAGTTGAGTGTCCAAAACAACTCCTAAATTTTTCGACTCAGATTGAACAGGTACATCTACACCTGCAATATTAGGATTTATTTACATTACTTTGAAGCAGGGAAACACAGCGATTGGAAATTGAATCGTTAACTTCTTCTGGGCTTCCGATCTGGAACCGCGTCACTGGTGTAACTGTCGACGTTTCTTACCTACTCGTATAGGACATCTTCAGGGCTCAACTACTGCTACTGTTTGTTGCAGTGAAACTGTCAGTTTCAGTGCAACCAGAAGAAGATACTATGGTCCACGACCGCGGAAGTCTACGTACCAGATCAATCGTTAAACTTTTTAAATTATTTGCTTTTATTATATAATTGGATGTATTAAGAGCAAATCATATGACATATCATTTTAAAGGACACTCTCCTTTCAGTTAACACCTGTGAGTCATAAAATAAGGCCTTTTTCTCCTAGAAACCTACAAATGTACTTATTTGCTAATGTAAGCCGTTTCTAGAAAAGTTTCTTAATATGACATTTAATATGAATTCTAATTTTATTAAATTTCTAACTGCCATTAGAAGTTCAAAGTTTAAGCCATTACAATTATTTGATTTTATTTTACAACTATTACATTAAGCAAGTCATGCGACATATCATCTTAAAGTGCTTTTCTCGACTAAACTGTTGAAGATGTTATTTTTAATATTGTTACAATCCCTTTACTTAAGATCTGTAATTCATAAAATAAGATCTCTTTTCCAGAAACCTACAACGATATGTATTTATGCATGTAAAGCGTTTCTCGAATAGTTTTTTAATATTACGTTTAATAGTAACTCTAATTTGATTCAATTTCTAGCCTGTTCAGGGACACACACACCCGTACCATGCTTATATATTCTGTTTTTTGGACCTGTAGCTCAATTACACACTGTTTTTTCTGTGATTGCATATTGCTTTCGTTAGTTTATATTTTAATAATATAAATTGAGATTAGATCGTTCATATAACCACCACGACCACGTTTGCAGCGATCGATGCTTTGGAGCTAATCTTCCACAACTCTTTCACACATATCGGCGGGAACATTGACAATTTCGCATTCGATATTGTCCCTGAGGTCCTCTAACGTTGTTGACTTGTTGATATAAACCAAGGACTTAACGTAACCCCTTAAAAGGAAATTTAACGACGTTAAATCGCATGAACGATGCGGCCGCTTGACCGGATCATTTCTCGAGATTACAGCTTAATTAATTGCCGAAGTTCCCTTTCAATAGATCAATTGTTTGATCAGCTGTGTGCAATGGGGCGCCATTTGTTGAAACCACATATCACTGATGTCAAGTCCGATCATTTCCGGTCAAAAATAGTCTTCCGACGTGGCACGACAGAGCACTCTATTGCCCTTACCAGGGAGATTATTTTTATCAACCATCATCCAATAGTGAATATTTTAGCTCGAATTGATCCACTATAGCACGCACAGACTGTTTGATGAGTTGATTATTACTACGAAAAATTTTAATAAGCGTCCTTAAAGTTGCGATCACCGACTCAGAATTGCGATAGTAATTTTTAGCAATTTCCAAACGTTGCTCGCTCTTGAACGTCACTATGATAAGAATGTTAACCTTGACTGACGTTTTGACATTAACAGATTATAATAATAATAATCTTTATTAGTCCAACAGTCAAAGACCAATTACAGGACAAAAATAAGTAAAAATACATTGAAAAAATACAAATAAAAACAAGGTAAATACAAAGCAAAAAAAAGGTATACGACTAATTCTAAACAATTACAGAAAGAAATCAAAAACTATATACATTAGGACCGCACAAAAATCACTCACCATAACTGAGACTATCGGCAAAGATTCTCAAATAGAGCTTTGTACAACACATTTGTTCTAGCTCTAGGGACCGAAAAGGTTGTGACAAAATGGATGAGGCGTCGATAGTGTTAGTAACAAGTCTCATTAAGAACTTGGCACTTAGAACCACATGTTTCTCTGCAAGTGACTGAAACTGAAAATCACGAAGCAAGCTGACATAGTCAGCACCAGGAGGATGATACATGCCACTCACTTTGAACGACAGATATTTTAAAAGCCTCTTCTGAACTCTCTCAAGCTGCAGATGTAAATATACATAGTGTGCGTACCAGATAATGGCAGCATATTCAAGTTCGCAGCGAACAAACGTGTAAAATAATAGTCGGAGAGTAGAGGGGTCAACGAATGATTGGCACAGACGAATGATAAAACTCAAGGAATGATAAGCAGAATTACATATGAAGTGGATATGTTTCGCAAAGCTTAAGTGTGAGTCGAAAATAACACCTAAATCTTTTATCTCTACTTGTCTAGTCGAAAAAGTTTGGTCAACTGAATAATCAAACATAATACGGTTATTGCACTTAGAGTAAGTTACCACCCTGCATTTACTAACATTGAGCATTATTTTGTTGGAATCACAACAATTATAAATAAAATCAAGACGATGCTGTAAGAACATGGAATCAGAAGCAGATACAACCGAAGAAAATATTTTTAAGTCATCGGCATAAGCCAAAACTCTGCAATCAATTGCGGTAAGGAGATCATTGATGTAAATGCAGAACAGTAGTGGTCCACGATTTGAACCCTGTGCAACACTAGAAGACGCAATAAAGCAGTTGGAATTAAAACCATTGTAAGATACATAACAGGTCCTGTTGTAAAGGTACGATTCAAAAAATTTAATCATCGAAACTGAAAATCCGAAAAGATTCAGTTTGGAAAGCAGTACAAGGTGATCGATTTTATCAAAATCTTTACTAAAGTCAGTATATAAAACATCAACTTAATATTGTTTATCCACTATCACTAATAAATTGAGTTATTTAGACTAAATTGGTAAGTGTCGATCGCCCAACCATGAAACCATGCTGGTTTGAAGAGATATAAGGTCGAACACAGGCTTAGATTCTGGAGTAAAGGAGTTGTGCGAATATCTTGGCACAGCTTAGATTATGAAAAATATTCAAGGGAATGTTCGTATTAAAATACAAAATTGTTATGGCCCTATTGGAGAACCTATTATACGTCGAAATTAAAAGGGAAAATTAGACTAGTAGATTTAATAAACCGAAGGATTTAAAATAAAATTGTTAAACAGTTTCAGAAGTTAAATCAATTAAACAAAAGCTTATATATATTATACATATGTGCAAAAATAAAGGAATTATATTAAATGGAAAAAATGGACTATAACACAACTCAATAAGAAAACCTAGACAATCAACTTCGAAAAATTTTATTTCTTCTACCAGTTACGGAGCGGAAGTTTATAAAGAAGCTATTTAATTTGGAAGTAGCACTGCACTAAGATTTATATTTCAAATCAAGGAATTTCAATGTTGAAAGGACTTACGATATAAGTATCTACATCTAACAGCAATGAAAGTTAGAGAAAACAGACTCCGGTATATAACAAGATGAAGCGGAGAAAAACAATTCTGGTGTATTTGTCGATTAAATTCCGTAAAAAATTTTAAATTTTTTGGCGTTTTATTTTACAGCTTCTATCATCTTTTTTGTTATCATTTTACCTTAAAATAAATTTATTTGCACTTTTCAATAGGAACGTACTTCTAATGTAGTCCATTAAAAATTTTACTACCTTTTCTCGATGACTATATTCCACGATACTACCCTTATTGTCGTTATCAATTTTAATGTCCGCGAATTTTGAAATGATAGTAAAACTTTACGGTCAACCCGTACGACATAAAAACGATCCATCTTAATACTTTTCATTTTTCGCTACGCCCCCTCAACACCGTCAAATAACATCTCTATACTATCGAAATATTGAATTCTTATTTTTCATCTTGATATTTAAGGAAATCGTTTTATACGGAGGAAATTCCATCATACTTTTTCCTCTACGGGTCAGCGATGCAAATAAACGATTGACTCACCTACTAAAAATTACAATCTCATTCCGTACGGTTTACTTTCGAGGTTCTCCACCCGCTTCTCAATGTTCTTTACCACATCCCTTACTATAGCCTTCCATATAAAAGTCACCTCTGGAATGTTAAGTAGCTGTAGAAGTTCGGCGTGGACCATTTACTTTTTTTATAACCATAAAATTTACAAATACTCCATATAATCCAGACGTGATCGAAGGAATACATTCTCGTGGCTTCCAATAATAACTTGACTTCAGTCCGAAAGTTATTGAAAGTAACGCCACTTGGAGAATGTAACGGCGGAAGAATATTTTCCTTCGAACTTTCGAAAAGCTAATAAAGAAATTATTAGCATACCTGAAGTGTAACAATTTAGTACCTAAATTATATTTTCGATAGTCTAATAGAATTTAGAATCGTTCTTTAAGCGCGTGTTGTCATCTTATTCAATTTCCTTTTCCATTATAATAATTTTTATTTATTTAACAGATAAATACGAAAATAGTTTGACAAGTAGTGAGAATGACACATAGGTGGCGCTCTAATTGGTAAAACAAATGCACTGTAATTTAGGTTGCCTATTTATATGTTTACATTCCGATATTTAGATAAATAGGTTGATTAGTTTATTTTTGACTGCTGATTGAAAAAGAAGCAACACGTCGTTATGTTAAAATGGAAAAAGCAGAGTATCGTGCGGTGATTAGATACTTCGTAATTAAGGGTATGAAAGCTACCGAAATAAAAGAGAAGCTACGGGAAACATTAGGTGAATTTGCTCCATCATCTGCCACAATAAGTAGATGGGTAAATGAATTTAAACGTGGTAGAACAAGCTGTGTTGATGAAGCGCGCCCTGGAGCACCCAAAATCGTGACTTCTAAGGAAATGGTTATAAAAATCCATAATATTATTGCGCGAGATCGACGACTCAAAGATAGAGAGAGATAGCAGACATGGTAAACATTAACGAAAGAATTGGGCCTTTCTAAGCTTTCGGCAAGATGGGTGCCGCGATTGCTTACGACTGATCAAAAGTTCACTCGTTTGCGCATTTCCAATGAGTGTTTGGACTTTTACAAGCGGAATCCGGTTGATTTTTGTAGGCGATTTATTACTTGCGATGAAACTTGGATACACTACAGTACATCCGAAACTAAACAACAGTCGAAACAATGGCTACAACGTGGTTCTGCACCTCCAAAAAAGCGAAAACTCCTTTATCGGCAAACAAGGAGATGGCAGAACTTGTACAAAGATTAAATGTTGAGATTCGTGCTAAACGGCCAGGAATGGCAAAGAAAAAGATTCTGTTTCACCAAAACAACGCTCTCTCACATACCAGTACAGTTGCGATGTCCAAAATCCACGAGTTGCATTTCCAATTAGTACCGCATGCGCCTTATTCTCCGGATCTAGCCCCTTCCGACTTCCACCTTTTTCCAAAATTGAAAACGGCACTAGGTGGAAAGAAATTTTCATCTAGCGACGACCTTATCATCTTCGTAAATGAGTATTTTGCAAGCCTTCCGGAATCGCATTTTAGAGATGGCATAAGGGCATTGGAGCACCGTTGGAATAAATGTATTGCACTTTTAGGAGAATATATTGAAAAATAAAAATTATTTTGTATTTAAAAAATTCGTTTTTCTTTTCCATTCTCACTACTTGTCAAACTACCCTCGTATTTTGTAAAACTTTTATTATAATGCAAATTTTAAAAGTATTTAAAATACTAATAAAGATCAAATCAATCAATCAATCCCATGGACTTACAACCACATGAAGCCCTACTAGTCGCTTGAATTGGGCTTTCCCAGGAATCTATAGAACATCTTTGAATCATATTTGGAAGAATAACAGAATATATTCATTTACGTGAAGCAGCGATTCATTATTAAGTTTTGTCTGTAAAAGTTAAGATTTTTTTAATGAAAAGTTAATCATTTATTTAGTCTCAGTACAGTAAAGATATATAAAAAAAATTATTTAAAAATATGTACTTTTACTGGATGATTCGTTTTTTTCGTCGCATAGTATATATATATATATATATATATATATATATATATATATATCTAAAGAAATTCTTTCATTCTATATTAATTTATTATTATTAAGGTTGTTTTACGTGCTGGTTATTAGACCTCATATATTACTTGGCGCAATGTGTCGAAGAAAAATCCAATAAAGCAACCGCATGCTGATAACTACCTAATTCCAACTCCATAATGGGCGTCATAGAAACGAAACAAGATAATTTATTAGGACTAAATATGTACGCATAGGTCTTTGCGTTTCTCAAGGAATATTCACATAGGATATATTGAGCAGAAATTCGTAATGCAGGATAGAGCTATGTTATACATAATGTTTACTTTAGCGGTCAGTTAATGTAAACTTATATCGAGTATTAATATAGTTCCTCCCGAAAGATACTATATATGCAGTAATAATGGATAAATACTCGAGATACCATGGATGTTATCCATCAAAATATTTCGGAATATTCTAAATTACCCCGAACTAATAAAACGTATAGTTTAAAAGTCATAAAAGAATAAAAATCATAAGAAAGAAATTTGTTTAGCTTTAACATATCATAGTTTTGAAAAAAGACATACATTCGAATTTAATAATGTAACTAATAATTAGACTAAGGAAATTTAATTACCTAAATAAACTATATAATACATAGTACGAGGGTAGCTTGAAAAGTAGTGAGAATGGAAAAGAAAAACGAATTTTTTAAATACAAAATAATTTCTATTTTTCAATATATTCTCCTAAACGAGCAATACATTTATTCCAACGGTGCTCCAATGCCCTTATGCCATCTCTAAAATGGGATCCTGGGAGGCTTGCAAAATACTCATTTACAAAGATGATAAGCTCGTCGTTATACGAAAATTTCCCACCTAGTGCTGTTTTCAAATTTGGAAAAAGGTGGAAGTCGGAAGGGGCTAGATCCGGTGAACAAGGCGCATGCGCTACTAATTGGAAGTGCAACTCGTGTATTTTGGACATCGCAACTGTGCTGGTATGCGAGGGAGGATTTTCTTGGTGAAACAGAATCTTTTTCTTTGCCATTCCTGGCCGTTTAGCACGAATCTCAACATTTAATTTTTGTAGAAGTTCTGCATAATATTGTCCGTTTATTCTGGCACCTTTCCGAATGTAATCAATGAGCAAAATGCCCTTTGAATCCCAAGAAATTGATGCCATCACCTTGTATGCCGTTAAAGGGGTGTTCGCTTTCTTTGGAGGTGCAGAACCACGTTCTAACCATTGTTTCGACTGTTGTTTAGTTTCGGGTGTACTGTAGTGTATCCAGGTTTCATCGCAAGTAACAAATCGCCTACAAAAATTAACCAGATTCCGCTTATTAATTAGAAATGCGCAGGCGAGTGAACTTTTGATCAGTCGTAAGCAATCGCAGCTTCCATCTTGCCGAAAGCTTGGAAAGGCCCAATTCTTTCGTTAAAATGTGGCGTACGCGTTCTGTTGAAATATTTACCAGGTCTGCTATCTCTCTCTCTCTTTGAGTCATCGATCTTGCGTAATAATATTATGGATTTTTATAATCATTTCATTTGAAGTCAGGATTTTGGATGCTCCAGAGCGGGCTTCATCAATACAGCTTGTTCTACCACGTTTAAATTCATTTACCCAACTACTTATTGTGGCGGATGATGGAACAGATTCACGTAATGTTTCCCGTAACTCATCTTTTATTTCGGTAGCTTTCATACCCTTAATTACGAAGTATTTAATCACCGCACGATACTCTGCTTTTTCCATTTTAACGAAACGACGTGTTGCTTCTTTTTCAATCAGCTGTCAAAAATAAATTAATCAACCGACTTATCTAAATATCGGAATGTAAACATGTAAATAGCCTGCCTAAATTACAGTGCGTTTGTTTTACCAATTAGAGTGCCACCTATGTGTCATTCTCACTACTATCCTCTTATACTAATTGTTGTCTATATTTTACCAAAATTTTCACACATACGCTATCGTTCATAAGTATCTGGTCACTCGCATTTAACCCGCAAATTGTAACAAAAATCAAAATTGAAATACTAATATGTTTTTATTATTTACGTATATGAAAAACATATATTTTTACGTCTGAAATAAATAGTATAATTTATTTATCTAAATTTTAGAATCGTCTATAGGTCCTCCTTTATTTTTATCACTGCAGCACACAATCGAGGCATTCTTTCGATTAATTTTCGTAATGTCTCAGGTTTTATTTTACCCCATGCCTCTTGCAGGTTCTTCCACATATTGATAGCAGATGTTGAGGTCGATTTTTTCACCTCTAGGACAAGTTCTTCCCACAATAACTCGACGAGATTTATATCGGGCCACGCCATAACTTTTATGGTTCCCTCGTTCTGCAATTTCTGCAAATATTCCAGGCGCAGTTTGGAAGTATGTTTCGGGTCATTATCTTGTTGGAAGATAAAATTCTGACTCAAAATTTTAATTCCAGAGGTGATTGCGTTTTCCTCTAATATGCGCTTATACTGTTCTTTTCTTAGTATACCTTCTATTTTTACGAGATCGCCCACATTTGATCCAGAAAAGCAACCCCATATCTCATGACTCTACAACTCTCTAAAGACACGTTTCCAATGTGACCGGTTTTTCCGAAAAAACAGGCGACCATTTGTTTTGATGTGCTTAGAGAGCAAACAACTTTTATTGGTTCTTGCTCATCTTGGAATACCAACACAGTCGACTGCTCACTTGTGACTACTTTATAAATGTTCTTTGAATCACCGCCGTTGTATTTTTTGTGCATTTCTTGGCACGAATCGACGCGAGTCCTTTTTTGAGCGGTTGTCAAATTATGTAGTACCCAACGTGAACATAGCTTCTTAACGACTAAATGTTCATGCAGGACCTTATATATGCTGGTGTTACTAATACCTTGAGATGCCTTGATCTCACGGTAAGTCACATGGCGGTCTTGCATTATCAATTCAGACACTGCATTAATGTTTTCCGACACAACAACATTTGTGTGACGACCTTCATGAAATGCATGGTCCAAAGAAGGCCGTCCAAGTTTGAATTCACTATACCAACGATATACTGTAGTTTTTGACGGTGCTTCATCACCATATAAAGAATTCACCTCATCGATGCATTCTTGTTGAGATAATCTACGCCGAAGATTAAGAAAAATAATTGCACGAAAATGTTTGCGACAGTAGAAACAGCGACCGGACGATAAAACTGTCAAGGTAAATATATTGTCAAAAATTACAAACTTCACAATGCAATCATCAGATCGGAGGAAACACTAACTGTGCTGCCAATTTCCTGAATATAAACGGCTATCCTCATAATATCATGCATGATAATAAATGTCGAATTATTACCTTTTGGACAAGTCGTATCATTATTATTATATGATAATTACTATTATTTGCTTCTGGGCTTCCGGGCTGGAACCGCGTCACTTGTATATCTGCCGACGTTTCGTACCCATTTGTATAGCACATCTTCAGGGCTGAACTGCTGCACCGAAACTGAGGTTCCAGCTCGGAAGCCCAGAAATGGATAGCATGGACCGCGGGAGTCTACGTATCAGATTAATTACTATTGTTGTTATGCTATTATTATATTCATACATTATTAATTTTTAGTCTTAGCGTTTACTTATTTATATTTTTTAAGTTTTCCTCAGTTATTTATACTTTACATAGTTTCTGTTTTTCAGCCAATTTATTAAGTAAAGTCTGAGAGATTCATAACGAGATCTTTTTATAAATATAGACCTTTAACAAGGTATATTTCAAGAATATATATATTTTTCGTCTTACAATATAAAACGAAACTTTTATACCCTGCGAAAAATACTTTTCTCAGAAAATATGTTTCAGTATACACCAGTATATGAAACTAATTACTTTGTACTCTTAGTAACCTATTTACATTGCACAAAAATACGAAGTTTCGTAAAATTCAATATTTGGAACGAAATAAAAGATGAAGAATTTCTTGCTGTACAAACTCCTGAGGAAGCAAACGAAAGAGCCGTATTTAATTAATTTACCCAGTGGTTAATAAAATGAAACAGGGAAAAAGCACGAACGCGTGGGTTCATAGTTTTAAAGAAATCTCTTATGAGAAATTACCTTAAGGTCGTCTTTTCTGTAATTAATTGCATAAACATTTTGTATACTAGCAAATGTTGACGCTAACCGTACTACATATGTAAATAGGCCCGAAAATATTAGCTGAGAGGTCGTACGAACATACGAGGATAGTTTGACAAGTAGTGAGAATGACACATAGGTGGCGCTCTAATTGGTAAAACTAATGCACCGTAATTTAGACTGCCTATTTATATGTTTACATTCCGATATTTAGATAAATCGGTTGATTAGTTTAACATATTTTTGACTGCTGATTGAAAAAGAAGTAACACGTCGTTTTGTTAAAACGGAAAAAGCAGAGTATCGTGCGGTGATTAAATACTTCGAAATTCGGAGTATGAAAGCTACCGAAATAAAAGATGAGTTACGGGAAACATTATGTGAATCTGCTCCATCATCCAGCACAATAAGAAGATGGATAAATGAATTTAAACGTGGTAGAACAAGCTGTGTTGATAAAGCACGCTCTGGAGCATCCAAAATCGTGACTTCTAAGGAAATGATTATAAAAATCCATAATATTATTACGCAAGTTCAACGGCTCAAAGTGAGAGAGATATCAGACATGGTAAACATTTCAACAGAACAGAATTGGGCCTTTCCAAGTTTTCGGCAAGATGGGTGCCGCGATTGCTTACGACTGATTAAAAGTTCACTCGTTTGCGCATTTCCAACGAGTATTTGGACCTTCATAAGCGGAATCCGGTGGATTTTTGTAGGTGATTTGTTACTTGCGATGCAACTTGGATACACTACAGTACACCCGAAACTAAACAACAGTCGAAACAATGGTTAGAAAGTGGTTCTGCACCTCCAAAGAAAGCGAAAACCACTTTATCGGCAAACAAGGTGATGACATCGATTTTTTGGGATTCAAAGGGCATTTTGCTCATTGATTACCTTCAGAAAGGTGCCACCATAAACGGACAATATTATGCAGAACTTCTACAGAAATTAAATGTTGAGATTCGTGCTAAACGGCCAGGAATGGCAAGGAACAAGATTCTGTTTCACCAAGACAACGCTCCCTCGCATGCCAGAACAGTTGCGATGTCCAAAATCCACGAGTTGCATTTCCAATTAGTATGCATGCGCTTTATTCGCCGGATCTAGCCCCTTTCGACTTCCACCTTTTTCCAAAATTGAAAACGGCACTAGATGGAAAGAAATTTTCGTCTAACGACGAGCTTATCATTTTCGTAAATGAGTATTTTGCAAGCCTTCCGGAATCGCATTTTAGAAATGGCATAAGGGCATTGGAGCACCGTTGGAATAAATGTATTGCCCTTTTAGGAGAATATATTGGAAAATAAAAATTATTTTGTATTTAAAAAATTCGTTTTTCTTTTCCATTCTCACTACTTGTCAAACTACCCTCGTAGTTATTGTGTATTATGGGGACCCAAAGCCGGCTCACAATAATAGACGAAGAACTTGTAAGTCATTGCGAAAATTCGACAGATAATAATAATAATAATAGTAATAAAATATCTGAAAGAAATACTCAAAGAAGAAATCATACTTACAGACATTCTTTTATATATAATACATTTGCAACAGCATACACTACATCAGTGATCAAAAAATATACCACATGACAGACAACAGACACAAGCCACCATGATTAAGTCCAATAGAAAACAAAATTGTAGATGTAATTGTGTCTCTCTTGTACACATTGATCAAAGTCTTTGAATAGCTTTCTTAAAATTTTATTTTAATTTTTGTAACACGAACTGCCACATGACCTTTAAATATTATTATCCAATCCATACTACTTTATGTACGCAAGACATGACCTATGCGTTGGGGTAGAAGAAGTTTAAGAAGGGAATGCCTTCAATACAAAGACCACGGCTCTCAGTATCCCAAATTCATACATTACGGTTTCTAATCTACTGGTACTGGTGATTGCGGAGTAACTCCGATTGACCTACTGAGGAAAAAGAAGGTCTACGGGATCTAGGAAGAAATTGGAGAAAAACAAACGAAGGCGGAAACTAAGGCGCTCACTCGACTGAGATAACAAAAACGCTGGCGAAATGAAACAAGAGAACGATGGACGAGGAAGCTAATCCGTAATACCACTAATTGGATAGAGCGCGACCACGGGTACATAAACTACTACCATACACAGTTTCTCAGCGGACACGGATTCTTCATCGCATACTTAGCCAGAATGGGTGAAAATGGAGAACGCGGCTTGTCAATATCAGGACTCTACAGAAGACGATGCTCAACACACCTTCTTCGACTGCGAGAGGTGAACTGAATATGGAGACGCTGTAAGAGGAGAGGAAGTACTCACTTTGACGCCGAACAACGTTGTGAGAGTGATGCTGTCTGGAAATTACCGCTGGCAGAAGACAGCCAGGTTTGTGAAAATGGTGCTGAGGACGAAAGGAAGTTAGACTGAAACCACGGCGATAATCAATCAAGCCTAACTACAAGACGCCATCCGGAAGTAATGCGTACAGCGCTACCGTTTCCCTTAGCAAAGTGAGGTTTTTTAGTGGATGCGAGCTCCACATACAGGTGGCTTTGATCTCTTCTTTCTTGGTGCAACTTGGCGCATTTTCCCACTCTCAACAAAAAGTTATTTTTAATATATTTTACTACTAAATAATAGAAACACTAAATAATGCTACATATTTAATAATGTGGAATTATGTTCTTTTTTTTTGCTCAACATCAGCAGTGGTAAAGGGTAATAAGAACTAAGCATCTTTTCACATATTTTTGATATTTATTTGGTAAAATAATTTTGGGCACTATAATTTAATACCAATTTTGCATGAAAATAGAAACACAATGAAACTTTTTACAATTTTTTTGTAAAATCAATTCAATTTTTACATTTTCGTGCGTAAGTTTGAGCGTAAAATATGGAGTAGAGATAAAAGATCCAATCAGTATCAATTTTGCATAATATTAATGTGTCTGAATTAGGAAATTTGTGTAAAATATTAGGTTTTGACACGCAAAATATCAAGTTTTTATTAAATACATTTAACGTATGAAATTTATTGGATCTTTATGCATCTCGTGTCATAGAATTCATTTCTAATATTAGTTTCTGATTTTCGAAATAAATTTATTGCGTAATTCATTCATCGATAAGCTTGATTTTCTCACGAGGGAATAGAAAAGTTTTCAGTTTAACAATTCATTTGTTTCGATTTTTTCGGCCGCTCAGTGTCTAATTTTTACTTTACTATTTTTGGGGCGTTGGTCTCACTTATTTCTACATTTTTCCTAAGGAAATAATAAATAAGAACACTGTTTTTCGTTGTGTCTTGTAGCACGTTTACTACATTCTCAAGCGCTACAATTTCGTTTATATTGCAATTACTACTATTGTTACATAATTTAGATTATTTTTTTCTTAAAATTATGAAATATTTTATTTCTTTATATTCATGTAGAGGAGCCGCGCACGTATACACATATTCTTATATACAAGCTTGTCAGAAATTCACGGATAATCGTCAGATAGGGCTTCTCTGATTGTTTCTGAGTCGATAATCCCAATACAGAAAAGTTGTATTGTCATTAATTAAGCCGTACAAACTGCTTAAAAGAAGTATAAATTTGGTAACATGGTATAAAACCATCAATAAATCAGACGAAATGATGTAACAAAATACAACTACTCTTTAATTCCAAACTAAAATAACAGTAATGATGATAATTAAAGTAAATGCTGAAATTGGTAGTCATTGATATGAAGACAAAGCTGTGGCCTTTGTAGTATTGAATTTAGACCACGGTGCAACATATCTGGGGTAATTAATTGCATCGATACGTTAATTATACTTATTACTTCTTGTCCATTGGTCGAAGGCGTCGCATAGATTTTTTTCCAAAAAAACCCAAACAAAGAAGTCACGAGGATGCATACTTGGTGACTTAGCGTGCAATGGTATCGGTCCATTTCGCCACATCAATCTATCTGGAAAGCGTTCGTTCAACTGTGGTCTTGTAATTCTTGAATTATGAGCTGTTGCACCATCGTGCATGGGATACGTATTGACTCTAATGTTCAATGGAACATTATCCAATACTTCCTCCAACACGTTTATGTATCCATTTAGTTCATTTGGAGGAACTATTGGTCCTACAATTTGAAAATTTAAGATGCCTAGTCAAACTTCCACAAAAAACTTTATCTGGAGACCAAATTCTCGAATAGCTCTGGTATTTTTAGTCGCCCGAAAATGGAAATTGCGACTGTTGAAGACACCAACTCTTGTGAGTATGATTTTTCAATTCGTGAAATAAGTGATAAAATGTTTGGCTCTTCTTGAATTTTGTTTAAAATTTTAGTGCGAAACATTATTTTTGCAAATTCTAATGGTTGCACTTTTGTAATATGAAAGGGTTTTAAGACGCTTTCCTTTCTGAAAGAACTGTTGCCTTACTTGGAATATTAATTGTCTGGTCTATTTAACAAGTGCTGCAAGTAGGATACTAATGAATAATATTCAAAATTTCTTCTTCGACTTGGCTTGTACATGGTCTACCTGCATAACGTTGACTGGGAACAAATGCGCTTGTTTCATGAAGTCTCCGATAGAATCTTCGAAATGTATTGGTAGATGGATGCTGCCGGTGTGGATACCGCATTGCATACTCATCTTATGCAGAGTTCCCATTTCTGTTGCTCAAACGCACAATTACTATATACGAGCGTGGTCCCATAACTACCCGGCCTGACCTAGGGAGAGGCTTAGATAATACACAATCTATAAAGCATATGTTTCAAGTTAGAAGACGCCACGTTGTTTATTTATTTGGCAGCCATAAGTAGTGAATGTTTTCAGTGAATTTGTAAAAATGGAGAAATTTGGTCATCGTTATGTGATACAATACTTTTATTTGAAAGTCCTTATCAAAAACCGATATAAAAGCTGAACTGGATTCTACTCTGGGTGAATCTGCTCCTTCATTTACAACAGTAAAATATTGGGTAGCAGAGTTTAAACGAGGCCGTACGAGCTGCCAAGACGAGCATCGCAGTGGTCGACCAAATGAGGCGACGACTCCAGAAATGGTGAAGAAAATCCACAAAGCAATACTGGATGTTCGTCGGCTGAAAGTGCGCGAGCTAGCAGATATAGAATGCATTTAGAAAAGTGCAGTACATCGCATTTTATCTGAAAATTCGAACATAAGAAAGCTGTGTGCAAGATGGGTGCAACGTTTGCTCACACTCGAGCAAAAACAGTGTCGTAAAGATGTTTCAATTGAGTGTTAAGTGAAGTTTCACAGCAGCAAAGCAGAATTTATTCTGCAAAGGGAAAAACTATCAACAGCGAGTATTATGCGAACTTATTACAACGTTTGAGCAAAGAAATCAAGCAAAACCGGTCGCATTTGGCTAAGAAGAAAGTGTTGTTTCATCAAGGCAATGCACCAGCTCACAAATCCGTTTTTGCAATGGCTAAAATTAATGAATTAAAATTTGAATTGCTACCTTATATACCCTATTCGCCAGTAGTCAAAGATTTTCCAAAAATGAAGAAGTGATGTCGGTAGTTAATGGCTATTTTGATAACAAGATAGTTCTTGCTATAAAAAGGGTATCGAACTTATTGAACACCACTGGGAAAAATGTATGGAGCTGAGAGAAGATTCTGTTGAAAACTAAATATATTTCTTTCCAAAATTTTTGTGTTTTCTTTGTTGGGTCGGGTACTTCTGCGACCACGCTCGTACATTGCACAATATTAATTAAAAGTGTACATTGCAAATTTCGTGAGAGATTACAAAAAGGAAGTAAATAATGGAAGTGAAAATAATAAACATTAAATCGACAAATGTCAAAATTCGACAAATAATTACTTCATATTAGAAATTAGTTTACTTTTTTGTTAATATCTCCCTTTGAAAGACAAATTTTTCAGATGTGTGGTACGTTGTTGGAAAGGTTTTTCTAAAAACCAAAATTACAATACGGATACCTATGAATAATAAAAGATAGCACTCTTAAATTGAAGACAAATGACAATCGAGGGTTAAATTACTATTATTTTCGCTAGAAAATTTTAAATAATTTGCCACTGCTTCCCAAAATGCATAGCACTTCACAATTTATCTTTTTTTTTAATGTTCTGAAAACTTCAGTCTTCAATTTAATTTGTAATCAACTATAGTTTTAAAACTATGCTGCATACACTACTAATATCATGTATTCACAAGATATAACGTCTTGAAAAATTTAATTCTATTTTCTAGTAAAACCCTTTTCTCTTTGTTGAATTATTGAAATTAACCTTAAGATATTTTAAACTTTCTATTTGACTTAAATTTACAAGTTTCAATAGCAACGGAAAAGGCACAGGATGGTTAAAGCGCAAGCACTACTATTAAGGAAACAGGAAAAGTAGAACGCGTGATACTTTAACAGACAAGCAAGTAAGGCACGAGGCTTCGCTACCAACTGTAAAGATATCCCGACACCTCTTAATATATTATAAGTGGTTTCTCAAAGAGCTCCTGAATTACCTGTAGATACTCACACACGAAAGTTTACAAAGCAGGGCCCATACACACGAATGCACACTCACATACGTACGCGTGCTCGTGTTAGCGGGCAAAGTGAAACGGGGCTAATTTAGTTTGGCGCGGTGATTGAATTCGAGACCTTGGTGAATATGCAATCTTCAAAGGAAACGGAACAGAGAATCCCGCTTATTTATTCCCAGGCACTATTGTTTCGTGTGGTAAACTAATTTAAACTTTATAGGTTAATTGCTAATTAAAACTCACATTTATCTTTCCTCCGGAATTATGGCGACGTTCCTTTTTTGGAAAATGGAGATTATTCCGGGAGTATTTGCATAATTTCTTGGAATGTAAGTCCTATTTTTTCCAGAAACAAAATATGTGTATAAATCAAAACCTCTTTCGACAATAATATTCACATTTTGCATATGTATCATGTTGTCGTCACCAGCAGATAATTAATCACAAAGTCGCACCTGGAACTACAGCAAACTAGTAAATTAATTAATGTGAAACGAATCTACAGTGTGTTTGCCTTACGATGGTGTAAGTCTAGTACAGCCTTTGTTTTTGTGCGGATTTTACCGTGGTCTAAGATGCGACACTGTGATTAATTGTCTGCTGATGATGACAACTTAGTTATCGAAATATCTATACAGAATAAGAAAATTATTGGGGTTATATTAATCTTAATTGATTAATTTAATCAACCAATCTCCATTAAAATATACAAAAATATGTGTACTTAACAATCATTATGATTTTTGATTGATATAATTATTAAACTTGTTAGTAGTCAATTTAATCACTAAAAGTTGATATATAACCCCTTTCCACATTATTTTTCGTATTCTGTACACTGCTGATGATGACAACTTAGTTGTCGAAATGCGTATACAGAATACGAAAATTAATGTGGAAAGGGGCTATAGATCAATCTCAATGATAAAGTTAATCAACCACAGGCTCCATCAAAATTACCTCATTCCGAAAATAAGTGAAAGGTTTCTATTTTAAAGAAATTAATGTCTCCATCTGTTAGTAGATAATTAATTTATAAAGTTCAAACTTTCCTAAATAAAAAAATAATGTACGCCATAGTCGAAAAATTAAAGAACAAAGAATCAATTTTATCCACGATTCAAAGCAAATAAAGAGGATATAAATATACAATAAAATAAAATATATACAATTTACATTTACATTTAAACAGTCAACAATTTAGGTGTTATGAAGCATCGTTTGGCGGGTATTCGCCGTGTACGCCTTCAATATCATGAAAATGGTAGCTAGCGTTTGTTACATGATAATACACCATCTCATCACTCGACGCTTATTACTGATTTTCTAACTACAAATGGCATTTCAACCATCAAGCATCCACCGTATTCACCGGATTTGACCCTGCGTGATTTCTATCTATTCTCCAAACTACACTTGCCGATGAAAGAACAACGTTATGCTGACGTCGAAGCCATTAAAAAGTCGTCGACAGCGATGTTGAAGAACATCTCTGAAGATGGACGTAAAAATTCATTCGACATGTTAGTTGACCGTCCAAAATGTTGTATTGAAGCCAAAAACGACTACTTTGAATAAAATAGATGAATGTTACCAAAATAGTAAGCTTTTGTTTATATTTTGCAAAAGTTCGGTTTTCTTTGTTAGACTGTGCAGTAACACCCTGTCCTTACGCATTTTCATACAGAGTCTGAAGACACCATCGGCATTAATGACCAAATTGTAACTTTCCGAATGCAAGGCTATTATTTCAAATTCGTTAGGATTATGTTCGTTCCAAAATCTATAATACTGCTTATTCATATAGCTGTTTAACAAGAAATATGCTTCATCTCCAAACATTAAAATACGAAGTAGAAATGGATCAGCAACCATCTACTCTGATATCTATACAGTAAAACCGCGACGTAAACGATGATCTATTAGCTTCAATTTATGTATCAGTTAGATTTTGTATAGATGCAAACCCAAATCCTTGCTTAAAATCCTCTAAGTTGATACATATACAAAGTCCAAGTTCCGAGCACTACTTCTAACAGACATATTTGGATAACATTGTCTGCATTTCTCACATTACTTGGACAATTTCTTCTTATATGTATTATCCGACAACGCAAGCTCACGTTTAAATGTCTTCCTAACATTACGAATTGTTTGTTCGCTTGGTGGTCGATGATGTGCACCACAGAATGCCCGTAATCTACGCCAACTATACTTTACAGAATATTCTCTCTGATAATAAAGTTTAATAATTTCGCAACGTCCTTGGGACGTTTTGTAATAATCTAATCTACAAAAAAGACAAATACATTTTAAAGTGAAATATTGCAAGAACTGCAGTAACGAGTAAAGTTTTGCTATTATTTCACTGTAAAATCCTAAAATATTAATTAGATCATCCAATATTAATACGAGGGTAACCGTTTATATTTCGGGAACTGGCAACATTGTTAGTGTTGCCTCCGATCTGATGATTGCATCGTAAAGTCAGTCATTTTTGACAATATATTTTATAGTTTTGTTATCCGGTCGCTATTTCTATTGTTGACAGTACTTTGAAAACTTTATGTCAGCGAAACAAATGAAATTAACTCACAAATATTTTCGCGCAATTATTTTTCATAACTTTCGGCGCGGATTATTTCAACAAGAATGCATCGACGAGCTAAACTCTCTATATGGCGATGAAGTACCATCAAAAACTACTACTGTTGCTATAGTGAATTCAAACTTGGACGGCGTTCTTTGATTGATGAATTTCGTGAAGGTCGTCCCACAAATGTTGTTGTGTCGGAAAACATTAATGCAGTGTCTAAATTGATAATGCAAGACCGCGATATGATACACCGTGAGATCGAGTCATCTCTAGGTATTAGTAGCACTAGCGTGCATAAGATCCTGCATAAAAATTTAGCCGTTAAGAAGCTATGTCCACGTTAGGTACCACTTAATTTGACAATCGCTCAAAAAGGACTCGGGTCGATTGGTGCCAAGAAATGCACAAAAAATAGGGTGGGCGGTGCTTCAAAGAACATTTACAAAGTCGTCACAGGTGACGAATCTTGGACCTATACGTATGAACTCGATAGTAAACAGCAGTCGACTGTGTGGGTATTCCAAGATGAGCCAAAACAAATGGTCGTCTGTTTTTTCGGAAAAACCGGTCACGTTGCAACCGTGCCTTTAGAGAGTTGTAGAACGGCCAATTCCAAATGGTACACAAGTACTTGCTTACCAACAGTTTCTGAAGGAATAAGGAAAACAAACCGAAAACAACAGATCATTCTCCACCATGGCAATGCGGGCTCTTGCAGATCGATTCAAATAATTGAATAATTGAAAACATTGAATTGATTAGCCAGCCGCCGCACAGTCCTGGTCTGGTACCCTATGATTTCTTTTTGTTCCCAAACGAATAATTTCGTGGTTAACGGTTTTCTACGCCGGAAGAGGCAGTTGAGGCATTCAAAACTCATATTTTAGAGATGCCGCCTTCATAGTGGCAGCAATGCTTTTCGGATTGGTTTAAACGAATGCAGAAGTGCATTTATTTTCAAGGTGATTATTTTGAAATTCAATAAAACTATTTTCGAAATTAAAAAAAATTTTTTGTTTACTATTCCCGAAATGTATACAGCTACTCTTGTATATGAAATAATAAATTGGATCTTCATCAAGTAAAAGGCAAATCAAAGCAACAATAAAAACCATTTAGCGGGCAATGGTAAGCCTTGATACTGCCAAATATGTTTCTTTTAATAAAAATGTTTTTAATAACCGAACGGGTGTTGGAATAATATTTTTATTTCCAAAACACGTGTTATAAATCATCAATAATTTTCGTGTGAACGATTTTATTAAACTAAACGTCCGTGATGTTACATCAGCACATTTTAAAATATAAAAAAGCGTAGGAAACGTATAAATCAAATCCAGAATCCAATTTGCAAAATCCACTTCTCACCTTTGCCGCAAAAAAATCACCACTTCGCGAGCTTTCGAAAGGACAAAAGACACTCCATTTACATATATATGGTCCTTATACATAAAAAGGAACTGGCGGATAGTTTCACTGTTTCTTTAGAATCGGAAATGGATATGTAAAGGTTTGTAAAGCGTGCAAGCATATTTTATATATAAAAGAAACGTGAGTAAGGATCTAAGCCGGGCCGAAAAAGCAACCCAACACTTGATATAACTTGCTCATGAATATTTTTTGCCCGGGTGCCCTCATAAAGAGTGCTTGTGTATATATACATAGATAGTATGTGGTGGATCCAAGTGCACGCTGGATGAAATGAAGAGTTTGTCACTTGCGACCTGTATATCAATCATGATTTCCAGGATGTCGACTTTGATCTCGCTAGATTTAAATTTTTATTAGATATTTTATCTAACCGGTTTTTGCTTTAACTTTTGCAATATGACGCTAAAATATACGACGCGTAAAAAGACATTTTTAATTACCTGACCGTAAAAGCATGGTACTTCTTTACTGTAATTCCTATTTTCAATATTTAATGTTGTAATGTAAATCCGTCTCCTTTAGAAACGAATAAAATTGTATAAAACCTATCCAGTTCAACTACAATTTTAATGGTAATGGAATCAATTAGCAGGAGGAAGAGACTAAGCAGAAAAGATCGTGGAATTAACGAATAGATGGCGCAGTTTCAGACTATTTCTGCAATGTAGCGGCAAGAGGTCTATCTCTAGGTTTATTAGTATCGTTGTAATGGATAGTGTTAAAATTCGTACTGTTACTAACTACTTCTTCTTGAAAGTAACAAGTATTCAAAACGAGATAAAGAATGTTCTGTACAACTCGGCTCCTTGATTTGGCACTGTTTAAAAAAGTATTTTTGAGTACAAATGTTGTCAAGCAACAGTTAAATTTGCACCATGTACTTAACGTCAGAAATCTGCAATTATACCGGCAATTGTTGAAAAAATGCGCAATATGCTGTTAAGACACTGTCATTTAAGAACCTCTGACACACCAAAAGTTGTAATCATTTTTAAATAACACGTAACATACATTTTAAATGAAGAATCCCTCGCAGATTCTTCATTTGAAATGTGAGAACCAAAATGTACACTGTGTACATTTTGGTTCTCAACTGTACAGATCGCGTACAGAGTTTGTTTTCGTACGGTTAATTTTCGCCGTAGTTTACCAGGTGTGACACTTAGCAATTATCTGCTAATGATGATAACTTAGTTGTCGAAATGCGTATACAGAATTACGAAAGTTATGTGGAAAGGGGTTATACATCAACCTTAGCGATTAAGTTAATCAACCACAGGCTCCACCAAATTCAACATTAATCTCAAAAAGAATACAAATTTATTTGAAAATATTTTCTTTATCAATTCTTTGGAGAACTAAATTGATACATCTTTAACATTAACTAGAATTTAAATATGAATAGGGCATTAATGACTATTTATTTGTAGTATTAAATGTTCAGTGTAATCGACTTTTGCAGATTTTACAACCTTAACAAAAAGTTCTAAAACGTAATCAATAAACACATCAACCCTAATTGATGTAATAATATGTAAGCAGAATCTAGAAGATTATGTGTTATGAAAAGCACATTCATCTTTCATAAATTGCGTAGCGTGTGCACCCTCCAAATTGATTAATGAATTTTCATACAATAAAATTGCCGAAAAAAAGTGAACGCCATCCACGGCACTTACCACACTTCGACGGTCTTTAAGAACTTCAAGTTGTCAAGTTTATTATTAACGAATCACTGAATATATAAAGGATCATCATCTATAAGTAACTAGCTGCAATGTACCCTCACACGGATGAATGCACTGTATTAACAGATTTGTTAAAGCCGACCGGGCTTACTTTTACCTCTGAATAGAATAAGTGCTTCCTATGCTTCCATTTATTAGCTTCTTACAGAGCCAATAATACCTAAAAACAAATGCCCTCTTTCGAGAATTTAAGGAACACATCTATAAGCCGGATTTGCGTCCACGTTTTGAATACGCGTCGCAGTTAAGGTAATTTGAAATTAAGGCGAAAACTTTATTAAGAGAAAAGTATTTGACATTGTTCTCGTTTAATTTAGGAGGGAGGGGGGGCGATTTGATTTCTCATTCGCTTCAAATACTTTTCTACTCCCCGGTTAAATATTATATTCTCAATGTGTATGTACATAAGGGGCGTTCAAATAAATTCCGCGACAAAATTCCCCCCCGGATATACGAGGGAGCGTTTTTATATTCGCGGAATGAGCGGGTTGTAGAGGGGTGAGTAGGCGCATTGGGGGCGTAGCCTGTGCAGCGACTCATGATTAGTATAAATACGAAGTTTCATTGTTATTAGGCAGTTAGTCTTTGAGCTATCGTCAACCAAGTAACATAATCAGGAGTGAAAAGCGAAATATGGAAAAAATCGAATATCGTGCCGTTATAAAGTTCCTTACCAGGCAAGGAAAATCAGTCGCGACCATAATGAATGAGATGTCATTGGTTTACGGCGACAAATTGTACTCGAAGATGCTCGACTAAAGAAGAAACAACTCGCAGAAATGGTTGGAGTATCCGATACAACAATTTTTAAAATCCTACACGATCATCTCGGCATGTCTAAGGTCAGCGCAAGATGGGTGCCGAGAATGCTCACGCCGCCGCAAAAACAACAGCGCGTAGAGTGTTCGCGTGCATTTTTGGACCTCTGTAATGAAGACAAGGATGGTGTATTGAGTGGAATTGTTACTGGAGACGAAACTTGGGTTCACCATTATGAACCTGAGTCCAAACAAGACTCCATGCAGTGGCATAAAAAGGGCACAGCACCTCCCAAGAAATTTAAAGTGTCACAATCAGCTGGGAAACTCATGGCAACAGTATTTTGGGACTCGGAAGGAATATTGTTGATTGATTATAAAGATAAAGGTGTTTCTATAACCGGAGAATATTACGCTTCAATATTAGAGCGACCAAAAGAAGCCATTAAAGAGAAAAGACGGGGAAAATTGATAAAAGGTGTTCTGCTTTTGCACGACAACGCACCCGTCCACAAGAGCCGCGTTGCGTTAGCTGCCCTGCATAGGGTGGGCTTCGAAATTGTGAATCACCCACCCTACAGCCCAGACCTGGCCCTGAGTGGTAATTACCTGTTTCCGAAAATGAAAAAAGAGCTGCGGGGTAAAAAATTTACTGCCGATGATGAAGTCAAGGAGGCAGTCTCGGCGTATTTTGCAGATAAAGAGAAATCATTTTTTTATGAGGGTATAAATAAATTAATTGAAAGATGTGAAAAATGTGTCCGTCTTGCAGGTGAATATATTGAAAAAGAAAAATAATTTGGTTTTTTTATTTCCACCCCTTGTCCCCCATTCCGCGAATATAAAAACGCTCCCTCGTATGCAAGTGTGTCTGAAAGAGTCTATTCTATTATTAAACTTCTTCTTAAAGGATATATTAAAGACTGTGTAGAGGACGATAGAAAGCGTTCATACGTTGTACTTTCAATCAACTTTAAAATTTATTTATATTGTTCTAAAAAAAAGAATTTAGTCTCCATTTATTACAGTATTTTTTAGTGCGGATAATTTTAACATGATTATGCTTTAGATTTTCAAAGAAATTCTTATTTCTACTGAGATTTATATTAATAAAAATTTGTTACTTGTTTAGCTTTTATTTAATAACTTTTGAGTACTCAATGTTTCGGATTCGTGAATTCGTGGACTGCTCCATTTGGATAACAAATTCATATGTTGTGAAAATCAAAATCTAGCCTTAGCTAATCGTTACTTTTACTCGTTGTATTCTTTTGTAGAACTGAATGTTGTAATTAACTGATTTTTATGTGTATTTTTTCATTTTTAATAAATCTTACCAACTTATGTTCAAACTAAATTTTATTATATATTTTTTAAATTTAATTCAAATTTTTCGTTTTGAGGTTCTACTTCATAATAATTTTTTTTAAGTACATGAAATAGTTTTAAAAAAATTAACAAAATAAAATAAATATATTAGAAAATAATATACCGGTAGAAATTGTTATAAAATCAAAACATTAGTCAACCATTTGTGATTACGATTAACGACCAATGGCCCCCCCTCCCCCGCCGGAATTAATTTTAACTTTTAAATATTAAAATATATTAAATATCTTTTCCCAATATGTTTCGGAGGCATTGTATAGTCAGAGCCAGGTGGACGTCTTTTAAACTGATCTGGCATCATATGACTTCATTTTATTCCCATAGATAAAAGCGGATTGAAAGTGCTGAAGTGGCTGCGAAAGCCTACGAAAACTTTGTATCTGAGGTAACTGAGGAACAATTGTCCCAATGTTTTGAGGACTAGTTCCACTGAATGCAGAAGTGCATAAATCATAAAGTCGAATATTTTGAAAAATAAGAAAGAAATGGTTATAACAATTGATTTTTTCTGCCTTATCGGTAAAATTTTTAAAGCAGCACACGTATATATATATATATATATACATATACATATACATATGCACTATATAAATAGCATCATCATTCTCTTATATTATTAATTTGCTGATTTTTCCAGTATTTATGACAGCAACTGTACCTAAAACATAAAATTGTTCTTAGCTAAATTCGTCCATACCAAGTAGTTTATAGATACATAGATTACTTTTTAATAATTTTTCACAACTTCATATTTCTAAAGACCTACTTATTAGATAAAGTTTGGTCTGATAAACAAACATAATTCTAAAGCTGTAAATATACAGCGTGTTTCAAAAAGAATATACGTACTACAAAGTATTATTTTCTCCAAATGATAGCTGCGCCTCGGCTCGGTTATTGGAGAAACGAATACATAGTCTAGTTTATTTAATAGCCGCTAGCTGTCAGTTGTCTTCTGTTTTTCTTGGTAACCGCCATATGTATAAAATGGTTGCTTAGCGGCAGAAACCATTTTGTGTTCTCGAGTTTGCGAAGTGTAATTCAGTGACTACAGTGCAAAGACGTTTCAGGCTGAGTAACCACATTGATCCTCCGAATGGGTGAAACATTCGCAGATGGTATCGACAGTTTGTAGATACAGAATATGTATGTAAAGGAAAGAGTTCTGGCCGCTCTCGTGTTTCTGAAGAAAATGTTGCACGAATCCAAGCTGCTTTCCAACGTAATCCTTCAAAATCAACTCGTCGTGGCAGCCGGGAATTACAACTGCCTACAACAACAATTTGGCATGTTTTTAGATGTCGGTTGGTTATGAAGCCGTACAAGTTACAGTTGTTACAAGCTCTGCGTCCTGATGACAAACGGAAACGTGTGGCATTTTGTAACGAGATTCATGATGCTATTGACAATGATAACACGTTCGCACAACGCATCGTGTTCAGTGATGAAGCGACTTTCAATGTTAGTAGTCAGGTAAACAAACACAATATTCGAATTTGGGGTCAATAGAACCCACATGCAGCCATTGAACATGTACGAGATTCGCCTAAAATCAATGCGTTTTGTGTGATATTCCGATCATCTGTGTACGGCTCATTCTTCTTTGATGGAAACACGGTTAATGGTTAGCAGTATCTCGCGTTACAAAACTGGTTGTTTCCGAGGCTGCGCGAAGACAACTTCATTTTTCATCAAGACGGGGCACCCCCTCACTGGAGTGGTCAAGTGCGCGAATATCTGAATGCAATTCTACCGAACCGTTGGATTGGTCGTCAAGGAGCTGGCTACTTAGCATGTCTCAGTTGGGCTCCACAGTCACAGGATTTGACACTTTGTGACTTCTTCCTGTAGGGTTTCGTTAAAGACCACGTTAATGTACCACCACTCCCACAGAACCAGAAAGAGTTGAAGTATGGGAGGAATTTGAGTATCGATGTGATATTGTTGGTGTCGGTGATGGAGGACATATTGAACATCTGTAATCTGAACTTCAGAGGTTCGTAAATATGTGTGTAAAGTTTCATATTGTCTTAAAGTTTAATAAATATATTCATTCGAAATACATATATTCTTTTTGAAACGCCCTGTATATCTCGCAGTATTTCTAATAACGATAAAAGCAAAACATTTGGTGTTTCCGGCAGAAATTGGAAAAAGCCATTTACCCGTCCCCCTTCCATATAAAAGATACGATACATTATCGACATCAATATCCTCCGCAATTATTTTCTATCTCCGAGCAATTAGTTTCATTCTACACAGTATTCTATCCCTTCGCATATATAACAAGATCAAGTTTCGCTAATGAGGAAAATCTTCAAAATAGCAGAACACGCCAAAGGACATACATCCTTCTTAGAAAGCGTACAATGTAGAATTTAGAATTACTAGCGTGGATACAGTTGGACGGAAAAAATCATACAAAAAGAAGAAAATAATGCCTTCGTTATATTATAAGAACTCGGCATTGAATGTCTGTATAATATAAAAGTTAGCCGCTTCTTTGTAAATATAAAAAGTAATAATTGTTTTCGACATACCAATAAAGATAAAAGAACTTGAAACCAACAAGACGTGTATTCCAGGGATTGCTATAATATAAATTCTTAGTACGAGAAACAAATTCGGCCAAGAAAATTAACTGAAAACCTATACAAAAAAAAATTGTAAATATAAAAAGTAATAAAAATTAAAAATTTGCTTCAAGCCTAACATTCATTACCTTTACTATCTTTTTCCGATACAACATACTTCTCAGACATGATTTCAACTCTAGAAAGAAGGTCCGGTTAAAGCATTTTTGAGTTTATTTACACTACCCAAGGTTTTAATGACAATGAGGAATATATTGGTGTCAATTTTCAATTCTACGAGGCAGCGTTCTTATATTCGCGGAATGGGGTACAAGGGGTGGAAATAAAAAAAACAAATTATTTTCCTTTTTCAATATATTCACCTGCAAGACGGACACATTTTTCACATCTTTCAATTAATTTATTTATACCCTCATAAAAAAATGATTTCACTTTATCTGCAAAATACGTCGAAACTGCCTCCTTGACTTCATCATCGGCAGTAAATTTTTTACCCCGCAGCTCTTTTTTCATTTTCGGAAACAGGTAATTACCACTCGGGGCCAGGTCTGGACTGTAGGGTGGGTGATTCACAATTTCGAAGCCCACCCTATGCAGGGCAGCTAACGCAACGCGGCTCTTGTGGACGGGTGCGTTGTCGTGCAAAAGCAGAACACCTTTTATCAATTTTCCCCGTCTTTTCTCTTTAATGGCTTCTTTTGGTCGCTCTAATATTGAAGCGTAATATTCTCCGGTTATAGAAACACCTTTATCTTTATAATCAATCAACAATATTCCTTCCGAGTCCCAAAATACTGTTGCCATGAGTTTCCCAGCTGATTGTGACACTTTAAATTTCTTGGGAGGTGCTGTGCCCTTTTTATGCCACTGCATGGAGTCTTGTTTGGACTCAGGTTCATAATGATGAACCCAAGTTTCGTCTCCAGTAACAATTCCACTCAATACACCATCTTTGTCTTCATTACAGAGGTCCAAAAATGCACGCGAACACTCTACGCGCTGTTGTTTTTGCGGCGGCGTGAGCATTCTCGGCACCCATCTTGCGCTGACCTTAGACATGCCGAGATGATCGTGTAAGATTTTAAAAATTGTTGTATCGGATACTCCAACCATTTCTGCGAGTTGTTTCTTCTTTAGTTGAGCATCTTCGAGTACAATTTGTTCAAATAAACTAGGCCACTTGTACACCATGGTTTTTCCTGGACAAGAGTCGCCGTAAACCAATGACATCTCATTCATTATGGTCGCGACTGATTTTACTTGCCTGGTAAGGAACTTTATAACGGCATGATATTCGATTTTTTCCATATTTCACTTTTCACTCCTGATTATGTTACATGGTTGACGATAGCTCAAAGATTAACTGTCTAATAACAATGAAACTTCGTATTTATACTAATCATGAGTCGCTGCACAGGCCACGCCCCCAATGCGCCTACTCACCCCTCTACAACCCGCTCATTCCGCGAATATAAAAACGCTCCCTCGTATATTATGTAATAATTGTAGTTATGCATATATTATGATATAACTCTTAATTTACACTTTATAGGTTCGAGTACAATTTATCTTACTTACTTAGAGTTTTCTTTATAAAATTTTGTATTGATATGTATGAAGAAATACATGTTTCATTATATGTTTATTATATATTCAATATATGTAACAATTGTGATAATGACCTGTCCGTTAGATGGTAGTAGAGCATTTAAGAAATGTATGTTAATCAATGACATTTGATGCAACATTTAATTACAAAGGAATTTAATTACGGCGAAAATGATTACAAAAATAAGTTTTAAAAAAAGAAAGTAGAAGAAATAAGTGATATATCAGAACGTAGGGACTTTGTTCATGTATCAATTACGGTGTTTACATTTTTTATGCGTATTTAATCAACCTGGCCAGCGATCAAGCGGCTACGTACAAAGAAAAGGTATTATTTCCGTCTAGTAATACTTCGTAAGTTTGAGAGAAGCAGAGAATTGAACGAGGCGGATGATAACCCAGACGCTCTCTATTCTCATCTTTGTTTTATACGTTCGAAAGTAATTTTTCATTTGTGGATCATAATTAATGATAAATGAAAAGCGAATATTAACCGTTGTGAATCTTTTAATTGGCATTTGAAATAATTTTATTAAATTTTTTCATGTTATAATTGTGCAAAAATTGTTAATAAGAAATCAAAATTTTTCCTCGTTCAGTTTCAGCGTCATTTCTATATACGAAATTTGAATTGATTTCAAGTGCATGAATTTTGGTATTTAGATAGGTCCGAAGTAACGAAAAAGAGCGTTTCGTCTAATTTCTTTATCCAATAGTTATAAAGTCGTGCAATAATATAATATTTAAACACTTAAACTATTAGTTGAATTTGATGGAGCCTGTGGTTGATTGACTTGATCAATAAGGTTGATATATAACCCCTTTCCACATTAACTTTTGTAAATTCTGTATACGCAATTCGACAACCAAGTTGTCATCATCAGCAGATAATTTCAAAGTGTCGCACCTGGTAAAATACGGCGAAAAACAACTGTACGAAAATCAAACTCCGTACGCGCTCCACACCGCTCAAAACCAAGATGTACACTGTGTTTGTTTCACAAGATTTTTAAAAATTATTTTTACTTAAACTAACATGCACTACATTGAAAACGGGGGTTACGGTCAAGACAAGTGCTGTCTTGACCATGCGACACTTTGAAATTATCTGCTGATGATGACAACTTGGTTGTCGAAATGCGTATACAGAATTTACAAAAGTTAATGTGGAAGGGGGTTATATATCAACCTATCAAATAAAAGTCATAGACTGGATCTAATGTTCTCGAAGTGTCTACAAGAAGATGGTCGTGTCATTTGTCTCGAAAGTAGGTCGTGTAGCAACAATTCCTCTACAAAATCAAAGAACTGCTACTACCGATTAGTATACAACCCCGAACGACAAATTGCCCTCTACCAAAACAATGAAGTTCACACATAGCACGCAAGACAAATAAATTTTTAATTCAACAAAATGTCGAATTGTTAGACCATCCCCCTTATAGTCCGGACCAAAGTCCCAAAGATTCCTTGCATTTTGAAATTCAAGAACAGACTGCGTGATCAAAGATTCTAGTCGTTAGAAGGAGCAGTCGATGCCTTTAAAAACCCAATTTTGACTGTACTAACAAACGAATGGAACAACTGCTTCCAGAGTTAGTTCTAGCGTATGCAAATGTGCACTAATCTTCGTGGAGAATACTTCAAAAAGCAATGAAGTCTTTAAAAACTATCTACTGTTTTATTCCAGTTTCATATGGAAAACTTAAAAGACAAGTCACGCAGCAACACATGAATGCGTCGGTATATATGTTCTAAATTATTAGATTATCTAAATATTTACTTATATAATGAGTCACGGTTCAGAAAGATTCAAACACGGTTTTAAATTACCTTTCTATTTATATATTCTTTCTTAGATTTATTTCGCAATATATATCTTATATCTTACCTTTTTTAAGGGTTATTTTGCTTTGTAATATTTGCAAATTGAATTTACATAATTTAGTCTACCGTTTACGTCTTCACGTTTTAATAAAGTAAACCAATAGTAAAACGAAAAAAAGGCATCTAATTTATATAGCTCTAAAAAGTAATTTTGTAAGTTTCCGTAAAGCAAAAACAATTTGAAAAGCACGTTTCCCTTAAAAAATCTCAGCGAATGCATCAGGAAGATTTCATTTTAAATTTTCTCGCGCACTAAAATTTGTAAATGTTCTTTAACACAGTTATCTGATTGCTAAGGAACTTCGCCTGGCGTGAAGATTGACGAAAGGCAAAAAATAACCAAGAGAAAAGAGTGTTTATTGACTTCGGAAAAAATCGACAGGGGAGTTCGTCTGATGAAATGGGTGTCGATTTAATGAACAAAAGGTCGCAAAAAATGCATTATTAGATTATCGAGGAAGATAGTAAATTAAATTGCCAAATCTGTATACGGAAAAAACCTTACAAGCGTCAGAGATGGAAGGGGCATATTGCATCTCGGGTGATTGAATGCTTCTTTTTTTGTATACTGACGAAATGATTAACGCAGGCTGTTTACGTTTTTTAAGTATTTACGTTTCTTAGTTAATTAAGGTTAATATATTATAATTGTATATAAATTTACGTTTCTTTCAAATAAATTTAAAGTACTTCACCATTTATGAAATGTGTTTAGATTAACTATATCTTGTCTCAGAATAAGAAGGTGTGATTCAAATATCCCGCTAAAACACGGAACATATAGCTTACAAATGTATCTTGCCATAAAAATAAAACAAACAGTTACGAATGTAGTATTACATTGAAAATAAATGAAATGTATTTGTAAATCATAAATTATTGATATTCATGTCAAATTTATTTGCGAAATTCAAGGTAAAATGTAAACTACTGTTAAAATTTATTATAAAACTCCATCAAAAATACAACAAAGATTATAAATATAGAAACATTAGCAGTACAACTAATCGAATTCACTTGTGCTTGACAACAAATCACTTTCACTGTCACTGTTTCCAACACAAATAATAAATGGTTCACAATATCATCCATTAACCCATCTAAGTCCCACATTATTTTTTCTACTTTAAACACATGGGTGATACAATTCGTCCAATTATCCATTGTAACATTTGTAATTGCTTATATTAAAAGTTCTCGTACATGTGACATTTTGGATGTAGTATTTTTTGAAGCAACTTCACTTTTCATTTGTGCCCAAATCATTTTAATTGGATTGAGTTCACGATGATATGGTGGTAACTTCAATACAGTTTTATTTACAGCAGCTGCTATTTGATCAGTTAATACATATTATATTTTTCGTCATGAACACGTACTAAATCCAATAATTCAGCACGTAATATTTCTGCATTATACTCAATACTTTTGGAGCTTAACCAGTCTTGGATTGCAGCTTTCCTCGATGAAGAAGTTGTAAGAATTTCCACTCTGATGATATGATGCATTGTCCATTATGATAATAGCATTATCTGCAAACCTAGGCAATACTTGTTCACATCATTCCTCAAAAGTAATATCATTCATTTCATCATGGTAATCAGCTATTTTTCTACCTTCAAAAAGCAACAGCACAGCCTCCACAGAACTAAATTCAGATCCCATGTGGGGTGTTATTAATCGCCGGACTTTACCACTAGGGCTTTTTAATCCCGTGGATAATCCTTCAATAAAAGTTTGTTGTGCACTTGCTGTACTTGCATCGATCCAAGCTTTTTCCTTTGCGTGTCCCTTATTTAACCATGGTTCGTCTAGGCAAAATATTGGGCGTACCCCCATCTCTGTAATGTTTTATTGTTGTTAGATATTTTCTTCCCACCTGATAACTTCATCCTTTTCTATCAGCATATTCTTCTTGTTATGCTTTGCATATTTGAAATATAAATGAAATATGAATATGTTATAACATGAACGATTTTTCATTAACATTTACTTGAAATAAATGAGTTTCAAGAATCTGTGTAGAGTGGCTCGACTCATTTTTGGTATGGACTCATCTCTAGTTACTTCTCCCAATATTTTAATAAGTGTTGAAAGTTCGTTTTTAAAAATGAAACCATGCACCATCTGCCGTACAGTACTTTTGACAGATTCATCAAATTCTAAAAGCGTTGAATGCCTGCCTACTCGTTCTTTAGAAGGGCTGACTTCACCTGCCTGTGTATGTTCTTGGATAACTCGATATACAGTTGATTTGGCCAATTTTACAATACATTCCTTATAATATATTGTTATAGAAGTAATACCTACAACTTACTTGCGTTTTAGAGATGTTCACTGCAATTGCTGTCGTTCCCAAAAGTGGAGTTTGCAGCGTTAACATTTTATATATATTCAAAACTGTTTGTTTTTCTTCATGCGTCAAGTGTCCCAGTCGTTCACGCTTTCTGGGTGGTGATACTGTTTGCTAGAATCTTGGTGATCACTCGTTTTGCTTTTGAACTTAAAAGTACAGATTTTATTAAATAATACAGAAAAATATAGAAAAACAATGCGAAAATGTAATTAAACGTTTACAAGTTATGAAAAATGGAGCATAACTGGCATTCATTTCTCCATATTAAGCTTGCCTGTACAAAAAGCAATGAAATCTCTTAAAAATATGTGCTATTTTGGCACAATATTTGAATCACTCTCTCTTATATTGAGACAAGGTATAGTAAGTTAAACATATCCATATATGTATCAATAGATGTATGATATCGCAACAAAATTGAAATATGTTTAATCAGCTGTAATATTGCAATCAGATACAAAGTATTGTAAACTCTATATTCTAATCCTTGCGAATTTGTATTTATCACGTTCAGCAAAAATATATGATACCTCGGTTTTCCCAGACTACAAATATTAGGTCGTAAGGTGCATAATAAAATACATATATTTAAGCAATACATTCTATTTATTCTAGTTATTAATTAGGAAGCCGACCTTAAGTGCCTTAACTAATGATTGCATAGTGTTGTTACATGCAGTTTCCTTGTAATCAAAAAATACATTATTTATGAAGAAAAGTTTTTAAAAATCATGAAGACAGTGTGTTAGCAAGTAAGGTTTTGTCTACAGCGGGTATGGGCAACCTTTGCAATATTGTGGGCCAAACTTTAATGTGCAAATACGTTCGCGGACCACCTTTAAAAGTAGTGCATTTTAAAGTAGTGTTCATAATTTTGAGCGATAGATATCAGACATGAAATAATACGACAATGTCTCGCGGACCGGATCAAATCTTACAGCGGGCCGGATTCGGCCCGCGAGCAGGTCGTTGCCACATATGGTCTACAGTATTCTCAGACATTCAAGGTCAAATTCCCGTAGATTTCTTAATAGCCGGATGGTTGTCAGTGCAGAACATTACAGTTAATTTTTTTCTAAAATCAAAAACCCTCTACAGCATAGCCCTTCTCTACGATAATGCCCTTCCATATGTTACTCGTCTAACACAAGGAATGCTCGAACAGTTGCAATGGGAAGCGTTACTTCATCCACCATACAGTCTATATTTATCAACACCCCATAAGCAGGCCTTGAGAGGCAAGGAATCTATGTCGAACGAGGAAATGATGAAAGCGTTATGAATTTGACAGCACGCGCAACTAAAATATTTTTTTGTAAAGGTTTTCGTAAACTGTTTGAGCATTGGAACAAATGTGGAATAAATCAGGGATATCGTATTGAAAAATAAAGTTTATTTCATGATTAGTTATTATTATTATTATTATAGAGTGAAGGTAAATCACGCCTGTACTCCCCTTCCAAGTAACCGATTCAAGTAAATCATAGAATATTTATGCATACAAAGGGTACTAGGAAAGTTTTGCAATGTGTCGCAAAAATGATTCGTAGTGCTGCGTGTTGCTGCATGTTGAAACATGTTCATACATGCATAGTAGCCGCCACGCCATGTCGATGGGCTCAGTTATTCATTAGCAGTGAGAGTGTAAAGTGCTTGTGGTGGCATCGTGGTCACGAAATGAGAAAAGGGCAGTTTTGACGTTACTACTGCGAGGAAAATGCTTGGCGAGGACAGGCGAAAGACCTACCAACAGATAGAGGGTACTTCAGGCCTAAATGTATCAGCAATTCGTTCGATTCTGCATGATCATATGCACGTGAAGAAACTTTGTTCTCTCTGGATACCGCATAGACTGACTGAAGATCAGATGAAGCGACGTGTGACTTGGTGCCGGGAGATGCTAAAAAGTTTAATAAGGGATAGTTTCGATATGTGAACAACATCGTGACAGGTGACGAGACTTGACTGTACTATTACGATGTGCCAACCAAAGCTCAAAACAAGATTTGGGTCTTTGATGATGAGAACACACCCGTAGTTATCAGAAAATCCCGATCTGTAAAGAAGAAAATAATAGTTGTATTTGTCAAATAGATTGGAATTGTGTATGGCGTCGTTTTGGACATACAGAAGACAGTCACATTTAAGTGGTATACTGAACAGTGCCTGCCTAAAGTCATTGTTTCTATGAAGAACCTGCGGCCAAAGTCAAGAATGAATACCTGGTTCGTCCATCACGATAATGCTCCAGCTCAACGTGCCAAAGCCTGCACCGAATATTTGAAACTTCTCGAGCACCCTTCCTACAGGCCAGATCTTGTTCCCTACGACTTTGCACTGTTCCCGCATGTGAAAATGGGACTAAAAGGGAGGCGGTTTTCCAGTGATGAGGACCTTCTGCAGGCTTAAGGCAACGAGTGTCCTTTACTCCCTAGTGAAACTTGGCAGAATTAGTTTAAAGATTAGTTTCGGAGGATAGAGAGGTGTATTGAGTGTAGAGGAAGTTACTTTGAGAAAATTAAATAAACAAAGCTGTATTGCAAAACATCCCTAGTACCCTCTGTATATTAACTCAATGTCTTCTAGACAATGACATCATTATTTTGTTCATTTCAAAGAGGGCACATCTGAGAAAGGAAGGGCATTGCTATGGAGAATCACATTGAATTTAAGTTTCCAAGTAACGTAGTTTTTTTTAACTTTATATTTTCGAAACTCCAGTAATACGAAAAATCATCCAAAAACTAATAAAACTAAAACTTTCATACATATTGATAAATCAATACCGCTCCATTCACATACAAATAATATTATTTCAGATTTTGTTCCTTGTCTGTTCCAACGATCAACTCAAGAGAAAATAAAGTTTAGTTTCTGACACACTACAACATTCATATAAAAAAAATTGACATCTATAGATCTCCGAATCAATTGGATTTAGCTCAAGGTTCTTGAAAAAAGTTTTTCGTTAGAACTTTAGTTTCCTAATTATGGAAGTTTCGAATAAAGAAGGACGTTTTTATTTGTACTGCGGAAAATTCGAAGTGATGCGTAACTTGTTGTGTTCAAACTTTGATGATTTCGTTGCTTTATTTGCAAGAATTATTAAGGGTATTTGTTATTGTTTGTAACTCTCTGAATAGATGGGGGAATTAAACTAATCATTGTTTCATATTGTATTAATTATGTATAGGGCTATTGTGTGCAGTTTTTGTCTCATCTTTCTACGTCAATAAATTATAAAATTAAATACTTTATTAGGCACGGTTTTTTGTTTCGATAATAGACAGGAAATTCGTCGTTCATATGTAAAATGGAAGAAAGGCGACAACACAATGAAATGTCAAATTCTCCATTGCAAAACAACACTCGGCGTCCATCAATGTGGAGACAATGTAATCCGAATCAAACCTACTTTGGTATTTAAGCCTTAATTACATCCGGTGGACACCTGATAGTATCCAATAGGCGACAAATACATATAATGTACTATGTGATGAAAAAGAAAAGAAAGAATCACCAAGTAAAATATAAGTTTTTAAACGAAATTTTGTACAAATACTGACAAACAATATATGTTAAAAAAATAGTAATAATAATAATAATACTATCTTTATTTGTCCAACAGAAATTTCCTTTTACAGGACAACAAACGCATTCAGAGAGCTTATTTATTTATTTATTAATTTTTTAAGCAGAGGATTCTTTTTGAAGGACAGCACAAGGAGAATACGCAACCAGGACATACATATCTACCCATACTACTATGCTACTCAAGCTTAAAATATGTGTAATATTATTACAAGAACTGACAATAGTGAGAGATGAGTAAAATTCATGAACACTCATCGACCATGCAGTGAAGTGCCACTTAAAGATTATTATGATAAATATAAGATGTCACACACTCAGGTACCTTCTATAGAGTATCATGGTGAATATCACAATGATTAGCAATCAAATTTACAGTACGGCCCATCATGTATAATGGCGAATTGCCAACGATATTAATTCTCGCAGTTGGTAAATAAAAGGTGTGACTTGAGCGAGTTGATAGTCTGGGTATCATGAAATTAAGTCGAGAGAGAAGTTGTAGACAGTCAGTCTTATTGTGTATCAAATTGTTCAAAAATTTGACCAAAGCCAATGTAGGCCTGCATTCGAGAGAACCTGTTCCAGCTTTAGCAAGTAATGCGTTATAATCAATACCTCTGGGAGGATATATCCCTTCCACGAAGTAACACAGAAACTTCAGGAACTTTTGCTGAAGTTTGTCAATTTCATTTATGCACTTCGTAGCAAGAGCACCACACCAAAGAGGCGAATTCCAGGCTTCAACGGACGTATATATGATATAAAATCATGATTGTGTGCGGGTCTACGAACGCTCGAGAAGTTCATAAAACAAATTTCTAGTTTTTAACGAAGACCTACGTATTTGATCAATATATTTAGCAAAACTGAAACTGTTATTGAAGTAAACACCACGATCTTTAATTTTATGATTTCGAGTAAGCTCTGTGTTCTAAAGAGTGTAATTGTAAACAATAGGTCGAATTTTATTCGAGTAAGTCACAATTCTACATTTCAAGACGTTCATTGATGGGATGTTGTTTGAACACATTCGGAGATCTTACCCAGTTATCTTTGCAGCCGAAGGCGGTCGGCATAGATATAGGGTTATATATTTTCAAGCCATCGGCAAAATCTTACCTTTCGCACTCCAAAACATTGAGCAAATCATTGAAAAAAATAGGAAAAGCATTGGTCGTTGGTTGGAGACCTGAGGCACTCTGGATGTAACATAGAAAGTGTAGGACCCGTGGCCGTGGTAAATAACAGTTTGAGGACTATTATATAAATATAATTCAAAAAATGATAAAAGACGTTTAACAAGACCAAAAGATTGTAATTTATGGAAGACATCGTTAAGGTAACTAGCGATAAAAGGCCTTTGCCAGATCCATGCAAATAACATCTACTTGACCCTGGATACCGAGAGTCGAGGACACAAACTGCGAAAAACACACTAAGTTGGAGACAGTAGATCGTCGTTTCGTAAATTTGTGCTTAAATGGTGAGATGAAACACTTTATTTAGGGATATATGTGTGAATATAAAACTGTAACGACAGCTACCAACTAGCAAAATTACCAAGAATTTATATTGGGCGATAATTAGTAATATTGGATGCAGAATCCTTCTTTAGGATCGGACGTAGAGGTTTTCCATATTTCGGGTAAGGTATTGGTTTCCAAGACCAAGTTGAAAAGAATTTTTAGCGGATTAGTTAAAAGAATCCTACAGTCACGAACCAAAAAGCTAGGTTTGTGATCTTGTCAACAAATCATTTTGCCTTTAAGTTTCTTTTTTGCGCTGTCAACATCTTTTCTGATATGCAGGAGATACTCACAGTTATGTTACTAGTTTTTTCAAGTGCTATTGCTATTTTTTCCGGATATATAAATACTTGCAAAGTAACCGGCAAATCCATTAGCAATAACCTAAGTGCCCTCCAGTTTATCCGTATTATAATACATTGAAATAGGCATTCGCAATTGGCCACGCAAAGTCTGCGAGAAATGTTTTTTTAGTAAAGATAGGCCATAGAGTAGGCATGGGCAACCTTTGACATGTTGTGGGCCAAACTTTAACGTGTAAATACGTTCGCGGGCGGCGTTTAAAAATAGTGCATTTTGAAGTAGTGTTCATAATTTTTAGCGATAGATATCAAACACGAAATAATACGACAATGTTATTATAATACAATTTATTAAAATAATAAAATGAAATGAAAAAAATAGGTGCAACATTATAATTAAATCGTTAAATTTGGAATTGTTACAAACTACGAAAGTTAAATAGCGACACCGAAATCAATGAGACACTTGAGCTTGAATTTGGGACACTAATCCATCGATGTTTGGAGTAAATCCACTGATACAAAGACGTAAAGGATTTTCCAAATTATCGTCAGTCAACCTTGTACGATATTTTGATTTATTAACTTTCATCATTGAAAAGAACTGTTCGCATTTATAAGTACTGCCAAACGCACAAATCAATCTTCTTGCGAATTTTCTAAGCTGCGGCAAATGGTCTTCTTCGAGGTATTTTTTGTAGAAATCTCACAACTCTACGTCTTCAAATTTAGATTTTAAGAGTGAGTTTTCTTGGGTAAGTAGTGTAATATTTTTTTTTAATTGGGTTTTTCAAAATGTCTCGCGGGCCGGACCCGGCCCGCGAGCCGGTTGTTTCCCACATATGCCATAGTGCCTCGAATAACGGTCGATTTTATCTCTAAATTTTAGTTCTCCTCGAGATCAAGTCAATTGTATGACACCTTTCTGGTTCTTAAAGCAAAAACGAATGTTTTATATAAAGCTCCTCTTTCGGATATGAGTCGGAATGCTAACGCCTCATCTGGAAATCAATTCCATTAGCTTTAGTTTTCTGTGTAGTCTGTAGTTCATTTGCAAACGTAATATTTATTGTTTTCCTTTCATTTGTTTTTTGCACTGTATTTTTGCATTTTTTGTCCTGTAATTGGTTATCTGTTCGCCAAATAAAGATTATTAATATAGATATCAATTCATATTATAATTACAGCATGATATTTCTATAAAAAATTATTGCACTATGGAGGAGTGGTGTAGGGGCGAATGAGAATTGTGATTGACAATTGAGTCGTAAATATTAAAAGGTTTAGAAACGCTGGTTTAATGGTTTAAGCACTAACCAAATTACTAAGCTTTTAAAAAACAATTACCAGAAAATTTATAATTTTTCGTCGTATTTTTTTAAATGTGTTCTTCGAAATGCATTACTCCGTAAAATGTACTTTTTACTGGTAGTCGCATTAAAGCATCAAATATAAATTGAAGTTCACGAACTAACCGCTCGCAAAATTGTTACAAACTCCCTAATGCATCAATTTGTTCGCAATATTCCGTGTATCGCGAAAATAATAACAGCGGGCGCACAGAAAGCACGTAAGTTATTTCGAACAGTACGTCGGCGTTATGATATAATTTTATGTTTTTGCCAATAAAAGTTTATCTTAAACGTTGGCTAAACTACATTTTAAATAACGGAAGCTCGGAGCTAATAGTTTCCGTAATGGCTTTTTGAGTATCGCGGATTTGTAAGGTGTTTCTGGGGGAAGCGCTATATTTCTTTGGACAAGGAAAAACACGCCCATCAAAAATATTAACCTATACCAGAGAGGACAAAAATTATTCCACGTTTAATATATGATTTTGTTAATAAATGAAATATTAAATAAATTAAGCTTGCTTCATTTAATGTAAATTTTAATGTAGATTTTAGTTGATTGTACGGTATGTTGTCCCTTAACGGACATCTCCCGACAATGGACATCTCTAATCAATGGACAGCTTCTGATGCACCGACCGTCAGTATACTATTTGCTATACGAGGATAGTTCGACAAATAGTGAGAATGACACATAGGTGGCGCTCTAATTGGTAAAACAAATGCACTGTAATTTAGGTTGGCTATTTACATGTTTATATTCCGATATTTAGGAAAAATCGGTTGATCAGTTTATTTTTGACAGCTGATTGAAAAAGAAGCAACACGTCGTTTTGTTAAAATGGAAAAAGCAGAGCATCGTGCGGTGATTAAATACTTCGTAATTAAGGGTATAAAAGCTACCAAAATAAAAGGTGAGTTAAGGGAAACATTAGGTGAATCTGCTCCATCATCCGCCACAATAAGTAGATGGGTAAATGAATTTAAACGTGGTAGAACAAGCTGTGTTGATGAAGAGCGCTCTGGAGCACCCAAAATCGTTGTTAAAATGGAAAAACAGAGTATCGTGCGGTAATTAAATACTTCGTAATTAAGGGTATGAAAGCTACCGAAATAAAAGATGAGTTACTGGAAACATTAGGTGAATCTGCTCATCCGTAACAATAAGTAGATGGGTAAACGAATTTAAACGTGTTAGAACAAGCTGTGTTGATGAGGAGCGCTCTGGAGCACCCAAAATCGTGACTTCTAAGGAAATGATTATGAACATCCATAATATTATTACGCAAGATCGACGCCTCAAAGTGAGAGAGATAGCAGACATGGTAAACATTTCAACAGAACGCGTACACTACATTTTAACGAAAGAATTGGGCCTTTCCCAGCTTTCGGCAAGATGGGTGCCGCGATTGCTTACGACTGATCAAAAGTTCACTCGTTTGCGCATTTCCAATAAGTGTTTGGACATGGAGTGTGATGGCATCAATTTTTTGGGATTCAAAGGGCATTTTGCTCATTGATTATCTTCAGAAAAAAATGGAAATTCACAGAGAAAGAAGAAATTTGTGGAAACAGAAAGAACTGCACTGGACCAAATAATGTATTACTGGTTTCCTGACATGTTATCATATGCACAAATTAATGATAATTTACACACCGAGAATCCCGACATTAGCCTACATGAGTGTGTGCGTGGCAAAACAGTGCAAATGTACATGACAGTGACAGTAAGGATGATTTATTATTTCAGAAACTAAAAACATTAACGAAGCTTATGAAAAGCTAAAGAATATTGAAAACTTCTTTTTCTTGTCTGGCGATATTACTGAAAGAGAAAAGTCGCTGAGATAGTATGCAATGTAGGAACACAAATTGTGAAACGGTACAGTCGTGTGCGGAATTTGTTTTTTGTACAGGTATTTTTGCCGTAGTTTTCCAGGTGCGACACTGTTTAATTATCTGCTGATGATGACAACTTAGTTGTCGAAATACGTATACAGAACACGAAAATTAATATGGAGAAGGGTTATATATCAACCTTCAGTGATTAAGTTAATCAAAAACAGGCTCCATCAAAACTACCTTAGTCCAATAAAATTATTAATCAAAAAGAGGCTCAAAAATCCTTATCACATGAATGTTCGTACTCTGTATACGTATTTCGACAACTAAGTTGTCATCGTCAGCAGATTGTTAATCACAGTATCGCATCTGTATTCACAGTAATGCTTGCATAGAAAAAATTCCGTCCATTCATCGCAAAACCAAAGCACATTTCGAGGTCCACATTGCATTTTTAAGTCATTATTTTTTAGTGTTAAAAACTGGCACTTATACTAGTGTGTCCTCGTAATTACTTATCTTTTTAATGATCGCGTCGTCCAGGAATTCATGGTGGCCAGAATATGGTATCGGAACCCGGTCCGCATTGATCACATGGTTTTTATTAAACACAATAGAGACGACCTCGTAGTTACCTAATCCAAGGTAATTATTTACATTTTCAATTAAATGTACACAGATAATGCGGTAACACTATAATTTTTTTCTAACACATGTTTCGCTAAATTGGATTTCTCAGACCGATTAAATTTAATGTACGAGATATATATTTATATATATTTTTTTCCGCTAGTGTGCGTTTTGGCATTAAGGAATTTGTTTCGTGTCGGTATTGTGCCATAGTTTTCCAGGTCCGATACTGTTTAATTGTCTGCTGATGACAACAACTTAGTTTTGGAAATACTTATACAAAAGACGAAAATTAATGTGGAAAAGGGTTATATATCAACCTTCAGTGATTAAGTTAATCAGCTACAGGCTCCATCAAAATTATCTTCATATTCTTTATACAAGGTTCCAAAGATCGTGAGTGCGTGTCCTTACAACATTCTGCTAAATATTCTGAATAACCAGTTTATCCGATTCTATGTAACCAGCAGGTCGAAGTGCTTGCCATTGAGTGCACAGACATTCCCTTTTATGTGGAGAATATATATTCATTTAGCATATATTTGATATTGAACAGTCGTACTTTGTAATATTTTCTGGCAAAATTTAATTAATTTTTGCTTGTTCTATATTAGGTTTGTCATTTAATGTAATTTTCCATTTTATAAATAGACACTGTTTCTTTTATTGCACTGCGCATCTGCTCAGCATAACAAAAAGCGATGAACACCGAAAATAATAAATCTAACTAAATTTGGTACGTAGACTTCCGCGGTCGTGGTCCATGCTATCTGCTTCTGGGTTTCCGGGCTGGAACCGCGTCACTAGTATATCTGCCGACGTTTCGTACCCATTTGTATGGGACATCTTCAGGGCTGAACTACTGCACTGAAACTGAGTTTCAAGTAGTTCAATAATAAATAGCAAATCTAACTAAAGTTTAACGAAGTGAAATATTTAGTTTCGAAATATATAAAAACCATAATGTTAATTTCAATGTTAATCTGGTCTTGCGGTAGAGGTACCGGAAAATAGGTTTAAAGTCAGTATTCTTCCTTTACAAAAATACAAAGTATAGATTTCTGTTGTTTAATAGCTTACCAAGTAGTCGATAGGCGTCCTGACGCTTGCTTTGCTAGTATGCGAACACAAGTAGGTTAAGAATACTATTATTTTTATTTCAACTACATTTTACTCTCTGCTTTCCTGACTTATTATTGAGAATATAATGTTACTGTAATGTTGTAGTAAAAAATAAGTACTTATTCGTGTACATACACATAACTTTTACGTCCAAAGCGGTAAAATTAAATTTTGAAACTTCTTAAAAGGTTATGGTGGATTTCCCTTTAATTTATTTCCCAGATCCTCGACACAATTTGTCAATAATAAATTTCAATTTGATTTATATACAACGCACAGAATCTCTTACATTCAGAGACCGTAAATTTATTACTGGAAAACCAACGAATTCGAAATTACCCGTGGTTCCTTATCGGTGAATATCTAAGGTTGAAAGGACTGGAAATCGAATTTTACGCCTGTAATAAAACAACCCCTCTTTAATTTAAGACATAAGAATGATACGTGCTTTCATTTTGCAAGCACGAGCGCAAACATGATTTGGAAACCCTTTGAGAGATGAATTGGCTTCATGGGTTGGTTCTTACATAGAGGGAAAAGGTAGAAGTATCATCATAGCTGGACTCCTGTTCGGGCCTTTTTAGTTATACTGTGCTAATAAGTGAAAAGGGGTTATCTATAGTTTCTTCTTGGAAATGAAATATCCACCATTATTAAAATAAATGAATGTAATGAATAGTAGATAAATATTTAAAAAATTAAAACACTTTTGTTAGGAGCTACCGTTCTTGGTGATTATATACGAGGCTAACCATTTATATTTTCGGAACTGACAACACTGCTAGTGTTGCCTCCGATCTAATAATTGTATCTTGAAGTTTGTCATTGTTGACAATATATTTGCCTTGACAGTTTTATTATCCGGTCGCTATTTCTATTGTTGACAGTAACTGAGAATTTTATGTCAGCGAAAAAATGGAATTAACAGGCGAACATTTCCATGCAATTATTTTTCATAACCTTCGGCGTGAATTATCTCAACATGAATGCATCGACGAGCTGAATTCTTTATATGGTGATGAAGAACCACCGAAAACTACAATATATCATCGATATAGTGAATTCAAACTTGGAGGGCGTTCTTTGGACGATCAATTTCGTGAAGGTCGTCCTACAAATGTTGTTGTATCGGAAAACATTAATGCAGCGTCTGAATTGATAATGAAAGACCGTCATGTGATATTCCGTGAGATCGAGGCATCTCTGGTATTAATAACATCAGCGTGCATAAAAGAACCTGCATGAACATTTAGCCGTTAAGAAGCTATGTTTACGTTGGTTACCACATTTGACAACCACTCAAAAAAGGACTCGCGGCGATTGGTGCCAAAAAATGTACAAATAATACAATGGCGGTGCTTCAAAGAACATTTATAAAGTTGTCACAGATGATGAATCTTGGATCTATAAGTATGAGCCCGATAGTAAACAGCAGTCGACTGTGTGGGTATTCCAAGATGAGCCAAAACCAACGAAAGTTGTTCGCGCTCGAAGCCCATCAAAACAAATGGTCGCACGTTTTTTCGGAAAAACCGGTCACGTTGCAACTGTGTCTTTAGAGAGTTATAAAACGGCCAATTACGAATGGTATATAACTATTTCTCAATAGTTTTTGAAGAAATAAGGAAAACAAACCGAAAACGACAGATCATTCTCCACCACGATTCAAACAATTGAATAATTGACCGGGCAAAACATTGAATTAATGAGCCATCCGCCGGACGGCCCTGATCTAGCACCCTGTGATTCCTTTTTGTTCCCACACGTGATGTATCAACTTCGTGGTCAACGGTTTTCTACGGCGGAAGAGGCAGTTGAGGCATTCAAAACTCATATTTTGGAGATACCGCCTTCACAGTGGCAGCGAAGCTTTTCGTATTGGTTTAAACGAATGCAAAAGTGCATTGATTTTTAAGGAGAATATCTCGAAAAGCAATAAAACTATTTTCGATAATAAAAAATTTGTTTTTGTTTGCTATTCCTGAAATATAAACGGCTACCCTAGTACTATACAATATCTATATGCTTATAGAAAAGCTTTTAGAAGGTTCGAAAAGTGTTATTTTAATAAATCAAACATTTGGAATTTGTCACATAAATATCAAGACTTAGTCAACAAATACTAGTCAAGCGAAGCTCTTAAGGTAAACGAAAATGCTCGAGGAATAAAATTACACTAACCAACAAATTTCAGCTTTTGGTTTTGCCATTAATGCACTAATTTTTAAAGAAAACTTTAATAATATTATAGGTAAATGGTCAGAGTCACTCTAATTTCGTTTTCATTTTAAAGAAAATAATTATCTTTTCATAACATAATTTCATGAATATTTTAAATTATTTCAATTAGAAATGTGACGAAATATTTCATCATCTCCTCTAAACAACATCCACAGTCTGCCTTCTAAATATCCGGCAGTAATCTGCCAATATTACAGGGTTCTATTTGCCCTGGTACAGTTTTGCCATTCCCAAAATTTCCTGGAAGAAGAAGATGAATTTTTGGATCATGTCATTACAGGAAATAAGACTTAGTTGTCTCATATGACTCCTGAATCCAAGTGATTGTCAATGGAATGGCGACACACATCATCTCCAATCAGAGTGTATGAAACCAAACAGCCAATTTAAGCACGAAAGATCATGACAACAGTTTCTTGGGACAAGAAAGGGATTTTGTTAGTGAATTTTATGACAAGAGGCACAACAACCAGTTCTAGTTCGTATTGTATGACCTTGAGGAAACTACAGCGTACCACACAAAACAAGAGGCGTGGCATGCTATCCTGCGCTGTGATTTTATTCAATAATAATGCAAGAGACATGTTTCTGCACAAACACGAGGATTATCCACCTTACAGTCCAGACCTTGCACTTAGTGACTTCACCTTTTTTGCTACTTAAAGGAGTTCTTTAGTGGTAAACGTTTCAACGACAAGCAATTGAAAACTGTAGTCATGAATTGGACTTACTCGCAGGCAGCAAATTCCTTTGACGTGAAAATTCAAAAACTTGTTAACCGTATGACAAATGTTTGAACAAAAATGAAATTTATATAGGAAACTATATGAAAGTATGTAGAATATGGTAATAAATACATTGTATTTTTAGTATTTTTCTTCTTATTAAAAAGTGGATTTTATTTAAAAAATAACGCCGGTACAATGACAAAACAGGAAAATTAAAGCCAACTCCTTTGCATGATTACGAGCCTCGCCTCTCGTCAAACCGTCTTCATATTTGGAAAATGTAATCACCTATAGTAAAGATTTTGATAGTATGGGATGCTTTTGTTTCTTGTCGGAGGGTATGTTCCCAGAAGTAATAACAAAATTGATTTTTAGAGATTTTAGAGATCTTATGAGACTTGTAAACACTTTGTTATATTAAATTAATAATATTACGTACAACTTATATTGAAACTAAATAAAGTCGACGAGAAAACATAAAGAAAGGGAAAAAATAAAGAGCTGTCAAATAAATTTCGATTTTTCTACAAGAAACAATGTTTAAGCACCAATATTTTCGTTAAAAAAGAAAGGGAAAGAATTCTCTCACCATTTTATCAAATTTTGGTTTTCTTTCCGAACAGACCGCAAGAACGTGATGTATGTATACATACGATTTTGTGTCGTACTTCATATTTTCTCGCATATTCGATTTTTACTACTAATCCATGTTGTGTTGACATTGATGTATTTTATCTTTCCGATGCCGGAGGTCCGCAGTTCCGTGCGAAAAGAATATGCGACGATTTATTCACAGGGATTGATATTTCATTTATTCTCGGAAGAGAGGTAAATCCTTCCGGTTTAGTATTTGTTATTCCCTGTAGGAAAACAAAACTACACTAGGACTGCGGAGCGATATTTATCGTCTTTTTTCTACTTCCTGCGCGAATTTCTTTTACTCCTTGTCACCTTTCTTTTAGTCGTGTTGTGTTTCTTTTTCTCTTTTTTTTCCCGTTCGTTTCTAGTTTCACCACACGAACGCTGCGTGTCGCTGTTTTCCGTTCCGCAGTGTAAATAGTGATTTACGGTGTTCAATATAAAGAGGAAACTAAATTGAAATTAATTTGCCCTTTGTTCGTCCCTTTTCCTTTTTGATTCGATTCAATTTGCATGTAGAGAAATGAGTTGAAAAGAGAGAATTGTGTGCTTTATATACGTAATTCGAAAATGAAAAATCTCCTCTTTCCTTCACTAGTTTGATTAAAAAATTTTACTTTCTTCTCTTTACTAAATTACAATTTCTATGGATTTTTCGTTATCGCTTTTATTTAATTTCTCAAGTAACGTATAAATTCTAAATACTGTATTTTAACGAAAATATGACCACAGCAGTGGTTTTCAACCCCGTCTCCTCCACCCTGTAATTTATAAAGACGTTGCACGTGATAACCATCTTGCCTCGTTATAAAATAGTAACGTTGAATGTACTGGACATGTCTTTACAAAGCGCAGCAAAGATTCTTAATCAATAGTCTCATTTTGATATAATATAATACGACTACATTTTATTCAAATCAAGACTCATTTTCACCTAAGGCAGAGTGAATCGTACAAATATGTCCAGACACACTGCAGAGGTTTTTGCTTCACAAGTGCCTGCAAACTTTGGAGTTTTTCGGATATTCTACGAGCACCAGCGATGCATATTCAGACGCTGCCTTCACATCATTTACGAAATCATTTAGTATATTAAATAATGCAAGTACGAGGGTAGCTTGACAAATAGTGAGAATGTAATAGAAAAACGAATTTTTTAAATACAAAATAATTCTTATTTTTCAATATATTCTCCTAAAAGAGCAATGCATTTATTCCAACGGTGTTCCAATGCCCTTATGCCATCTCTAAAATGCGATGATAAGCTCGTCGTTAGACGGAAATTTCTTTCCACCTAGTGCCGTTTTCAATTTTGGAAAAAGGTGGAAGTCGGAAGGGGCTAGATCTGACGAATAAGGCGCATGCGGTACTAATTGGAAATGCAACTCGTGAATTTTGGACATCGCAACTGTGCTAGTATGCGAGGGAGCGTTGTCTTGGTGAAACAGAAATTTTTCTTGCCATTCCTGGCCGTTTAGTACGAATCTCAACATTTAATTTTTGTAGAAATTCTGCATAATATTGTCCGTTTATTGTAGCACCTTTCTGAAGATAAACAATGAGCAAAATGCCCTTTGAATCCCAAAAAATTGATGTCATCACCTGGTTTACCGATAAAGTGGTTTTCGCTTTTTTTGGAGGTGCAGAACCACGTTCTAACCATTGTTTCGACTGTTGTTTAGTTTCGAGTGTACTGTAGTGTATCCAAGTTTCATGGCAAGTAACGAATCGCCTACAAAAATCCACCGGATTCCGCTTATGAAGGTAAATTTAACACATTAAAATAAATAAACCCACAGTTTCAGTGCAGTAGTTCAGCCCTGAAGATGTCCCATACAAATGGGTACGAAACGTCGGCAGATATACTAGTGACGCGGTTCCAGCCCGGAAACCCAGAAGCAGATAGTAAACTTTTGTATTTCCTCAACCTCTTCACGGTAAAAGTTCGAGTGTAGCTTTCCTTTTATATGATGCTTCTGGAGTTGCTCGTAGAAGGGTCCAACAGTAACCTCTCATCATGTTGACATTCCAACAACCCTGATACCGTTTCTCCATCTCCTTTATATCGTGGTGGAAACGCTCCCTTTGTTCCTCACATGCAGCTCCAACATTGTCAGGGAAAAAATTTAAATGTGAGTGTAAAAAATGCACCTTCACACTCATGCTACATCCAAGTTCCCGAAATGTTTTCAACATGTTTTGAAATATATTTTTGTAATTAGGGTCTTTCTGATTACCTAAAAACTTCAAAACAGGTATTACTATAAGCTTATAATGCATAAATAACGTAAAGTAAACATGCGAGGAAACTTTACGTCTTGTGGTATTTTAAAGTTCATTTTCGGATTCAGCTCGTCAAAAACACATTAAGGGAGCTAAATTTATAAAAAAAAGTTTTTGCATAATTGGCCTGTATAATTAATGTGCTAGCCCCCAAAATAATACTGGTTTTTACGGATCACATCAAAACTTGGCTCTGTACTATATCCTGCTTTTCGAAGGATCACAAAAAGCGAATAAGTTGTTGAGAACTGATATAATATAAACAAAGGACAAAATTATAACAATTTGTTTATTTAAATACGTCAATAACATACACGTAATTACGCAATATTTAGTGCAAATTACAAGAGTATTTATACAAAATAGTCACTTAGCACATAGGTTTCAGGGAAGAAATTTCCGCTTGGAGCACTTTCTGCTGTGTTGTCTGTTTTGCCAATCCTTAAGAATATTCGAACAGTAGTCGGCAATCATGCGAAGTATCATCTTCCTTGGTACCAAAATCTTCCATAATTTTTCAACCTTAATGAAATTTTTCACTTATAGGACTTAGGTCCTGTAAGCGATGGGCAGTCGCGGAAATTGTTCACGTATGTACTGGAAGCATAATGAGCGATAAAGCCCATTTCCACTTAAGTAGTTATATTATCAAACAAAATTGCATTTCTGAGGCACAGAGAATCCACATGTAATGCATGAAGAGTCATTGTATCCCCTCAAAGTGACTGTTTGGTGCAGCATTTGCCGTGAGAAAGTGATTGGCCCTTATTTTTTTGAAGAGGCCGATGGCACTACGGTAACCATAAATGGCAAGCGTTACAGGCAGATTCTAAACGGGTCTTTTTGCCGCAAGTTGCTGCATTGGGTCGCGATCATTGTTGGTTTCAACAGGACAGAGCAACCGCTCACACAGCTCGGGCAACGATGGAGATTTTGAGACCCCAATTTTCAGGTCGAGTTATCTCCCGTTTTGGAGATTTGAACCGGCCGTCCAGTTCGCCAGATCTAACAGTACCAGATTTCTTCCTTTGGGGTTTTTTAAAATCTCGCGTTTACCACAACAAACCACTAACCTTGCAAGTTTTGAAAGCTAACATTGGAGAAGAAATCGACAATTTGGAGCCAGATATTTTGCGAACAACTAATTCAAAATGCTGTAAAACGAGCGCAATTATGCATCAACACCGGAGGTGGCCATTTGACCGATATAATTTTTTCCAATTAATGTCATCAATTTTACACTTTCAAATAAACTTTTTATGAAAACAGAGCCCTTTTTTTTCATTTATATCACAATAGCAATCAATTCAAATTATGACATTAATTTTGCTCCACCTGTTATTACCTATACGAGGTATACAGAATCAAGTATCTAAGTATTTCTCTAAAATTTACTCCCTCATTTCGAACACATTAATGTATTCTAATCGAAACACCAGTATACATACATGTATCTATACGTGTTAGAATTATATGTGAGATGTTAGACGTAACTCGGAGATAAATTGCATTACTTACGTTAACTCTAAACGGAAATAATTGCGAGACAGAGGTACAATACAAACTGGTGTATTAACTTTAATACGTACGAGATGCAATTGTCGCTGTAGTTTCACAAGATTGTTCAACTAGCATGTGCAATTCACTCACCAACTACAATGAGAAACACTGTTATGCTCTTTGGTGAAAAGTAGTACTGCTTTGTGTATGAACCGAATTTCGTACGCGTGCAAAAGTTTAACGTCGTTCTTGTACGTATGTATAGTGCATAGAAAGGAGGGAACCTGTATGATCTCTCTATTGAATACGCATTTACAACAGTCCTGAAGTAAGGACAACATGCGCACACATACTGCTATCTCGAATTGTATTATATCAGGTCCCAAACGTTTGCGGAATTAGGCAATTAAAGCCGCTTTCATGCAATATTATTATGCAGTCATCGATGCATGCAGCTACATAGATTCTGGAACGTATACATATTACAGTTGACTGTTCACATCTTACCCCATTCAAATTGTTAATTAGTCTAAGTGTATAACAATATACATGTAGATACATACTTCATTTAAGCCCAAAAGCTCACAAAATACTTGAATATAAAGTTTCTAAGTAAATGTTACAAATTTCCAAAATGTAGCAAACCCATTTTTCTCTCGGATTTAGCTAACTGTTCTGCATTTCGACAATTCACATGTGAATCTGTCTTTTCCTGAACTTTTAGTAATCTTATCATTGTCATCTTCGTTTGAAATAATTCAAATTATCTACAGTATTGTGCAAATTAATGGAATCAATCACAGTATAACTAAGAAAACTGTTTATTTGTCATATAATCACGACGAGATGGTATAAAATTATAAATTATTAGCAATTTAATAAGAGATATGCCCTCCTTTGGCTGCGATGACAGCCTGCACTATTTTCGGCATGGAATCTATTAATTTTTGACAGTTTTCCTTTACTTTCTCGTCCCGAAACCACACCTGAATTACTGCTTCTATCAATTTTGTCTTCGTTGTACAGTCCATTTTATGTAACCTAGCCTTACAAATGGCCCACAGATTTTCAATTGGGTTTAAGTCTGGAGAATTGCCAGGCCAGTCGAGGAGAGTTATTCCTTTTTGCTTGAAATATTTGACCATCACCTTCGATTTGTGGCATGGAGCTGAATGCTGTTGGAAAATTGCACCTCCTTTTGGCTCACATTTCTTTAGATCTTTTCCCAAATACTTATCCAGTAGCTCTTTGTATTTCTGGCTGTTCATTCTGTCTTCTATATGCACCAGCGATCCAGTCCCCATGTACGAAAAACATCCCCAAAACACCTTCTTGACAGGATGTTTGACAGTCTGATCGATATGAGCTGCAGTGAGTTTTTCATCTCCACTTTTTCTCACGAATTTTGATCGCTGTCCCTGCACCAAAAAATGGGACTCGTCTGAGAATAACACCTTTCTCCAGTATTCCTCATTCCATTCGGCATATTTCTTGGCCTAAATAAACCTCTGCTTCATCATTCGTTAAGTGAGGAGCTGCTTCTTCTGTGATCGAATGGCTTTTCTTCCAGACTCTAAAAGTGTCCTTCGAACTGTCGAGTCATGCACTTTCACTCTAGCGTCGGCTAAGTCTTTTTGTAGTTCAAAACTAGTTTTTTTGGGTTCAGCTAGCTATGTCTGACCAAAAAAGTGACATCCCGAGGTGTCATCTTCCTCTTTCTCTCACATTTTCCCGCTCGTTTCGCTTCAACTATTCTGGTATTTTTTTTGCTTTAGGATCTTGCTTACTGCTCCTTGAAAAACACCACATTCCTGAGCAATATGCCTCTGTGTCATTGAAGTGTGCTCACTTAATGTCACAATCTTCTCACGTTTTCTGGGCGTGATATCCATATTGCGAACAACCAGCAAAACCACAATGTTAATCAAATTTTGAACTTTGAAAGAGTATATGTGAACAAACTCTCTAAACGCACTGAATAACTGTGTAATGTGTTCCCAATGTTATAGGTTATGGTTTTTTGACATAAAACTACTGTCAGAACTCACCTAACAATGTTGCCACATGCAGAAAACTGAAAAAATGGTCATGATTCCATTAATTTGCACAATACTGTAAGCTTGAGTTGAACTGACATGAACTTAAACTCAATGTGATCGGTAATATCTTTCACAAAGATATGTTTGTTCATAATTGTACTTTGTTGTCACAATTGTACTGACACTACGTGTCGAAAAAAAAAGAATCAGCTAGTACGTACATAAGTATTATTAAACCAAATTTTGTACAAATATTGGCTGTGTTGAAAATAATAATTATTTATATTTGAATTGAAAATGAAAAAGACGTTTAGATTTAGTTAATTTGTAATGCTTTTTTTTAAGTAAAAAACAAAAAGTTTACTTTGTAGTCCTTTGTTATTAATGGCAGTCAATTTTCAGTACCAAAATGTCATCATAACTTCTGTATAAATCGCACCATTTATATACTTCTGATTCATTTCAAATTGACTAGTGCAGTTACACTTTAGAGCAGCGGTTTTTTCATAAGCCCGATCATTTAGAAACTCTCTCTTCTAGCATTTAATTATAGTGCCTACGAGGGCGGATTCTTTTGCCCCACATCCGACCCACTCACAATAAAAAATTTGCAAATATTTTACTTTCATTTTTCTACATAGTCTCTATTAAGGTTAACATATCCTTCCCATGGATGTTCTAGCATTTCTAATGCTTCCCGAAAAAAACAAAATTGCTCAGCCTAGGCAAGCCACTCATTTACTGCACATATCACATTATTATTTGATGGAAATCGTTTATCATGCAAGTGTTTTTTAAGTTCTGGAAACAGTTGGTAATCGCTGGGGGCCAAATCTGCTGAATATGGTGGATGTTCATGTTTGCTAGAGCTAATGCAGCTGTTGCAAATGCGGACTTGTGATTGTCTGCGTTATCCTGATGCATGAGAACACCTTTGAGCAAACTTCCCCCGACGTTTTTCTTTTATCGCGTCTCGTAGTTTGGGAATTAAGTTAGCATAATTAGCACCTGTAATTGTGGTCCTCTTCTGCAGGAAATCTACTAAAATTACGCCTTCAGCATCTCCAAATGCGGATAGCATGACCTTTCCTGCAGAAGCTTACATCTTGAGTTTTTTCGGCCGTGGTAAACCTCGATATGTCCACTACTTACTCTGTATTTTGGTCTCTGCATCATACTGATGAATCTAGGACACATTCACTATCACAAATTTTGCAAGAAAATATCCTTCGTCGTGTCTATATTACGTTAAAAGATGACTGCAAATGTCTTTTCGAATCTTCTTGTGTGCATCTGTTAACATTCGCGGTACCCATCTTGCAGATAATTTAATTAATTATATTATATACCGCATGGTATGAGAGACCAGTACCGTCAACTAATTGTCTAATAACCACACGTCGATCTTGCAACATGAGATCATTGACGTTTCTAACATTTTCTTGGGTAGGGACGGTTATGGGCGCTCCACCTGCATGTTCCTTTTTACACGAATGTCTACCACATTTAAACTCACGACGCCACCTTTTAACTATATCATATGGTGCTGCAGATTCTCCTAATGGATCGACTAAATCTTGATGAATTTGGGTTTGGATCATCTTTTTTAAATGCAAGTATTTAATCATCGCTCGTTGCTCGACAAGATCCATTTTGATAGTGACATGTGACTCTCTCGACATCGGACGTCTACTGTAGACACATTTTTAACAGGTTCAGACTTGTAAGTTTAGTCTACACATAGAGGGTTACAATACGACGTGAAGGTGAATAATTATTTTGGTTTGTAAATGAGTCAGGGGCGGACCAAAAAATCAGTCCTCGTATATATTCTAACATAGGAAAACAATTTAGAAATTTATTTACACCAATAGCTGTTCACGTTACTGACATGATGCAAACTGTCGAAAGTTCCTGTAAGCTTTCCCCCCTCGTCGGCTACTGTCGCTGATTAACTGGAGCATTGTTCATTCTTAATTATAATTATTCTTTAGTAATAAATGATATGCTTCAAAAGGCAATATTTTTGTGAGATCACCCAGTACCTTCTTCCCCTATTAAAGTGTGTTACTAATCTCAAGGTTTATTGTAATATTTGCATAATTGCAAATCTTTTCGACGAATATGTAGATCAGAAAAAGTTAATTGCATTTCCTAATATGACGGTATAAGTTACGAAATTGTTTTATAAGGGATACAAGTTAAGTGTGAATGCCTTCATTTATCCATATTAAATATTTTGTACTCATCCTTTAAACAAACGAAGTGAATTATTAGTATGGATATTATAATAGCTTTTGTTTCAGTAACTTTTGTATCTGATGCAAATGACTCCAAAAAAATATCTGATATTTTTCTGAAGTTAAAGAAATAATAAGTTCAGAACATACTTGATTGATAGTAGAACAAACACATTTCCTCAATAAATATGTTAGTTCTGAATGGAAAACGGGTACTTTAGAAAAAATATATGAATGTATACAAACAAACAATTCCCATTCTTTATTCTTTAAACTTCAACACACAAAGCATCACATGCGACATAAGAATCAATCTATCACGAACTCTTTCACTGGAACATTTTCTTTTGAATTATTCGCCGTTCATTTCCCGTCTCCGTCTTCTAAATCATCAAACGTTTCGCGAACTCGAACTACCTACCCCACTCCTCGGTTTCAAATGCCCGAGACAGATTGACTGACGGCTGCTTGGATAAGCACTTACGGGTATAAGGCATACGTCATGTAATGGGGAAATACAAGAGACTGGCACCTTCGTGGGGAATGCAACAGTTAAGGGAACAGCAGTGGAAAGCAACAACTTTAATTAGACCTTTAGTAGTGAATAGAAACTTGCATGGATGTGAAACTTAAAGTCGGAAAGTTATCTACCTGAATAGATCTTGGTGTGAAGCTTGCAAATATAATTTTACATAAGATTAAAGTTACTTATGTTGTTCTGTTAAGAACTTTTCGATAATAAATAGTAATTTTATTAGTATTAGACAGGGATGACTTTATTTGACTAGTTAATGATTTTAAAATGTTCGTTAACATTCTTATATTTGAATAGTAATGGGTGTGCAACTTAATTCGGTTACTTTTCAGTGGAGGTCGTTAGTTGTTATATATAGTTGAGTATGACAACTGTTTTTTTTTGTTGGAAAGGTTTGACATCTATCAACCATATTTAGTTACATTGTTTTGAATTTTTATAACAACAATATTTTTGAGCTCATTGAAAATGTCTAAATTTGTGTTAAATAAACAACATTTGCGGGAAGTTTTAATTTTCTGCTTTAATTGGAAGAAAAGTGCAGCTGAAGCTCAACGATTGCTTGCAGAAGTGTATGGTAACTTTGCTCAAACAAAAAAAATCATGTTGTGAATGGTATCGACGCTTTAAAAGCCGTGATTTCAGCGTTGAAGACAGACCGCGTCCAAGTCAACCAAAAAAGTTTGAAGACAAGTAACTGGAGACACTACTGGATGAAGATTCATATCAAACGAAAGAAGAACCTGCAAATACGTTGGGAGTAACTCACCGAGCCATTTCAAAACGTTTAAAAGCATTGGGATTCATCCAAAAGCAAGGAAGTTGGATACCACACGAATGTTCAAAGACGATTTCGCATGTCGCAAATGCTACTTGAACGCCATAGAAAGAAGTCGTCTTTGCATCGAATCATTATTGGTGACGAAAAATGGATTCGTTACGATAATCCAAAACGAAAAAGATCCTGGCCAGCTATCAACATCAACGGCGAAGCCAAATATTTATGGTACCAAGGTAATGCTGTCATTTGGTGAGATTCGACGGGTGTTATCCATTATGAGCTGTTAAAACCTGGTGATTCTATTACGGGCGAGCTGTATAGACAACAATTAATTCGTTTGAAGGGAGCAATCACCAATAAACGACCAGACATGGGTCCATCACCTCACACCCGAAGCAAAAGAACAATCAAAACAATGGACTCAAAAGGAAGAACCGTCTGCAAAGAAGGCGAAGACCGTTTCATCTGCAGGCAAGGTCATGGCATCTGTTTTTTTGGATGCGCGTGGAATAATTTTCGTTGACTATCTTGAAAAAGGAAAAACTATCAACGGCGAGTATTATGCGAACTTATTGCAACGTTTGGAAGGGAGTGTTGTTTCATCAAGACAATGCACCAGCTCACAAATTCGTTATTGCAATGGCCAAATTTAATAAATTAAAGCTTGAATTGCTACCTCGTGCACCCTATTCCCTAGATTTAGCCTCCTATGATAATTTTCTGTTCCCAAACTTGAAAAAATGACTCAGTGGTCAAAGATTCTCCAACGATGAAGAAGTGATGTCGGCAGTTAATGGCTCGATGGTTATTAGCTATTTTGAAAAGCAAGGCAGTTCTTATTAAAAAAGGTATCGAAATTATTGAAGGGAGAAGTGTATAGAGCTGAAAGGAGATTATGTTGAAAAGCAAATATATTTCTTTCCAAAATTTTTGTGTTTTCTTTGTTGGGTCAGGTACTTCTGGGACCACCCTCTTATACAAATTTTATTGCAGGACATTTTCAAGTGCCATTTCATAAGCAAAGAAACTATATTATAATTAAATAAATTAGAAACACGAGGATCAATTTTGAAAACTTCTCTTTGCTAGTTTTCATGTATTATCATTAATTTCTTAAATGTTTATACATGATGATCTTATTTCAAAAATATTCTCAAGCAGAAATTAATTAAGTGCTCGAGGCCGTTAATGTCTTATTAAAATTTTCCATCCAATCCGCGTGTTTATAGGCCAGACGTGGTCGTCACCTACAAGAACAATAACAATTGGATACTTGAGGAAGCTCGTAGCAGCAGAGAAATATCCTCTCTCGGGGGAGCCAATTTAAAAATGGTAACTTCTCATTAGTGAACTGCCTCGGAGGAAACGAATGCATTATGTATACGAACACATCCACAGTTTCAAGATTGGCTTTAGGACGAATGTAACAGTAAAGCGAAATGGATAGAAATATTTAGCTATATGTGTGACTCTTTTCAACCAACGAAGAGGAAACTATATGGCACAATGTTTGACAGTCACCGACATGTATTTAGAATCTATATATTTAAGTTAAGAACAGATGTTTTAAAATTAAATTGGAGAAATGGAATTATATTGTAATAGGATATATCGATACGATCTGAGATACTTCAGACACACGTAAATAAAATTATAAGAACGAACTATAAGTTATTAGAAATTACATTTCAATATTTTCACAGAAAATATAAATTTATCATTTAAAAGCAATATTATTACAATTCCGCCATAGAGTATCATATGAATAAGCAAGAATAATTATTCCAATTTAAGTTTTAGTAACAAAACCAAATTGCGTGTTAAGGATAATAAAAAAGTAGTTATTGAATATAAAAACAATATTTTAATTCTGTAAATTTCGATATTTTTTACTGTTAATAATATTTATCAAGAAAATAAGAACCAATTATTCCAACAGACTTTGAGTACATAAATTTAAAAAAATATCTTAAACAAAAATAAAATATACGCAAGTTCTAGAAACGCCATATAACAATAAATATATAGAAAATTGACAACACAAGTACCAATATTACAGCATTAGTCAATACTTAAGCCACGCTTCTACAATCTCTTAATCTTATTTTCTAAGTCTGTATGTTCTGGAGGTAATTTTGATGGCGCCTGTGGCTGACTAACTTAATCACTTAAGGTTGATATATGTGTGTCGCTATGTATTTTGGTTTTGGCGATAAAGTTGTCATCATCAGCAGATAATTAAACAATGTCGCACCCGGAAGCTACAGTAGAAACCCGTACGAAACAAATTCCGTACACGATCTGTATCGTCGAAAGACAAAACGCACACTGATTTTCGACGGTACAGATCGTGTACGGAATTTGTTTTGTGCGGATTTGAGGCGTAGTTTCTAAGTGCGTCACTGTTTAATTATCTGCCGATAATGACAAATTAGTTGTCGAAATACGTATACAGAATACGAAAATTAATATGGAAAGGGGTTATATATCAATCTTAAGTGATTAAATCTTTGTTCTGCTTTTATAACATTACGCTTACGTCTTTTCCAGTCTCATTTTATAATTTTCCCGAATTCCTCTTGTGTAAAACTTTCTTTGTCCAACATTTTGTTTGAGAGTAGCCCATATGAACTCGATAGGATGGTCTTAAAGATGTCTATACATGTTCACGAAGTAATTTGTCAAATGCATGTCACATATTTAATTTTATTTTCCTTTATCAATTGGTAAAGTTGTGTCTTTAACATATCTGGATGAAAGTTTCTATTATTTTTTCATTAAGCAATTCATCATATCACATTTTGTAGTATTTGAAAGAGGCGCGCCATCTATTGGAATACTAGGGTATAGTGCATTATGTGTTATTACTACTGTGTGTACTACTGAGTACATGTCGTTGTTGGGGTCATCTCCTTATAAAACACATACCTTTGCGCTGAAATTAGTACAAACCTTTTCTTTCTTTAGTCTGGGAACTATCCTCTGGGCTGCAGTTATTTTAATCCGCTTATTACCTTTAACATTGAGCCATTAGAGCTCCGCTGACACAATGACATAAAATATCTTTACCATTTTTTTCACAGTAGAATTAACGCATCTGAAATTCTGTCGAATTTAAACTTTTTGCTAGCCAGGCAAGCAACTAGATTATATTAGTTTTTCCTACGCCTTTTTCGTATTTAATTTTTTTTCTATTCGCCGAACGTTGGAAGAAGATCTTGACGCACATGGGATCTGTCTTCAGTATTAGATGGCATCTGAGGATTCTTTAATAATGTGGCATCTCTATAACATCTTTATTAATTAATCTTTTGTATTCCCCCCTTCTCCCCTTTAACTTCTAAGTAAGGGAAAGGGAAGGGTAGAAATCTTATGGTTGCCTTATTTTCCCTATTCCCCCTTTTTTGTCTTGGACGATGACCATGTATAAGCAACGAATGATATGAATTATTTACATTTAGAAACGAGTTATTGCAAAAAGGAAATAAGCACAGATTCAAAATTCAAAACGAAAATTAGTAATTCAGAAAATTATATGTATTATATTTTTTGACTACAATTAGTAGTATTAATTACTAGTAATTCTTTTTAATAGTTTTACATTTAATAGAATACATTATTAATCAAATGGTAAAGATAATTTAAATTGTCCAAAAATAAAAAAAAATAAAAAACAATTTTTCCATGTACATGTGCATGTTACGTAATATGTTATTTTCTCTCCTGATTTCTCAAACATAACGTCATCTAGGCATCTTCTGCAGACATTTATATTACCTAGTTTCCCACCGCTTTTAAACCGTCGACATTTTAAAGTATCTTGCAAAGAAGAAAATGGAATAGCAGCGTCTCTTCGGGGTAGCTAATGGATGCCAATTTATGATGTCATTGTTTCTTCTTCTTTCTCCTTCGGGTCGTTGACTGCACTTTTGCACCCCTTTTTTTCTGTCTGAATAATTTATTTAAAACACAATATACATTCTGATGAAAAAATAGCCCCGCGTTTCACAGCGCATAACGAGTAATAGGTCAAGATAACCACGCGTATAATTGGCAACTAAAATGATAAATTTAGTGTGAACTTGTTAGATATTTTCTTTGAGAAAATGTGTATAGTTTTAGGTCAATTTAACTCGTTAAATGTAACGAATAAAGACTTCTTCTGTACGACTTATATTATAAATTAATCTTCATAGAATCTTCTACTACAACGCACACCTATTTAAAAAGTGTTCTTTTGTATAAATTCTAATTTAACCTCTTAGTCGAACTATAAATAAGCATTTTATTTTAATAAATTATAAATTACAAATTATAAATAAATTTTTTCGACAGTTTCTGTTAAGGTAACTGAAGTTTTAGATCTTGTTTAAATCCGTGTAGAAAAATTTTTATGAGGATGCCCAGAAAGTTTAGCAAAAAGGAACGTAAATTGAAAACTACGAGTTTATATAGGAACAAAAGAACTTTATAAGATTAAATAACAAAAGAATTTACAAAATATGAAACAGCCAAGTCAAAAAGTTTTAGGGCAAATTGGTATCCTGCATCCATTTCTATTTAATAGCTTAATGCACAGTGACAGGGGACATTTAGATGCAGACTTGTGCTGCTTCGTGAATCCCACAGACGTTACGCTTTTCTGTTTATTCAAATATTACGTCTCCCTTTATGTCACTTTGAGGTTAAATTATTTTTATTCAAATAATTTTTCCGTTTATGTAATACACTGCTACAGTTATACCATGGGTTACGTGTTTGTAACGTGTTTATTAAATCGGCCGAGTTTATGTCCGCACTGCATATGCAAAATTTAATCCTATATTCGCATTACTTTTCGTAAGTTTTTTCTGTTTTTTTATCGTACAATGGAAGGTTGGAAAAACATATCGACGCATACAACACTCACGTTCAAATCTAAATTGTGAAAGAGTGCAATTAAGAATTATTCAATAATAAGAGCAACCTTTTGAGTACCTATTGAGTAATTAGTAATTAGTTCTCTTTAGGGAACAAAATTGGATCTCTCTGAAGAGCAATGCCATGCCCTTGCTCTTCAAGGAATTGCATATTGCATCATTATTTTAATTCTTTTTACAGGTATGAGTAATTTATGTTTTCGTTGGAAAAGAAAGCGGAAAACCATCGAGTTAAGAATTTTTTTCTCACTTTTATCTACGAATATTAATTTCCGTTGTATTTCTTTTTTTCTTACTATTAAGGTGTTTTTTTTTTTGGATGTTTGCATCAAATACTTTAAAGAGAAACGAGAAAGGGCCGAAAGCAATCGCCATTCAATAACCATCCAGAATTTGGGACGTAATAAGATCAGATCGCTCCGGAGATACATTTTTGAGTACTTCTTTTTCCTACGCGTCAAGAGTGCTTGCAATAAATTTTAGTTGTTTATTATATTCAGTTAGAAAATTAGCTTTTTGCCTTAGCAAATTAGAGTCGTTTTATAATTAAATTAATTTAGTAAATTCTAGTTGTTTATTAATTAATTTCATTTCGAGATTAATATTCTAAATTCAAGTTATTAATTAATTTAACCCATTAAAAAACTTAGATCCAGACTGTACGAAGGATGGTCTAACAATTCACCGTTTTATTGCGTTAAAAATTCTATACTCTTGCGTTCCGCGTTCGAACTTTTAGCTCGAAAGTAGGATCCAAATGTCGTGACCGCCTTTTTGGAAACACTTCGAAAACGGATAACTTCTTTCGACTTCCCTTCATACTGGAACACCCAAACAGACGACCGGCGTTTATTTTCTGGGTCGTATGAATAAATCCAAGATCCATTACCACTGATAACGTTGTACACGTTTTTAGAGTTTCCGACGTTGAAGTGATTTAGAGTTTTTTGGCACCAATTCACCCTTTCTGCTTTCTGTTCTTTGGTCAACAAATGCGGTATCCAACGGGAAACTAGTCTTTTTACACACAATTCTTCATGCAAAATTTTTAAATTAAGGTCTTTTAAATCCACAATAATGCTTCGATCTGGCGTATGTCACATGTCAATCTTCGTTGATGATCTTGCACACAGCATCGATATTTTCCTAAGTCACTGACGTTTTTGATGAACCTACTCTTGGATCGTCGTTAAGACTAATGCGTCCATATTTGAATTCTCCATTCCAACGAAAATTTGTTGACTGATGTGATACTTCATTGCCGAAAACATAAACCAACTCGGCGAGGCATTGAGATAATTGTTTTCGAAAATTATATATAATTATTCTGTGAAAATGTTATCGGTTTAATTCCATTGTTCAACTAACTTGTCATCTTTAACAGTTCGTTATAGCTACGTATCGCACTGAAACTTTGGAATTAGGTTATCTAAAGGTGGAGGTCAATTTTTAGTAATGACATTTAATTAGCGACGCTTAGTGCAAAACTTAAAAACATCCCACGTATATATTAAATTCTTGTTTTTGTCTTTGTCTATCGACAGTAATTAAAACGTATTAATTGAGAAAGGATCGCTTGGTCTGTGTCAAGTATTTACTGACGCGTTTGTGTTGCGAAACATAATTTTTTTCCTCTTTTGTAGTATCACAACTCTATTTAGTCAATCGTGCAAATTTGTCTATGACCATTTCTCTCTTGGCTTTATAATAAACTGATCGAGAGGAGTAGATCCGTTTTATTTTTTTTTCTTTTGTATGTATTTTTATTTATGCCTATACAATAATCCAATTTGTAGATGACAAAGGCGATAAGACAAAAAAGTGCTATGAATATCATCGGCGACTGATTTTAGCCTTTCTGGATGCTTATGTTCTTGAACGGGTATACAATTACGCTTAAATTTAATTGTCCAATTCTTTGCAATTTAGACAATAACGTATAGATGCTTTACGTTGAACTTATTTCTATTTCTGCCCTTGACGACGTTTTAGAATTCGAAAGAGATGATATTCGGGAACTTCGTTGCATAGATAGTGGGACTACCTTGTGCTTCTTCACTGCATAAGTAAAAGAAAGTTTGAGAAACAACCTGGAATGTCCCACAAAATTTTTTCATTACGATGATACGCTTTCACATTCCAGATATATTCGAAAAATGTTGAGATCCCAGATTATGCCTTACTTCCCAAACTCAAGCATCTCTGCTTCTGGGCTTCCGGGCTGGAACCGCGTCACTGTTATAACTGCCGACGTTTCGTACCTACTCATATGGGACTTCTTCAGGGCTCAAATACTGCTACTGTCTGTCGCACTGAAACAGTTTCAGTGCGACAGACAGTGACGCGGTTCCAGGCCGGAAACCCAGAAGCAGATAGTATGGACCACGACCGCGGAAGTCTACGTACTAGATCAAGCATCTCCTTGTGGAAACGAAATTGCGATCGGACGAAGAATTAACTCCAGTAAAGGATCAGTATTTTAAAGATTCTAAAAGAGGTCGTTACAAAAGTATAGTGGTCCTTTAGCTTCGTTGGTGCAAGAGTGCTGAAGTATAAGGCGAATACGTCAGAAAACCTTAACTTATTTATTTCATCTCGTGGCCTAATTTTCGCCAAATCGTTCTATAAGAACGATTCGATAGTGTCAGTGAATCCATTTTTGTTTGTTAAAGAGTTAAAATTTGTTCTATGTACAAATGCAACATCCCGATGGAAAATATGTGTCAATACAATTTAATCCATCGAACAGAATTACATATAATTCACGAAAACCAAAAAAGTGCGAAACATTAATCGCCTGAACGAGCAAAGTGTTATTGCCATTAACGACTTGTTCTGTTTATAAACAATAGCTCCATCGTGAAAAGTGGATGTACTTCAGTGCTAACCGTTTGTCACACGAATTTGCTATAATATCTACGAACTTGCCAACTTATTTCATTAAAGCACAATTACAAGTTTTAAGTGCTCCGTTATCACTTTAGAAAATTACTGTTATCACAATTAGAATAAATTAGTACCTTTGCCCGAATCAACATGCGTAATTGCCGCATTCTCCCTTGTATACGTGTAACTCTAACGTGTATAATCGCATTATGCCCTGACATTTTTAAAACGTAATTTACGCACTGGGAGTTTTTGTTTGGAGGAACTCCACGAAACAATGCCGACAAATATAATAGGCTCTGCAAAACTGGGAAGAAACCTGTCGACCCTTTGTCAACGTTTTAAATCTCTTTGTAATCCTTAACGAGTTAAGCGTAGTTTCACCAGGATTTCGCTCCTTTTTTTCACATCTAACACTTTGCTTATCATCAGTCAGTGTAAAACCACTAACTTGACTGATAAAAAATTTAAAACACAGACACACATTCATGCATGTTCATGTTCGAAACTTTTCTGTGGATTCTGTGTGTGTATCTGTGTGCTGTGTATGTTCTGGCTTCCAGCCTGGTAATTTTAAATCTAAAACGAGATAAAAAACTTCCACTAACATCCACGAAATTCCGCACGCTTTATTTTTATTTTTAGATGTGTAGTTTGTATGTAAAATTTTACCTCAAAATCTGGAACTACTCTATGATGGCATGTTTTTTACAATATAAACGACAAACAGCTTGTATACGCGGCCTGCTTGCAATCGAACTTCAATAGTAATTCAAAGCCGTTTTATTTCGGTTGGGATACTCGGTTTTCCTGAAAGTCCATCGATTGAAATACGAAATAATTCAGGAAAAGTCAAAAATAAAATGTCGATTGATTCATTTTAATTGGGTGACTTTTATGTGAGTCATAAATATGTTATACAAAGATGGAGAGCTTTCACCTTTTATTATTAATGTTGAACGAAAAAGATTAAAAAAGGAGTATATATTTAGAAAAGATTATACAAGGGTGTATCAAATGAAAACCTAAAAATTGCTATAAATTTTATATTGTAACAAATAAGAAAAATCGTACCTTTTATTTGTCCACGTAGTTTGCCTGACGTTGATTGCAAATATTCAACCATTTCGGAAGCGCATACATACTGTTACATTTCTCATTTATAATAATCCTTTTATCATGTTTTTCAATTATCTTTTTTTTAATTAAATACAGTTTTATTTTAAATACAATTATTATTATGATTAAGATATTGCTTGTGTTGCCAATATTCAGATGGAAAATCTTTGTTTCCGTTACGCAGGTCAGGTTGTAATAAACCAATAGTAATTATTTTCCAAGAACGAAAATCGTTCTGCATGTCGGTCTCTTTCCTGGAATATTCTCTGTAATTTTCAACACCTTTGCATTTAATAATATCTCCATTTTAACTAACTTTTAAATGCAACTACAAATTCAGACATTAATTCTGTTCCACACGATTACACGTTTATTATCTTTCCAAATATCTACCCGCATGATAATTATATTCGATATAGCGGGCCTTCTAATTATTCTAATTTAATCGTATTTATGACCAGTAAACCTTGTCCTTCACCTTGCTGCTTTTTTCTTAGAAAAAACCCTCATGTATGAAATCGATCTCTTTTCTACTCCAGCAGCCACAAGGCTAGTATGTACATAATCTTTTATACCTTTCAATGGTAAAACACGTGCTTGTTCAGTGAGTGAAGCTTTACTGTACACGTACATGTAGTGATCCATGTATTTATTTTACGACCGCGAAATATATAACATCCAAAAAACAATCTAAGGAGACCATATCACAGGATAAAAACTCAATCCTACGTTGGCTGCTGGGGGGTCAACTGTATAACAAGCTGTCGCTAAATATTAAAAATATGAACTGTGTACAGTTCTCCGCAACAGTGGGGGTATTGCTATTCAAGAAGGTACTCTATTCTATCCACGAATATATGCACGACATTTAGTTGCAGTGCAAGCAATAGTTTGTTTGTCTTTGATTTTTGGTCCTTTGTATTATATATTTATATGTTATATGAATAATTTCTATACCATCATTTATAAAATTTTATAATTTTACCGTGGAGATCAGAGATTATACTTTATTAAATTGTAGGTAGATATTGAACAATTTCTATTAAAGCTTGTACCTTCCACTAACAACATTATTATTATTGAACAAAAAGCGCTTGAGCGAAGAATTAAGGTTTCGAATTCGCCACAATTCTTACACAAGCTTGAAACTTTGCGATGGATAGTGTGTCGCTGTCTTCCCAAGTTGCGAAAGGTAAACAATGCAGAGGGATGCGTGTGTAACGAAAAGTGAATCCGCCTTCATGATATAAACAAATCAACTTAGAGGTTAATCCATAGCCAACCTGCAAAGCCTATGGTCAAGCACGAAAGTTCTGAACTAAAGGTGGTGCCGTGTTTGGCGAAATTACAAAAGTGTTATCCACTTTGACCTTGTATAAAAAAGAAGGGCGTTAAACTCTGAACTGTATCGCAAGCAACTGGATTGAATGTATTGCAAGCAACTAGATCGAATGTATACAGTTTTATGTGAAAGAAAACACTCATTCGCTCAAGATAATGCAACGCGGCATACTGCTAAAAAACTCTCCAGAAATTAGGAGAATTGGATGAATTGGAATTCCTACCACATAAAGCTACAGCCTGGACTTGACACCATCCTATTGCCCCCTTTTTAGATCAGTGTCACATTTTCTTGCGAATCATATTTTTGCCAATTGCGTTTAGGTGGAAGAAGGATAATTCTTCGTCTCTAAACCGGCAGAATAGCGTTGAATCAAAAACCTTACCTTACGTTAAACTCTGGAATGTACTGCAAGCAACTAGATCGAATGTATACAGTTTTATGAGAAAGATAACGCTCATTCAATCAAGATAATGCTACGCCGCATATTACTAAAAGACTCTCCGGAAATTAGAAGAATTGGATGAATTGGAATTGCTACCACATACAATTACAGCCTGGACTTGACTCCATTCGATTACCACCTTTTTAGATCAATGTCACATTTTCTAGCGCATCATATTTTTGCCAATTGCGTTGAGGTGGAAGAAGGATAATTCTTCGTCTCTAAACCGGCAAAATAGCGTTGAATCAAAAACCTTACCTTACGTTAAACTCTGGACTATACTGCAAGCAACTAGATCGAATGTATATGGTTTTATGGGAAAGACAACGCTCATTCACATAAGGTAATGCTACGCAGCAGACTGCTGAAGAACTCTCCAGAAATTAGAAGAATTGAATGAATTGGAATTGCTACCACATACAGCTTACAGCCTGGACTTGACACCATCCGATTACCACATTTTCAGGTTAATGTCACACTTTCTTACTGGTCCTATTTTTGCCAATTTTGTTGAGGTTGAAGAAGGATAATCCTTCGTCTCTGAACCAGCAGAATAGCGTTAAATCAAAAACCTTATCTTACGTTAAATTCTGAACTGTATTGCAAACAACTAGATCGAATGTATACTGTTTTAGGGGAAAGATAACGCTCACTCAATCAAGATAATACTACGCCGTATACTGCTAAAAGACTCTCCAGAAATTAGAAGAATTGAATGAATTGGAATTGCTACCACATACAGCTTACAGCCTGGACTTGACACCATCCGATTACCACTTTTTCAGGTTAATGTCACACTTTCTTACTGATCCTATTTTTGCCAATTTTGTTGAGGTGGAAGAAGGATAATTCTTCATCTCTAAACCGGTAGAATAGCGTTGAATCAAAAACCTTACCTTACATTAAACTCTGAACTGTATTGCAAGCAACTCGATCGAATGTATACAGTTTTATGGGAATGATACCGCTCATTCACACAAGGTAATGCTATGGAGCATACTGCTGAAAGACTCTCCAGAAATTAGAAGAATTGGATGAATTGGAATTGCTACCACATACAGCTTACAGCGTGGACTTGACACCAATTGATTACCACCGTTTTAGGTCAATGTCGCACTTTCTTGCTGATCATATTTTTGCCAATTTCGTGGAGATGGAAGAAGAATAATTCTTCGTCTCTAAACCGGCAGAATAGCTTTGAATCAAACACCTTACTAAGGGCAGAGAACTATCGATCAGAATAGGTTATATTTTGAATATTAATAATCTTTGGGTTCTTTCTAACGTTAAATTAAATTTTGTTCAAAATAAAAAAACGAAAGAAATATTTTAGAGGAAAGCATTCTTTATTTTCCGAATATCTGTAATCTCAATTAAGGTAAAAGTAATTAAAAATAATCCAAGTGTAATTCATTCTATTTTCAAGAAAATCAACTAACTTCAACATTTTGAAGTAGGAGAGGGATTTCAAAATTTATACGCTATACGAAAGAAAAGACTTTCTCAGAGTCCCTAAAAACATTATTTAATACTACTTCTACGTCGGAGCTTTCATTAAAATCAAACTACTAAATTCCTCCTTTGAAAGATTTCTGTGAAGTCCAAACCAACATAAGAATGTTTACTGGAAGAACAAAGTTAAAAATTAAATTAACGTCGTGTTCGGAGTCTGAAGATCGCTTTCAAATTAAAAGTGGGTCGACGAGATTGTCACAAGCAACAGTTCGACTGTGCATTTACAAATGAATTTGCGGAAGGGAGGTGGCGGAGAAGGCTTTTCAATATTTAATTTCGCGACGAATCAAAGTTCGTTTGTTTTTCATATAAACGCAATTTCCATTTCAGACATAAAGTTGATTAAAATGTAATAACGAAAGCTCGTTTGTTACGAAATACGTTTCACGTATTACAGAACTAAACCGTTTAAAACGTGGCAGTGTTGCCAGTATTTCTTTTTTCTTTACCTACCCTTACGGAATTCTAAATCGAATGATGTATGTGCCAGTTGCCGGTAATGTTAATTTTCTAGACGACTTGTTTAGAAAGTTTCTAATCTTATACGGTCACGCGACATTTAACGAAAAAAAAAATCATTTCTTGCCACGAATGTATGGGATACGTAGCGTGAAAAACGGACTCGGAAATATGCATACTTACTTGTAACTTACTTGCTTTTAATAACATATACAGCAGCATACCAGTTGGATGTAGGTTGTTATATTTATAACAGAGAGATTTTTACGCGTACGCAATTTAAAATGAAAGTCCTTTTCCTATGAATATTAATCAGGAAAATCCGGTTGTAAATTTGCGTGTGTATATTGGTAACAGTTATTTTTGTACTGATTTAAAAATGTGAGTCGTTTACATGTCATAATGAAATTAATAAAGCTTTAAATAGACGTGGTTAGCGCTAATTATTTGCCCGATTATGCATAAAATATTTTTAAGGGAATTTTAATTTTTTATTCTTTTTTGAAAAGAAACAAGGAATGTAAAAATTACACTGGCTATCGAATTTAAATTTTTAGTTTGGCTACTAACCCTAGCCAAGAGCGATTTAAATGTGTATGTATGTCTCTTTCGAGATCGAAATTTTGTTATTATACGCTGTACCACGAACAGATAGACTAATCACGACCAAATCATGTGAATATTTTTGAAATTATAAAACATCCGTCGTGAAAGTCTGATTTACACATACACAATTATTGTATTATTTATTTACCTCTAATGAAAAAATGTTATAAAAACAATATAAAAGTGAAAGTTTAACTAGTTTATTTTATATTAAATGTTGAAAATGCATACGAATTTTTTTAAATTAATTTTGTTAACAAGATGTACATTAAATTATTTTTCTTTAAATCCCACATATGTAATGGGTGTTTTTTAAGCTGCATGAGAACTATCGATATCGATAACTATGGTTTGACAGCTGATAATGTCAAACTGTGTTGACGTTTCTGTTCAGTAAGGTTTGGCAAGTCTTCGTGAATCATTTAACGCCAGAACGACGCTTCCAAACTGTGGAAATTTACTTTGAAAAAAATGAATCTGTTCGCGAAGTTCATAGAGCACTTCGTCCATTTTACGGACAACATAATCGGCCTAATGATCAAGCAATTTGTGCAGTTATTGATCGTTTTCGCACTAATTTTACTCTTCTCGATTCAAAACCATCAACGAGACAAAGAAATGTGCGTACCGAAGAGAATATTGCTGCTGTAGCGCGAAGTATTGAAGAAGACGCCGAAATATCAATTCGCCGTTGTTCTCAATTTGTTGGCCTCTGTCCTTCGACTACGTGGAAAATTTTACGTAAGGATCTTGGCCTACGTGCCTATAAAATATAGCTCGTGCAAGAATTGAAGCCAAACGATCTTCGTTTGCGTCGCATTTTTACTGATTGGGCTCATTTGAAACTGGCCGAAGATCAGCATTTTTATCAAAGAATATTGTTTAATGATGAAACTCATTTCATTAGCTGGAGATATTGCTGTAAAAATAAACATTTTTAGATAAATATCAGCAGATGTTTCGACAGTTGATTGAGCAACTTATGTTTTTGGTTCAACTTGGTTTCTGTATGTTGACTGTCACGTTAAAATGGCTATTCTTCCGCTTTCTTAATAGTAACACCGCCATCTTTGCGTAAACGTTTTACTTTACTTCATACCAACACTTTTCTGTACTCTTCAGTGTCTTAAGAAAGACAATTACAAAATATAAACCCTAGAAATAATCAAGTAAGGAAGTAGTGACAGAAACTATAATATAACCTCAAACTTGTTCAAAACAAACTCAGCTGCGACACCTGGAGCGCTTGTGTGTAAACAAAGCTTCAACGTCTTTATATGTCTAACCAATTAGATAGCGATCACATATTGATAGCGCATATTTATTAGTATATCTATTCATGATACAGACTATAGCTATATTAGTTAAAAGCTTTAACTAATATAGCGATTCAGTCGGCAAGACAATAACATATTATGTCACTTCATGAAGTCACGAATTGCTTATCCTCTTTCGAGGTACATTAATTTATTTTTTTTTCGAAGAAAAGAAACTTTAAAGCTCTCCTGCAGATGTAAAAAAAAATTATTATCAACGCACTTGACTATTATACTTGAGGAGCATATTCAAGCCTACCTAAAGCGGAAGTATCTTGCAAAATTGAGCAAACTAGTAATTTTAAAATATTTAATATATTCGTCACCATTTAGTTCACTAAATGGTGACGATACACTGAAGAGTAAGTTAAAAATAGAGAGTAACCCATTATATGAACTTACCACTATAGAGGTAAGTTCATATATCTAGGATTACCAATCAAAGAAAGCGAGCATGAGGATTGGGAAATAAAAGCAAAAATTGAAAATGAGTTTCAAAAATATCCAGCCCAAATACTGTTGCTATCAATCAAAATATGTGTCTGGAAATACTAATACAAGTATATAAAGGATAATTTTAAGGCCTATGATGGTAACCTGAGAACTCTCTAGTCTTAACACTGAACTAAATATATTTTTTTGTCAAATTTAATTTCATTTTTCAACATAGTCCCCGTACACAGATTTCTCCTATCTGTTTAATTCGTCAAAATGACCGTTGACATGTTAGTCTGCAACATAGGCGTTTACGAATATATGACTTCCTCATTTGAAGGTAATCTTCGTCCTCTGAGCGAAACTCTAAGCGTAGAATACAGAAAAAATTCGTTAGGGCCGGATCTACTGAATATGGTTATTGGTCAATCAATTCGAACCCCAATTCGAATTTTTCTATGGCACCATTGAAGTGTGAGCCGGTACACTATTTTGGCGAAAAAAAACTTTCTTTTTCTTCAAATATGGTTGTTTTCCGTGATTTCTGCCTTCAGCTTGTCAAGTAATGATACGTAGTATGCCTCCATAAACTTGAATAATTATTCCAGAAAACAGTAGTCATCTTTTTCCCGGTCGATGAGACAGTCTTCGCCTTTTTCTGAGCTAATTCACTCTTTACGGTTCAATGCCTCGAATACCTTGGCTTCTATGTTAGGATGTAGTGGTATATTCAAGTTTCATTGACAGTTATAAATCAATGCCAGAACCTACTTCGCGCTTTTCATGCCCGCATTTTCAGTCAATATACGATAAACATGTTATTTCCAGATGTCATAGCCTTGTTTCCATGGTCGCCTCCATTCAGTGAACATTTCTTATGATACCGGCAATGATCGCAGTTTTTAGCCGCCTCAAACACTCATCGCTAGCCAAGCTGTAACAACCACGTCTAGATTCAATAGCCCAAAATTTCACTATGGCAAATAATGGTGCAGAGTCTTCGTAAATAACGCCTGTATCTTTCAACGCATTAGCAATTATATTACTAGAATAGTTTTAACGAGTAACCCATCTTCATGTTGAGGCTTGAAAGTGTTCAGTCTGAAATTGTATAATAACTGACGCGACGAAACATGGGTCTTAAATCAATCTATCAGAGATCTGTTTCACACATAGGAGAGATAGATACTGCGATCTATTTATAGTGGTACAAGAAAGGAAGAATGTTGACAAAGGGGACAAAACAAAGAAGTAGAAGAATTATAAAAAGAACCTGAGCTATCCACACGTACTAAATCACAAAAATTTAAGTGACTAGGTCATATTAACGATTACAGGAAGAGAGAGTAGCAAAAATAGTACTGTATGGAAACTTAATAGATTGCAGAAGAGAAAGATGACTGGAGCAAGTACAAGAGAATTTGGAAATTATTAGACGTGGAAACTGTGGGGTCAGGGCAACAAATAGAGAAGAATTTAGAGAAATTGATTTAATACTACGAAATTTTATGTAACAGTTGTGTAATAATTAGATTATAAAATTTTATATTATGTCCTAAGCTTGCAAAGCCTGTAGAACATGTTAATAATATAAATGAATCTCCGTAATTTTTGTTGTTCCGAGGAAACATGCATATTTAACATGCACTTTAATGAAAACTTAGAAAAAGTATTTGATCACAATCTATAACTGAAGTTTTAGAAACTTATAACTTTCAATGAGAAAAACGTGATTACAAATGTTCACGTGCAAACATCATTATTACAAACGAACACCTCAAAATTACCTCGAAACTCAGGCGCGATATAAAACATAAATTAAATTGTACTGGAAAGTTTGTTATCGGTGTTGTGACATATTTTAGTCTCTCGTAAAAGCTACGTCATGCAGTAGATAAATTTTCAATACATATAGACATTTTCAGGGAGTAAAATGCTGCAACACAAAACCAACGTCCACTGACGCACTGTCGGAGTAGGTAGCACGGTATAATTTTACCATTAATGGAAATTATGACACTGTCCAAAGAATTAGTTGGGCGCAAATGAAAATTCATTGGAAATTTAAATTCTGAATAAATAATGATTTATCACGGTTAAATAATCCCTGTGTACTAGGAAAATTTTCCGTTCCTTTTTTAATGCACTTCGCAAATCCTTCTCAGTATTTCCGTGCGGCGTAAACTTAAAGTGGAATAAAACTGTAGTTTTTACTCATTTACTTTTGGATATTTAAAGAGTTGATTAGAGCACGGATGTTCTAATTGTTAGTTGCTATGACAATATAATTTTTTCTAAAAATCGATAAACTCAAACTAAATTATTGAAAATACAGCGAATGCTGCATAAGTTTATAATAATTTAGTTATCATCATTAGCAGATAATTAAATAGTGTCGTACCTGGAAAACTACGGCAAAATACCCGTACGAAACAAGTTCCGCACACGATCTGTATCGTTGAGAGTCAAAACACACACTGTAGTTTTCCAGGTGGGACACTGTTTAATTATCTGCTGATAATGACAAATTAGTTGTCGAAATACGTATACAGAATACGAAAATTAATGTGGACAGAGGTTACATATCAACCTTCATTGATAAAGCAGCATGAAACTTTTTCCTTTTCGTTACTATCCTTCCTTCTATCATTCTTAATAATCATAATCACTTATTTCCAAAAAAAAGAGAAAATGTACAAACACCCTTCTTACAATTACAAAAAAAAACTAATAAAAATTTTTGAAAATCATAGGCTGTACATTAACTTTACAAGCAAAGTTGTTCTTCCTATACACCCATAAAATTTACGTTCAAATATAAAGAAAGCATGTCTAAAGATAAATCCTAAAATAATAATCTGCGCGTATACCAGAGAAACAAATTTAATAATATTGCAGAGTAAAAATAAATAATAATTTATAGCGACATTATACGAAGAGCACATACTGCTATCAAGACAACTTCTGTTTCAACAAGAATCAGAAATCTTTCACAGAGAAAAGTTTAAATTCACTAGGCGCCGCATTATAAACTTTGGCAATTTGGTGTGAAAATGATCGTTCATAAAATGCCGTTCGATGCAAAGGTGGCGTTAGAGTACCTCTAAATCATCTGTACGAAAAGAATTTTTATTATGTAAGTCTACAGGCCGCCCATACACAAAGATCCTGTGAAGTAGGTGGTCATTTGTAAAGTTCATCTGCCTTTTATATTCAAACATTTCGCCTCTGCTAATTTGTTTGAGATGTAATCGAATTTTTTTATAATAAAAAACAATCTGAGGTTTTAATTTTGAACTCTCTGAAAAATGTGACAATACACGTGAGTCAATTGTAAGATAGCGTTTATGTGGATAGCTTAATTTTAAATTAACTCTGCTACTATAGGGTAACTTTCAATAAATAATTGTAGTAACTGATATTTTGTGTTTTGCATTACGTGTCGTAGATATGACATTGTACTTTTCATTAAAACTAGCATTGTATGTTTCTTTGTCAATTTCTGAGGACATTTTTATTTGTTACTCGTCCTGACCATGCGATCTTGAATACTCTGTGATATATCCATACGCGAAGGCTTCAAACTTGTTTAAAAATCCAACCCTCTGCTCCATACAACAACACTAATTCAACATAAGATTATATAAATCTTATTCTAGGTCTCAAATCGAAGTCTACATTCGTTAAAATGTTTTACAATTTCATAACAGCATAGCGTGCATTCCCTAAACCCATATCTGATGCAGATCTTTACTGATCCATGTTCCCAGATATCTAAACTCGTCTAACTCTTCAATTTGCAGTTCCTTTTATGTTACTTTAGCTTTCCTGAACATACTTGATCATGGAGTGATAGCTATGAATATGTTTTTCTATTTATGTGTTTAAACAAAACACTTTCACTATTTTCTCCTACTATGTTGATTAGATGTTGAAAATCCTCAATGTTATCGACAATAAACAGTGTGGTCAACATAGGGAATTGTTGGTTCATACCGTTAGTTTTCATACCTACTTCGATATTTTCGAGAGCTCCTTGAAAGATTCTTTTCAAATAAATACTGAAGGTAGATGTGGAAAAACAGGTAATTGTTGAATTCATATCTATATTCCGATGGTGTTTGTTGTCCCTCCATCAATCTTGATTTTCGCTGTAATCGGATGTCTTTTGGTCAATAATTTATAATATATCCTATCGATCATTTTGTCGATATCTATTATATCGGAAATTATATATACGAGGTATGTCCGGAAAGAATCCGACCATTTGCTGTAACTTAGTATCTAGGTGTGCTGTTGCCAAAAACACATAATCGTCATGTAGAGAGGATCTGTACGAGTGCACCGCATCAGATGGCATGTTCACGTCGTTGTTCAGTTGACAAGGATACATAGTTGAGTGAAGGCTGATTAAAAACACCGTACAAAGAGTTTGCATTAAATTTTGCCAATAACTTTGTCATTAGTGTTCGGAAATCATCAGTAAGATTCATCAATGGTATGGTATCGTATGGTAATGAAACTGTGAGTGATACATAAATAGATTAGATTAAATAGATTTAGGCAATTTAAAAGTGCTCGGACATCGGGTGGAACGACCCTAATTCTGCTAAATCCATAACGAAGAAATCCTGAAATGCGCAACAAGTTCGAGTTTTAATTAATCAAAATCGTCGTTTGACTACGCGAGAATTCGAAAAACCGTAGTTTCAGAAATATTGAAACAAGATTAGGGACCAAAATATATATCGAGTGGAAGTTGTCAAGAACAATTTTGAAGCAATTAGAGGCAGTTTCGAATTTTTCCAAATTTCCAAAAGGGGATGCTTTGATTCTGAAATAAAAATTCAATCTTCGCAGTGGAATATATTCGCCAAGTCATATCCTAGGAAAGCACACCAAAAAGTAACATCATAAAGGTGATGCTCACTATTTTCGTCGACCAGGAAGCCTTTTGTTCATCATGAATACCCTCTAAAAAGTCTTACGGTGAACGAAAAGTATGACTAAGAAGCTTTGAGTTGATTATGTGTGGTGGTAAGAAGAATGACGTTGAGTGTTTCACCACTACAACGTACCTCTTCACTCATAGCAACTTATCTTGTAAAACTTGACATCGTTTAGCTACCTCAACTACCTTACAGTCCTGACTTAGCTGCCTGCAACTTCTGGTCATTCCAATTTGGACCTTTTGGTCCAAAATGGAATATCATCTTAAAGGAAGTAGATAAAGGAGAAAATAGAAAGGAATCTGGCGAAGTGATTCATAGCTATTCCGAAAGGCGAATTCAAGAATGGTTTCCGAAAGTGGAAAGATTGCTGAAAGAAGGCTGTAGCTTACCGAGAAGAGTAGTTTCAAAGAGACATCATCGCCATTCATCTTTTAATATCTTTTCTGGCTATAGCACAAAGTCAGACACTTTCCGGACAGACCTCGTATAATATTGTGTTTTATGTTCTCAATTGAGTAAAGTATCAAAAAGCTAAAGAGAATTTAATTCGTTTTGTTCTTAACTCCCAAGTAAGGCTAGGATGTAAATACATCTCTGAACATTAGTTTGATCTTTTTTTTAAATAGCATCGTGCTTTGGATGCGCAGTTCCGCAAATATTTTGCAGTCCGAAATAATTAAATTCAACAGTCTCGTGTTCTCGTACTTGTTAAATTTTTGCAAGCGCGGACAATATACATCCAATTTGAAAAAAAAGAAAAAAAACGCAAAAACCTCGCCGTCTAGGCAAACAAATTGAAAATTCCAAATTATTCCATGGACGTTGCACGTGATCTGCATGTGAAATACGGTATTATTTTAATCGCATCCCTGCCCCACCGATTATTATATTGTTTGTAGTCAAAATCGTGTCGGCGGTTTTGTCGAAAATTTCTGTGTATGATTTTTTTACAGTTCATCGAGTTTGCTCAATATGTACGTACGTATTTGTACATATATGCATACGTAATATGCATACATATGGAGCGATCAAATAATTCCATTTTAGAATTGATAATTAAACATGCCCATGCGGCCGTGTAATTCCGATTTGACGAAACGATCGGAAAACAATCGGTTATTTGCTAATACCCGAGCAAATTCGGTACGTATTTGCGATGTCCCCTGACGTGTCTATTAATTGTGCGGGTTTTGTACTGATCTGACAGTTCCGATAACATCGTTATGTTTTATTAAGTTTGATCCATTCGTACTGAAGTAAAACAACGGTAATATTTCAAAAAAGTGTACTGAAGTAGTATATAAAGAAGAAAGGATTTGTTATCCTGGATTTTTATGTCATAGAAGATGAATGATTGCATTGTATTGATGTTGAATATTAGCAATGTATTTTTCTATATCTTTTCGATTCACGGACGAATGGAATATCAGAGAACTGTTCTCTAATAGCAAACTATCTTCTGAAAGATGTCTGTAATCGTACAATATATGGGTACTGACAGAATCTTCTCGGAACATGTTTTCAAATCATTTAAGTAGAAAAGATTATCCCTTAAATTGAAATTGTATTTTTATAAGTATCCGATTTGTCGCTCAGAGACAGCATGTTACAATATATACCGGGGGTATTAATAAGTACTCAGTCCACCTCTACCATATATACGGCCACAATATTTAAAAGCAAAATTTAATTTATTTAATTCTGTATTCTGGGTCTTTATTTTGAGAACTAGTTTGTCATGATCAGCAGATAATTAGCCACAGTGTTGCATCTGGATCCACAGTGAAACTCGCAGAGAACAATTCCGCACTTTTCCCGCTAATAACCAAATACATACTGATTTACAGTACATCTTCGCGTACACTTACAGACCTTATTTTAACTATCGTGTCTTCCAGGAACTCACGATAGAGAGGTTATGGAATCGGATCTTTATGTTTATTTATCACAATAAATATGTTTTCGTAACTGTCCAATTCGCGGAAATTATTAATATTTTTGATTTGGTGTAGACTTTCCGCGGTTACACTTAGATTATTTTCTAGCACGTGTTTCGTTAAACAAGATTTCTCGGGCCGATTAAGCTTAACGTGTGAGTTGTGTTCTTCAAATCGGGTTCCTATTGAGTGTTTAGTTTGGCCAATGTGCAAATGGTGCTAGGAAAGTTTTGCAGTACAGCTTTGTTTACTTAATTTTTCCAAAGTAATTTCCTCTACACTTAATACACCTCTCCATCCTCCGAAACCAATCTTTAAATCAGTTCTGCCAAGCTTCACTAGGGAGTAGAGCACACTCGTTGTCCCAAGCCCGCAGAAGGTCCTCATCACTGGAAAACCGCCTCGTTTTTAGATTCATTTTCATATGCGAGAACAGTTCAAATTCGCAGGGAACAAGATCTGGACTGTAATGAGGATCCTGGAGAAATTTCAATCCTGTCGGTGGCGCGGTGTCCATTCTTGACCACTTAGCTGTAATTGTCTTCTATGTGTCCAAAACGACGCGTTCCACAATTCCACTCGATTTGAAAAATACAGCTATCATTTTCTTCTTTACAAATCGGGATTTTCTGACATCTACGGATGTGTCCTCATCATGAAAGACCCAAACTTTGTTTTGAGCTTTAGTCGGCACATTGTTTAAGTACAAACAAGTCTCGTCACCTATCACTATGCTGTTGACATACCGAGGTTGTCCCTTATTAAACTTTTTTAGCATCTCCCAGCACCAAGTCATACGCCGTGTCATCTGCTCTTCAGTCAATCGATGCGGCACCCTAAGAGAACAAAGTTTCTTCATGTGCAAATGTTCATGCAGAATCGAATGAATCGCTGGTGCATTTAAACCTGAAGTACCCTTTATCTGTTGGTACGTCACTCGCCTGTCCTCGTCAAGCATTTTCCTCACAGTAGGAACGTTTGCCTCCGTAACTGACATTCCACAATTAAATTTCCCCTTTGGAATCCTCTGTACCACCTGAATATCGTTGTGCGATGTGGACAAACATCACCTAGTGCAAGAATCATTTCTTCGAAGCACTGGTCTATGTTTAAACCACGCACGAAATTATAACGCAAAAATGCCCTTATCTCATTTCGTGACCACGATGCCATCGCAAGCACTTTACACTCTCACTGGTAATGAATAACTGAGCCCATCGACATGGCGCGGCGGATACTATACACGTATGAACATGTCTCAACATGCAGCAACAAGCAGCTTCCTACGATTCACTGTTGCGTCATATTGCAAAACTTTCCTACTACCCTTTGTATCTGCATTAGGAGGGTTATTTAAACCTACAAATGCTTGCGGCTCAGTTACGATAGAGTTTTTGGTATATGTTAATTAGACATTTTTAACTTGAAGTCTCTTCAGTAACACATCCTCAAGCTGTGGCAATTATGTCATGGGACACGCAGTATAGTGTAAATATAATATTTTTCACCAAGAATACTCTTTGACTCATTTATATTTATATATTGTACTTCCATCCATCTATTCGAATCTTATTTCATTTCCGATTAAATAAAACCGCAGATCTGAAGTTGTAGTATTAAAATAAACCCACTGACACAATAAATACTTATTATGCAGAAAAAGTCTAACTTTAGAGGTCGTCAAACTCGGTTTATACAACGAACAAACGGCTGATAAACCTCTATTATGACCAAAATACAAGCAAATACGCCCACCTTGAGGTGATTAAAAGTTCTAATGGCATTTCGGTAAACTGAAACTTAGTGGAAGTCCTGTGGCGAAGTATCTTCTTACTTTAATGCGTTCCCATCTGTTAAATTAAGTACAATGTTTGCGAAGAGAAGGAGTGTAAAATGGAATCTTAAAATCACATTATTCGGTCACGAATTCAATCAATGTACACTAACTTTGTAGTAGTACACCTACCGTAGATAAATGAATAATTTGGTTTTATTGTTAATATTAAAATCCAATTCAATACAGTAAATATTTTATTTCACTTCGTCTACTTTGAATCAATCTAATTAGGTATTATTAAATTAAGTTTTTCATGTCATGTGAAAAAATGGGTGTCCCAAAACTAAAGCAAGATTTGAATTTGTCGCCATTGGTGCAGTAAAGTGTTTGCAATCCTAAAAAAAAAACAATTCGATAGCTGACAGTTTAGAGTTAGTAAAAATGGAGCGTTACACGATAGAACAACGTGCCTTCATTATTGAACAATATTTCAAAAATAATGATAGCTTGGCGGCCACAGTTCGAAAATTTCATACAAAATATGGTTGGAATAGTATTTTAACTTCGTCAACCGTGACGAGATTAATTGAAAAATTCAGAGAGACAGGATCCGTTGGAGACGCCAAACACACTGGTCGTCCAAAAACAAGCCGTTCAAATGTCAATATCAAAGCAGTGCGTGAGAGTGTCGGTGATAATCCAGGAACCTCAGTTCGAATGGACAAGAATTGCAAATTTCAAGAATCTCTCTATAGCGAATACTCATTAAAGATCTCCGTCCATGCTTACAAAATTCAATTAACACAACTGAAGCTGAATGACTATGCACAGAGAAGAGAGTACGTTGAATGGATGATTGAACATCAACAAATAGATGCAGATTCTTCGAGCAAAATCATCCTAAGCGATGAAGCATATTTTTACCTTGATGGCTTTGTTAATCGCCAAAATTGTCACTTTTGGGATTCCGAGAACCCACATGTGATTGCCTAAAAACAAATGCATCCATAACGTGTCACTGCTTGGTGTGGATTTTGGGCTGGAGGCATAATTGGGCCATAATTTTTTGAAAATGAGGCTGGTCAAGGAGTGACTGTTACAGGTGCTCGATATCGCGACATGATAACACAGTTCTTTCCGCCCAAATTGAATGATATTGATGTGGCTAATATATGGTTGCAACAAGACAGTGCGAAATACCATACAGCCCGTGAAACAATTCAATTATTGCATGAGATATTTTCAGGTCGTGTACTCTCTCGTTTCGGTGATCAGAATTGGCCTCCATTAGATTTCTTTTTGTGGGGTTATTTGAAATCATAGGTCTATATCAACAAACCCATAACCACCCGTGCATTAAAGGAGGAGATTCAACGCTGCATCAACGACATTCAGCCACATTTATGCATAACGGTCATGGAAAATTTCGGCAAACGAGTGCGTATGTGCATGCAAAGCTGTTGTGGCCATTTGCCCGATGTGTTATTCCATAAATAACTCTATCCTATGTACTTTATGATTCAATAAAAAAATGACAATCAAAAGACTAAAAACTGTGTTTTCTATTGAATTCAAATCTTGCGTTAATTTTGGGACACCCGTTATAAAAGTTAAATTTTAATACTTACATTCCTGTGATTGTCTTTGGTTTACCGATCGTAAATTGTTAACTATACTCCGTGTTAAAATTGAGGTTTATGTTAGATGACAACACTCCTGAAGAATATATTCCCAAAGAAAGGAATCCGTTTGTGTATTTATTGTATGTACGTATACCACCAAGCAACATTCTGTGATAGAATTTTTAAAGCTGGAAGGTTGGACATCCTTCGAAATTTGCAGTTGTTTGAAAGCTATGGAAGCAATTATATAATAGTGAAAAATGTTCGCCAGTTAGTTCGACGTACAAAACTTTGTCATAGAGGGAAAGTGTTTGACGAAAAGCGACCAGTGTTGCACGAGTCGAATGAAAGACAAGTGAATGTACTGGTTCAAGCATATTGCCGCTGACGCAAAAAGAAATTGCTCATTGTCCGGGATTTGGGTATTACATTTGACTCCAAATTATTGTTCATTAACTATATAGATAATATATCCAATGCTGTATTATAAACTTTGGGTTTCATAATTAGAACCACCAAGTCCTTCTCGTCAATCGACAGCATACTACCACTTTATTCTGCCTTTGTTAGATCGAAACTCCAATATGCGTCATTGGTGTGGTCATCTCTTTATAAAACACATGCAGTAAAGAACCTTCAAACAGTGCAGGCTACTAAAACCCCTGCAAGACCGAATAAGGAACCCAAGACATCTGGAAGATGATTAGTAATGTTACTTATATGCTTAGAAAAGCTGAGATGTGAGTTGAACAAAACTCAAAGATCCTCGACGTTGTATACTCTAGGTATAGTAGATTGACGAACATTATAGTCACAGTAATGCGGAGTATCACTTCTGCTAAAAGAGAGAACAGCACATTTGTCGATGTTTAGTTGTGTCTGATTATGGATACACATTCGTCAATAATGCACAGATTTGTTTGAAGATTAGTGCAATCCTCTGGTGCTTAACATTGCTATAGATTTTTAGATCGTCGGCATAAGCTAACACTCTGCAGTCAAGACGTTCCAAGAGATCGTTAACATAGATATTGAACGAAAGGGGTCCTAAATGGGAACCATATAGTACTCCAGAGGAAATATCGAAGAGATTAGATGAGAACCCAATATAATGCACATAACTGGAACGATTTTGCAGATAGGAACAAAATAAATTAGTAACATTAGGAGCAAAGCTAAAAGATGATATATATAGATGATAGGTTTACAGTTGCTCCGGATTCCTTTTAACCTTCCTATCAATTGCCTTTTTCTTATTTTCTCAGCCCCATTATCCACGTGATCCGGTCTATTAGGCCTGAGTGTTTTTCCTCAGTATATTCGCCAATGCTAAATGTAACTTCATGATCGATATAAATACCAGTTCTTCATAAATTCTATATCTACAATATTTCTTCATTTACTCTTAGTACTTCCTTGGCAGCTTCTGTCTCTATATAGTACTGCACCTTCACGAAAGTAGGTGTAATCTCCTGATCTTTACATCTTCGTACAAATACCAAATTGGAAAAGGATTTAGTTTTCTCTATTCTTAGAGAATTCTGTCTTCTGGTACACTTAAACATTTCCTCCCCATGCGTATTCGTGATCAAATTCCGTAGGTTTTCAAGGCTGGTGTCAATTATATACAATATAAAATATAGTATAATATAATATAACTCTCCTACGGGTTCCACAATGTTGTCGTAGTTACTATCGAAGTTTCGCTGTTTATTCTGTCACGTCAAGATCTATTATTAGGTAACCAACAAATTATATATTAATGTTACTATTGTTTTAACGATCAATATTGCATAATATTGCAGTTTGTATTTATTGTGGACTTATGTAATAATTTATTTTGTAAAAAAATTACAAATTTATATACGTATAGTTCAAAGATTATAACTCGTACGCTGAAAATAAATCCGTTTCAGTTTATTTCCCATGAAAAGTTAGCTTTTCAAAAACACAACACCCTTTTACAATCCTTTATGCAGTAAACATAATCTTAAGCTCTGCAGTTCTTTCCTATCCACTTGAACATTTAATGAATACATATTTTCCCCATTATGTTTTCACAACGTCTTTTCATAAAGTAATTTCGTGGAAATTAAATATTCATTCGAGATTTCATATTGTAAACTTATCCTACCACTTTACTATGACTATTAAAGATTATGCATTAAATAGAAATGATAGTACCCATTACACTCGCAGTGGAAGGAAGGATTCGGTTTTAATTCGAAAAATCTAAATCGGATAAAGCTATATAAAAAGTTAAGCGCATGTGTATATAACTTCCGGTGATATTTTCTTCCTATCTCAATACACGAACCGGATTTTTCTTATACCCACGGAGAAGTTAGTGTAAACAGCGTGAAAGTAAACACTACAGCCTCTCGTAAAGCTATCCTTTAAAACTGTCATCGGATAACCATCTCTCATAATCAGGGAACGTGTTAATGGCTTTCTTGCTGTTCTGCAAACAGCCTAATGTGTGTAAAATATATTTTCTAGACAAATATTATTATTAATGCTTTCAGATATTATTTTATAGTAAATATAAGAGATAATTGGTTTTTCTTTAATTACTTTATCTCATGTATAAGTAATAATAATAACAATAATATTTTATTATCCACACATAAACACTTTACATTAATATGTGTCAACATAAATATGAAAAACTTCTGCGTAACGTAACAGTCGCATTGAAAATACAATAAGCAAAGCAAAAATGAGGAAAACAAAACAAAGTCATGACCGAAACAATGTTGCTTTGAAAGATCCGGAAAGAAATTTATCCTACTAGAGACTATACAGTGTGTATCAGCCAAATGGAATAAATTCGATAATAATTAAATGGAAGGGAGTTCGAAAAAACGCTCGGACACGTCGATTGGGATTTTTAGTTGTGTATTTCTTTAAATAAAAAGTTTATATACAAAGTGGTCAATACCAACTTTTTTATTTTAAATACAACACCCTGTCAAATATTAAATTTTTGAATTCTTTAGAAAATTCCAGATATATTTCATGTACAATATCCTATACCTATCTTCGACTGTTTCTGAAATATTAAATGTTTTCAGATTAATTTGAAAAAATTTTTGATAATGTAAAAAATAACAAGAAAAACATTAATGTCACTGTAGGAGATGTTCAAAATGTTCGCCGCAAACGTCTTGACAACATCCTAATCCTAAATAAAAATTTTTTCTAACGTTGCTCGACATCTCAGGTATGACCGATCCAATCGCAATTATTATTCGTCTTCTTAAGTCAACTAAGTCGAGGGGTTTAGTTTTGTATACTATACTCTTGACATATCCCCATAAGAAGAAGTCTAATCGCGTTAGATCAGGGGATCGTGCTGGCCATTCCATCGATCCTCGCCTACCTGTCCACCGATTCGGAAATATTTGGTTGAGGTACTGCCGGACATTGATTTAGTAATGGGGTGGTGCTCCATCTTGCTGGAACCACATCGTATTTGCTGGAACTTGTGGGTTTGCTAGATCAGTATATAAGTTTGTCAAAGCTGGCACGAGATTATTTTAAAGCAATGCTAAATAATTGTCGCCATTCAAATTTCCATCAACGAAAAAAGGACCTACGATATGATCACCAACAATTCCTGCCCAAACATTAACCTTCTCAGGGTATTGCGTATGCTCTTCCCTCATCCAGTGACGATTTTCCCTGAACCAATAGCGGCAATTTTGACGATTAGCATGACCGTGAAGCGTAAAGGTACACTCATCAGAAAATAAAATATGTTCTAATTGGATCACATTGTTATCTAACATTATCATCATTTGTTCACAAAAATACGTTCTCCTATCAAAGTCGTCTTCCATGAGCTCCTGAGTTGGTATAATTTTGTAGGGATGCATTTTATTTTCTTTTAATGTGCGAGTAATCGATGAATGGCAAACATCGAACATAGTGACGCTGTTTGACTACTAGAAGTATGCGGGTTTTCTTCGAACTCAAGCACAATATCCAGTTTGGTATCATTACTTACTGCATTCGCAGCTGCTTTTTTTATTTGCCTTACATGTCCAAACTCGCGAAACTGCTTTTCTATTTTACTAATTGTTCCTTGGGATATAGGCGGCAAATTTGGAAATTTCTCATGAAATAAGTGAGCAACTTCCATTTGTGTCCGTGTGTTATCTGCATAACCAATCATCTATAGAATTGTTATTTTGTGCATTTCTATTAAATGAACCATTTTGCTGAAATGTAGTTAACGAAATTCAAACAGTTATGACACTGACAACACTATGACATTGACAACACTTTGCTAAGGCCAGGTATTTTAAAACGAAGTACAAGTACAATTAAAGATTTTCACTTAATAGTTCGGTAAACAAACTATTATGTGAAAATCTAATTTTAATTGTAAACAAAATTATTAATCTGAAAACATTTAATATCTCCGAAACTGTCGAAGATAGGTATAGGATATTTTACATGAAATATGCCTGGAATTTTCTAAAGACTCCAAAAATTTAATACTTGACAGGGTATTGCATTTAAAATAAGAAAGTTGGTATTGACCACTTTTACATGACATACCCTGTATATAAACTTTTTATTTAGAAAAATACGCAACTAAAAATCCCATCGACGTGTCCGAACGTTTTTTCGAACACCCTTCCATTTAATTACTATCGAATTTATTCCATTTGGCTGATACACACTGTATGTGTTCTTTTGGCTTTCGGCGGTACGGTTCGTGTGCGGAATTTGGTTTCGTACAGGTACTTTGCCGTAATTTTCCAGATGGGACACTGTTTAATTATCTGCTGATGATGACAAGTTAGTTGTCGAAATACGTATACAGAATACAAAAATTAATGTGGAATGGGGTTATATATCAACCTTCAGTGGTTAAGTTTTCGTAATTATGTTTGAATAAATAAAGTAATGCAAAAGGAAAGTAAGTAATAAATAACGCGTAATAATTCTAATAAAAAAGTAACTTCAATTATAAAATAATTAATTTCCCTACTTAATTCTTCGTCTGCTACCTTAAGCTGTCGAGGTGCATGTGAATATTTATTTTTAAAATAATTCTACGCCTTCTCTGGTCATCTAAGCTATTGTCCTCTATGTCTTCCCTCTTCTTTATAGTGCATCTTTACTCATTGCTGTTCCACGTTTAGCGTGGTCTACCTCTTTCATTTTCCCCGGTCATTCTTGCTGCCCACATTTTCTTAGTCTATCTGTTGTTTCCTATTCCAATCGTATGCCCGAATCATCCCAATTTCCTTTCTTCGATCTTCTTTATCAATAGTTATGTTTCTAATTTGGCTCTTATTTCTTTCTTCCTTATTTTATCTTTTCTTTTTATGTTCGCTATTCTTATAACTTACCTCATTCCTGCAGCTTGAAGTTCAGTCTGTCTGTCTTTTTTATTCCAACCATAAACCAAAATTATCTTCATTTCCCATCTTCAATCACTTTTATTAGTTGTTTTGTTTCTAATCGATCTCTTATTTATGTATTCCTAATAAAATTATTGTGAATGATTAAAGAAATTTTGAATCTATTAGAAAATTTATTATTTTACATCTATAGAAACAGTTTTATATAACTTTTAAGAAATAGGAACTCTATACGCTATAAATACTTTGTAGTTATCCTATACTGGCTTGTCAAGAAGGATCTCGGGTTCGAGTTGATGGCCTGTTATCCGGGAAGTTTTTTCGTGGTTTTCGTTTTTCGTTCAAGCGAATGCCGACGGACAAAGATCTTCAGTCGCACCACGAGCGCGAACGTGTTAATATCTCTTGATCTGCCAAGATCCCTTTAATTGGTATTTAGTTGTTAGGGGATATCAAGTCATGAATTATTATTATTATTATTACAGACAATTTTATGTAGCGAATATACGCTCTGTCTATTAATTTAAATTTCACTTAGAAAAATTTCGATGTTTTAAACTTTAGAAACTCGAAACAAACTTTACATTGCAAAACTACTAGAAACTGATATCCGAAAAGCACCTTTATGCGTTTTCCATGCTTGCGCGACTAGATAGAAATTCGAGTGAAGTTTTAGCTGCATTATGGTTGGGGTATATTCGACTTTTAACCTAAAACCTTTCGGGAGATGCAGATACCACCGAAGCAGTCGTAGACATTCAACTTTATTCGGAATTTTGGTGTGCTAAAATATACAACGGGCGAGAGTCTTGTGTTAAGGAAACCGGAACAGGTGAATTGCAAATATCCTTTTCCGGTTCTACGTCATAGATTTAATATGTTGGAGGAAGTACTAGGTTTTTGAAGTCGTTTCTCGAAATATTTATTGTGGTATTGTCTTGCATATCTGAAACTTTATATCTCGTTTCTTTTCTTTCCCTATTTCTACTATAATCTAAGTATTATTCGTATTTTATTTTAACGAAAATTCCTGACCTATGTTTTAGTTTAGTTCGAAAAGAGTTCATCGATGCTTATATAAGGATTTTTAAAATACGTAGTGAACAAGGTGTTAATATAACAATTATTCATTCCAAAAGAATGAATTAACTTCATAACGCAATATTTCGATTTTCAAGAATTAATATAGAGCTGCTCACTGGATATTTGAAACAGACGTTGCTTGTTTACAATAGAAATAGCAAGTTGATAGTCAAAGGCTTTCTTCTTTGTGAAAAACAAACTAAATTATTTTTTTTATTTATAACATTTTCCTTCAAGTGAAGCACCACAAAGGACAGATCTATTTCAATATTTTCCAAAACTAGTTTTCCCTTCACTGCAAACAGATTTAGATTAATTTATTTCCTAATAAGGAAACTTGCTACATGATAATCTTAATCAATTATTTTCAGAAAGGAAAAACTATTACAGGAGCATAAAATTTTATGTCAGCGGGAAAATGGAATTAACTCACGAACATTTTCGTGCAATTATTTTTCATAACTTTCGGCGTGGATTATCTCAACAACAATGCATCGACGAGTTGAATCTTTATATGGTGACAAAGCACCACCGGAAACTACAGTATATCGTTAGTATAGTGAATTCAAACTTGGACGATGAATTTCGTGAAGGTCGTCCCACAAATGTTGTTGTGTCGTAAAACATTAATGCAGTGTCTGAATTGACAATGCAAGACCATCATGGTATTAGCAACACTATCGCGCATAAGATCCTGCATGAACATTTAGCCGTTAAGAAGCTATGTTCATGTTGGATACCAAATAATTTGAAAACCGCTCAAAAAAGACTCGCATCGATTGGTGGCAAGAAATGCACAAAAATACAATGGCGGTGCTTCAAATAACATTTATATAGTCGCAGGTCATGAATCTTGGATCTATACGTATGAGCCCGACAGTAAACAGCACTCGACTGTGTGAGTATTCCAAGATGAGCCAAAACCAACAAAAGTTGTTCGCGCTCGAAGCACGTCAAAACAAAAGGTCGCCTGTTTTTTCGGAAAAAAACGGTCGCGTTACAACCGTACGAGGATTGTAGAACAATCAATTCCGAATGGTACATAACTATTTGTTTGCCGAAAGCTTTTGAAAAAATAAGAGAAGGAAAACAAACCGAAAACGACAGATCATTCTCCACCATGATAATGCGAGCTATCACAGGTCGGTTCAAGTAATTGAATATCTGACCGGGCAAAACATTGAATTGATGATCCATCCACCGTACAACCCTGATCTAGCACCCTGTGATTTCTTTTTGTTCCCACACGTGAAGAATAAACTTCGTGGTCAACGGTTTGCTAAATCGGAAGAGGCAGTTGAGGCATTCAAAACTCATATTTTGGAGGTACCGCCTTCACAGTGGCAGCAATGCTTTTCGGATTGGTTTAAACGAATGCAAAATTGCATTGATTTTCAAGGTGAATATTTTGAAAAGCAATAAAACTATTTTCGATAATAAAAAATTTCTTTTGTTTGCTATTCCCGTTATATAAACGACTACCCTCGTACATAATATACATTTAACAACAATTTAGGTAAATTTCTTCTGTAATTTCAATTTCCTTTCATTTAAATGTAAATTGGTTAAATCGCCTTAAATTAATAAGAGTATATACAACCATTGTTGTTATCTTGTTTTATTTAAGAAATTATTGCAATACCATTAGGTACATGTATGAAACCGTAGATAATTTAGCCTTAAACTCAAGCACATAATCTTCCATTGTACGAATACAATTACAAATTAAGAAAGAAAACAGATTAAATTTAATGTAAAACTTTCCGATTGTGCTGTATAATGAATGGAGAGCTCCTTAAAATCAGCCACGAAACGGTCTTAAATCTCCAAACAATAAGTGGCCTCTAATTTTACGTCGAAACACAAAACTTCAAACAATGTATCTCGGCTACCGAAAAAGGAGCACAAAAGCATTAAATGGAATAGGTTCCATGTCTAAACACTGTTGTGCGTAAACTCGATGAACTTTTTTCCTACTTTAAAATTTAATGGGTATATCTTTACCTTGAGGCGTTTAGGAAAATGCAGATTTGTACCAGATTATCACTCCCTGGGCGATTTAAGTACTTCCTACAGTTTAAAGAAGTTTTCGATTTTTCCTCTGCTTGTCTGTGTGGACTTTCACGTTTAACAAATTCGAGAAGGAACTCGGATTTTACACTTCTTTCAACTTTATAGAAAGTATCATATAGAAGAGTGCGTCAAAATTAACAAAGTATAAAAAACGTTTTATTTCAAGAAATGGATTCCAATATATTTAAAACATTTTTTTACAATGGAAGTAATTCTTTTTAAAAGCATTAAAATATGAATAAAACACTTAAAAGAAGTAAGACTACTTTTTTAATTAATAAAACGCTGCAATTTTGAAGTACTATATTTACGAGAATATAGAGGAATAATAAGTAAATACATACAAGCCGATATTTTGTTGTATATATTCCGAACATCAACATTTGGATGCTTACCATTAGTATCCCAGTTAAATGGTGGAGTATTTTGCAGAATTCAAAACTCGCAGCAAATCTGAAAATATTTAGATAACTTGAAAAGACTCCTCATTTTAGCTTCGGCGCTGGAACCGCGTCTTCGGTAATCCTGCTAGGGACGCTTCGCTAGCCACTTGTACAGGACATCGTTGTTACATTGAGAACAGAGTAAGTCCTTGGTGAATAGGTTTATATAGGGATACTGATCATGGGCCAATAGAGCGTTACGATTACTGTTGAGTTGTACAGGAAAGGAGATACAGCATTTCCAGATATTGTGTAGGGCGTAACCATGATCACGGTTTAAGTTAATGGGGTATTTAGAGATCTCTATAGATTCACAAATTTTTCGGCCATAGTAACGACTAGTGCAGAACAAAATTTTAGTAAAATTGAACTGGATATAGTGCCCGGTTTCAAACTCATGCTCAGCAAGTGTAGAACCAGCTATGCGCAGAAGCCTGGTACATCGCTCATGATCTGAAGCACGAGGGTTGATAGACTGTTTTGTATCCCCATATATACTGCCACATAAGGAAGGAATCGTATACACACCAAGTGATTCTAGAGATAGAAGGTCTTATTCTGAAAATGAGTCTAAAATTTGAAATGGAGCTTAAAGATGGCCTTAATGTTGTTTTTAAGATGTATTCTATTGACGCGGTCAGCGATGTCTTGTATATAGGGTAAATGCGCTTTAGCATGATGTATTGGGTTATGGAACTTTGGGATTAAGATCTCTCTTTATGGTCTGTTGAATATCATGTGTGGACAAATTGTTGCTTATAAAAGCATTGGTGACGCGTCTTACTTCTTTGGGCTAAAAAGTTGATGGCCTATTAGCCGGGATGGTAATGAGAAAGCATAGTCAGTATGTGTGGGTTTGCGGTAAACTCAATGTCCTAGTGAAGCATCCAGACGACGATTCACCAAAATATCTAGAAGAGGAAGGGAACCTTCTGATTCAACCGCCATGATAAAACTTGGAATTATACTGGGTACTTCATCTACGAACTAGATTGAAAAACCAAAATTTGACGTTTTCAATTTTTCTCAATAATTCGACAACACATAATTAAGTTAAGACATTTTCTCAAAACAATTGTTTTATGTAAACAGAAACCCCTAGTTGTCATTAGTTTTCAAATTAATGGTGCTATCTTTTGTTTTCATACGCAGCCATATTAGGTATTTGGTTAAATTTTAAAAAGAGTTTATCAATGTATTATATAATACGTGAAACTTTCTGTTTGTAGGGGAAATATTAACAAAAAAATAAATTAGTCCTTAACATGGAGATTAATACCGTATGCACTTCGACACCAATGAAAAATTGAAGTGAAAAAGTAAGTTTAAGTAAAATGAAAAGATAATAAACTCATAGAAATAAAGAAAGAAATTTAATTGTTACAGTTACTTACTTACTTCACTTAAAAAAATGTTCAATAAAATGACCATTCTGTACTACACACTTTTCACACGTTATTCCAACATATGTAGTTACAATTACCTGAATTTCTTACGATTCAAAATTAAATACTTCATTTTTAGTGGTATACCATAAATAAAAATGAGGGGGAAAGAGTTAAGTCAGGTGATTGCCATGGCAATTCGCTGCTCCACTATTTGAAACCACTCTCATTAAAGTTTTCAGTTAAAAAATGTAACACGAAATATGTTATGACCTGGCAACCATCCTGTTAGAACCAGATGTTTTGCATATTAGGATTATTAAATTGTCTCCAGTTAGGCATTACTTCGTTTGTTAATAACTCCAAACATATTACCAGCTAAATTGTAATCACAGATGACAGTACCCAAAACGAAAAGAAAGTCAAGAAACAGTAAAAAATATAAGCAAAATTTCATAAAAATTAAATCACACCAGAACTTAAAACCAAAGCGAACTTTAAATCTTCTCCGTAATTATATATAAATATATAAATTAGTTTCACGATGGGAAATTTAATGAAAATTATATTATTTTCTGCTAGTCCATCGTTGATTAAATACACAGAAATTAATTAAAAATTTCTGCGCTGGAGAAGGACTCGAACCTCTATCTGCCGTTTTCTAGACGACTGCTTTACCAATTAAGCCACCAGGCAGTATAGCTTCGAGTCCTTTAACACGCCATAAATCGTATATATCGAAGTTATACTGCTTAATTGGTAAAGCAGTCGTCTAGAAAACGGCAGATAAAGGTTCGAGTCCTTCTCCAGCGCTGAAATTTTTAATTAATTTTTGTGTATTTAATTAACGATGGAGTAGCAGAAAATAATATAATTTTCATTAAATTTCCCATCGTGAAACTAATTTATATATTTATATATAATTACGACATCATAACCGAACTGCGAGTTTTTCAAATAAATATTAGATCTGTTCCATAATACGATTTATGGCGTGTTAAAGGACTCGAAGTTATACTGCCTGGTGGCTTAATTGGTAAAGCAGGCGTCTAGAAAACGGCAGATAGAGGTTCGAGTCCTTCTCCAGCGCAGAAATTTTAATTAATTTCTGTGTATTTAATTAACGATGGAGTAGCAGAAAATAATATAATTTTCATTAAATTTCTCCTCGTGAAACTAATTTATATATTTATATATAATTACGACATCATAACCGAACTGCGGGTTTTTCAAATAAATATTAGATCTGTTCCATAATACGATTTATGGCGTGCTAAAGTACTCGAAGTTATACTGCCTGGTGGCTTAATTGGTAAAGCAGTCGTCTAGAAAACGGCAGATAGAGGTTCGAGTCCTTCTCCAGCGCAGAAACTTTTAATTAATTTCTGTGTATTTAATTAACGATGGAGTAGCAGAAAATAATATAATTTTCTTTAAATCTTCTCTATTAGCAAATGTGGATTTTCAGAAGACCAATAACGATAATTGTGTCATTGGAACATTCCACAATTGGTAAATCATATTTAATCTGCCCACACTATTTTTCTAGGAAAATTAGCATAATTTTCACACATTTGTAGGCATCACCTACTAAATTCTAACCTTCGGTGATAGTCATCGTTTAAATTTTGTGCATTTGTCAATTTGTAGGAATAATATTTATCTCTTTTCAAGCTTTTGTAAACAGTGGATTGTGAAATTCTAGGCTTCCCGAGCCGCTTGGCGAATTGGTGTCTTTCTACAGAAACTTCATATACTGATTTTGTTCAGTGCATAAATGATCTACTTAAACAAAAGCTGAAAGTAGTTGTGTTTTTCTTTAACTTTCCAAAGCATTCGACTCTGTTGATCGTGCTTTTTTAATAGATAAAATATATAATCTAAGTTTTAAGGTAAACATTAGAAATTGGCGACCACCATACCTTTCCAATAAAAACAAGGTTAAGTTTACAAGTGCTTCAAATAATTACTTGCAAGATACGAGTGTTCATAAGGAAGTACTGGGACCTACACTATTTATACTTTTTATCAATGACCTTCCGAATTATTCTCGTGGAACGGTATTTTTATATGGTGACGTTTCCTCAATTGTTGTATCTGGCGAGATTACTTTACGAGGGTGGTCCTAGATGTACCCGACCCAACGAAGAAAACACAAATATTTTGGCAAGAAATATATTTACTTCTCAACATAATCTCCTTTCAGCTCTATACATTTTTCCCAGCTATGTTCAATAACTTCGATACCCTTTTTATGATAAAAACTGTCTGGCTCCTCAAAATAGGCATTAACTGCCGATATCACTTCTGCATCGTTGAAAAATCTTTGACCACTGCGCCATTTTTTCACGTTTGGGAACAGAAAATAGTCCGAGGGGGCTAAATTTGGCGTATAGGGTGCACAAGGTAGCAATTCAAACTTTAATTCATTAATTTTAGCCATTGCAATAACGGATTTGTTAACTGGTGCATTTTCTTGATGAAACAACACATTCTTCTTAGCCAAATGCGGCCGTTTTTGCTTGACTTCTTCGCTCAAACGTTGTAATAAGTTCGCATAATACTCCTCGTTGACAGTTTTTCCTCTTTCATTCCAAAAAACTGATGCCATGACCTTGCCTGCAGATGAAACGGTCTTCGCCTTCTTTGGAGCCGGTTCTCCTTTTTGAGTAGATTGTTTTGATTGTTCTTTTGTCTCGGATATGCAGTGATGGACCCATGTTTCATTCACGGTTATGAAATAGTGCAAAAATTCTGCTTTTTTGCTGTGAAATTTCGCTAAACACTTAATTGAAACATCTTCACAATACTGTTTTTTGCTCGAGTGTGAACAAACCCGGCACCCATTGTGCACACAGCTTTCTTATATATAAATTTTCAGATAATATGCGATGTACCGCACTTTTTGAAATGCCTACTATGTCTGCTAGCTTCGCGCACTTTTAGTCGACGATCATCCAGTACCGCTTTGTGGATTTTCTTCACCATTTCTGGAGTCGTCATGTCATTGAGTCGACCACTGCGATGCTTGTCTTGGCAGTTCGTACGGCCTCGTTTAAACTCTGCCGCCCAATATTTCACTGTTGCAAACGAAGGAGCAGACTCACCCAGAGAAGAATTCAGTTCAGCTATTGTATCACGTTACGATTATTTTTCTACATTTTTACAAATTTACATGTTCATTATTGATGACCGTCAAACAAATACTAAACAATGTGGCGTCTTCAAACTTGATACATATGCTTTATAGATTGTGTACACTCTAATACAGTGATATTTTTCAAACTACTACTGCCATCTTTAGGTCAGGTCGGGTACTTATGGGACCATTCTCGTGTAATGACCAATAATTTGAAAAAAATTCTCCATGATCTTCATGGTTTGTGTTCTAAGAACCAATTAATTATTAAGAACCCAAAACCAAATTAATTCTATTTAACCATAAATTAAATAAGAGAAATTATGAGAATCTTACTATAAATTTTGGAAATTATACATTTAAATATGCGTCTACATTTTTAGAAATTAATATGGATTGTAATTTAGATTGGATTTTGCATATTGACGCTGTATGCGTCAGACTAAATGCGGCTTATTTTGAAATATACAATTCAAAATCTAATAACTTTTTGAATAAAAGCTCTTTTTTAAATCTATTCCCTTGCCTATTCGGTGTTAAATTACAATAGAATCTTATAAGTGCATTCTGTCAAATTGGTGAGGGCCTTTATTGTACAGAAAAGAATACTGCAATCTTCGAACTCTCGCGAAAGGCTTCTTGTCAAATCTTTCGTAACACTGCATTACCTACATTTACATGTGTTTATATATTTAAGCTGCTGCAGTATACTATATATTCCCGACACAAATAACTCGTGCAAGCACTGTCGAAGTTTGTATTCCTTTGAAATACACGCCCAACATATCAGCTTTGTCTTCAATTTAATATTTGTCTGGCATTATCAATTCTTATCAATCTTAATACTTAATAATAATTACGTATAAATAAGTATAAAAGTACACAAGGTTTTAATTAACTACTTTCTGCAGCACTAATTGTAGTTTCACAGCTGACCGTTTTGTTTAATTGTGTGAATAAAAACTTACATGGCATACTTCTTTGCTATCGGACGTTGTTCCAAGAAGTCGAAACACAGAAACTAAGAGATTTTGTGGCTAAAGAAGTATAAAACAATAAGATTGTTATCTTAAGCTACTGGCATTTGAGAGACCGTTTCTTTAGCATTATAGTAACTTCGAATTATTGGTTTGTAGATTATGGAAAACTCATAGAAATATGTGTCGTTTATCGTCGAATAAAAAGTTTTTTTTTGGTATTGTCACTAATATTGCACTTAGATTGTATAGAATATAATTGAAGTGGTGAGAGTGATAAAAGACAACTCTTAGGCCGTTAATTCTGCGTTTATTTAGTTATACATTGTTACGCTCCTCATATATAATAATTTTTTATATTATGTTTTATAAATGAATTTATTTTAATTTAAAAATAATTCGATTTTCAATTTATAAAGCATTATTTATTTTGACCTATTTGTGCCATATACAAATGCAGGGTCTTGTTTTCGTCACGTACGGCTGTAATAAAATAAACGTCGTCTTTTTCTAGGAAGCCGAATACCTAGAACTTTTACAACAAACCTTTTCCTTACTGGTAATTTTCCATTAACTAACATTTAATATTAATTCTATTGTATTGATTTCTAAATGTGATTAGAGATTCAAATATTAATCCTTCTATTTTTCACAAAGAATAGAGGAGCAGACTTGCAAAACGCATTTTATCCATTTTTGTAATTTTTCAGGAAAGCCGAAAAACGGTAGCACAAAAACTGTAAGAACTACAAAAAATTACTTCAAGTAAATTATTTGCATTTAATAGAGAAGAGTCAAACTATAAAAGTTCGTACTGGGAAAATAACAAATAACTGTTAAAATTTAAAAAAATGACAGGACATAATGCAGTTTGCATGTCTTTTGTGGACAAAATGCATTAAGAAAGTCTGTAATGTAATATTTTACTGTAAAAAGTACTTAATCCATAAAACAAATTGTCATTTAATGTTAATTTAAACAAAAAACGTTTATACAAAAAAACATTTATTTAAAAATCGACTATTGTATGAAAAATGACGTTTCAAAGGATTATGCAAACATTTAAAGAAACTTTTAAAAATACAAAAATCAAAGCAATAGAATAAATTTAAAGAAAATTGGGATGTTCTTCATCCACACATTCGCAGTCTTGAACTTCTTCTTCGCTATCTTGTTCATCAGGATTCTCTTTACTAAAAACTGGGATCATCCATCTTAAATCGGGATCATCACACCATTTTTCTCCAAAGAGCGCTACAAGCAGTTTCCTTAGGCTGTCTAATTTTTTCTTTTTAATCGTATATCCAAGAGGTAGTTCTGGAACTTCAATCTGATCAAGGCGTCTACGCCCTTTTAAAAGTGTTTCGAATTTGTTTGAGTAATCATTGTTTCTGTATAATAATTCTGATTTTACTACAATTGACTTTGTAGACTTTCCTCTTTGTATGCGAATTCTTTTGCATGAGCTAATTGCTGGTTGTTTTTTAAGACATTTTGAAGCACTTTTAATATTAATTAATGGCCAATCAGTTCCTAGTTTTCGAACTTCACCTATCTTAGAATACAACTCATAATACTTCTCTGGTGTTTTAATTACACTATAGCGTCTTAAAATTTTTTCTACTTGGCCAAAAATTCTATCTGCTGGATGATACGAATGTCCACGTACTGGGAACGTGAGTTCAACGCTTTTGATTGTAGAAGGGGCAAAATGGTTTACCAGAACAACCTTATTTGCTTTTTTCGCTCCTTTGATGTAACACTTTGCTTTCGTTTCCGCGTACCTCGATCACTATCTATATCACCAACAATATGCTCATTGTCCAAACTTTCCATTTTTATATCACAAATTAACTTAAAACACTGCAAAATACATTAGCACGCTTAGATTGCCTCAAATAAACTACCAAACTGCATTAGGTCCAATGTTTACGGACAAAATGCTATTTGAATGTCCATTTCCTTTGGACAAAATTCACTTTGTTTGTCCAAGTGATTTTGTCGCTTTATTTAAACTGGGACAAAACGCACTTTGAACGTCTAAGATATTACAAAAACCTAGATATGCTTGTGAAGAATACAGCGCCACCTCTAACTCAAAACTGAAAATTTTGGACAAAATGCGTTTTGCAAGTCTGCTCCTCAATACATGTCTATTATTCTGTCTAGATGTCTAGATTTATGTGAAATCGATACGCAATTTTGATTTATGCCAATATTTTTAGCGCGTCAATTTCTAGCGTGCCAATTCTCTTTCCCTATTGGTTAACTCAAACATGACCAGTATCCTACACCTTAGCCGACTGGTCGTTTCTTAAAACCCCCGCGTGTAATGCACAGAGACTTCTTCTCCGGCCAAGGCCAAGTCCACATGCATCACTTCCGCGAGTTTGTATCGTTACGTTTCTAACGCAGTGTCCACGTGTTTATTTTGCGGACGCGAAATATACATAACATCCTGGCCCAGGATATATACACACATAACACACACTGAAACAAAGGAGGTAGTAACATGATAGCCGAAAAAGGATGAGAAAACCACGTGATGAGTGGAATGTACCATAAGCTTCGGTGAAAAGAAATAAGGTTTGGATAAATCTTTTCTACCTCCTTACATTACGTCTGTAAAATTCTTCATGCTCTTGTCATATTCTACATTGAGATGCTTTAGAATCTAGAGTTTCAGCAAAGATAATGCTGGGCTATAAGTAACGAGAGTTACAACACTGGTCTATTTTTGGCATGTCCAAATCATTGCCATGGTCCGTTAAGATTAAAAATTTAAAATTTACTGAATCTTTACAAATTTTGACAACAATTAGACCTAGAGGATGTTAATCACCTTATCAGAAGCACCAATGAATGAAAATTGAATCTTTTCTTGATTAAAGCCTGCATATTAATATTATCTAGAAGATTATTTTGAAATTTTAACCAACTATTTCATATATATATTTTCCTAAATATGAATACCAAAAATTACCAAAACAAAATCGAAGTAATGAGTGATCTTTTATTTTCTATATCACATGGTATATACTATATAATGTACCTAAACGTGACTGCGATGTTTGGCCAAAGATATCAGCGTTGATGAAAGTGAGATAGATTGCTAATATAAAGTCGATATTTAGTTGTAATTGAAACTCATCATGTAGATCAAACGTTCTATGAACATAAAGGTCACCTTGCTGCGTCGACAGTTCACATTGCTTTATAAAAACATAGAAGTATGTAAAAGGATTTGGTAACATTTGGGTCAAACGACTCGTTATTTAATATATTTCTATGAGGCTGTATTGAAAGCTAAATATATAGAAACATGCTATATCATATTTTGTTGATACATATGTATTTTGTTTACGTCTACCGGTACTGAATATTTCTTTCTAAAGCCTGTTCATATTACACTACATTAATTTACAGAAATGAGGTTTTCATAATAGATTAATATCAAAACAGGAACTACCGAAAATATATCACCGCTAGAAAAGTACCAGACAGATAATAAACTTATATTTGGATTATTATGTAAATAAATTCGACGAATGACAATAGGGAACATGCATATATAATGAAGGGAGTGAAAAGTCGCGCAAATGAAAATAAATTATTAAAGAAATTCGCTACACAAAACAAGGAAACTTCCGCTAACATTTCATTGAAATATTAATGTTTAAACAAATCGCAGAATCTTATTATTTACCAAAATTCCTTTACCAAAATCAATTATTTTTAAACTTTTTTCAGTTTCATTTACCTTGTCCTTTCTTCTTTTATTAATTTATATTATCTTAACAATAATTTGATTGTGATTTAATCGCAAATTAGAAATATCATATTCGTGTCGTGCAACTAGGGTTGGACATAAAAAATTATTATTACAATTTTCATGGCATAGATTTCACTCACTACGTCAGCTTAACTCTAGGACACTTTTCACTTAACCCACATATCTATAGGTTTGAGCTCGAACTGTACGCATATGATACCGAGGTGTTACTATACACAACAAAGCGGTAAATCAAAACAAGCTTTGTGATGCTTTATATCTTAATAGTGTTACTATTATTATTATTATTATTATTATTATTATTATTATTATTATTATTATCTTTGTATGCTTTGTGTCGGGAAAAGTATAAGAAGCGGATAACTTCAGTACAAAGGCTCTCAGACACTATACAGTTTCTGAACCGGTGGTGCTGGAAATTGCGGAAATAACACTAACCAACCTACTGGCCCAGGAGAAAGGATCTACGAGAAACAGCAAGAATTTGAGAAAAATAAATGAACGCTAAAGCTAAAGCTCTTACTCGACTAAAATGATAAGCACGGCTGGCAAAATGAAACGAGAAGACGATGGATGAGTATGCTGTCCGCAACTATAGTGAGGTAAACTACTACTTTACCCAGAATGGGTAAAATGGAAAACGAAGCTTGCCAAACTAGGACCCTGTTGAAGATGATACTTAAGGCACCTTCTTCCAGTGCGAGAGATGAACACAGTATAGAGGTGCCCTGCAAGAAGAAATATGCTTTTTGAGGCCGGACAACGTTGTAGAAGAAATGCTGTCTGGAGAGGAAACGAAGAAAAGTGAGACCGAAGGAATTTCGGTGACCAATTCAGGTTAATTACAAGGTGGCATCCTGAAATAATACAAACAACGGTTCCGCGGGGCCTTGGTTTGTTTCCTGATGGTGTGATTAGACATTTTCCTTACTCAAAAAAAAGTGTCTGTATATAAAGGCAGATAAAATTAAGTTCCTTTTTGTTGTGTATTCAGAAATCTTCTGGCGATACAGCAAGTGTTAAAACTAACAGCTTTTTTTGCAATATGTACGTATGCATATAGTTGGATTGAAATCAAGTTCTGTAGAACTATCATGGAGTTGTTTAGAAATTATTCCAGTGTTGGAAATTGTAATTGGCATAATTTTGACTTGCTATGCTACCATAGTTGCTGTGTCTCTTCTGCTAGAGAAATATATTTACTTAGTTTCTTTGTAAGCTTTTGCTGAAGGTTGTAGGCGTTAGATAGAGTTATAGTTAATTAGATATGTCCCTTTAGTATTTTTATGAGTTTTTGTCTGGTTAATTTTGTGTTAGTGTGTCGTCTGTGAGAATGTCCCTGGGTCAGTATAATGTAATTTACGAATTTTCTAAAATCGTTCGTGTTTGTATTTGTATCACGAGCCATTTGTATCTACTAACTTGTATTTTTTACAAGACCATAATACATACATAATATGCTATTTTTCAGATACTGTAATATCGCACTGTATATTTTGTCTATGCTAAATTTGTACATGCCCCTGTGATATGTTCAATTATTTCTGATGTTTTATGACGTTGTCTGCGTATATCTACCATATCGTTTTGTATTATGATATATTTACTATAGTTTTTTCTAAATATTGCAATTAAAACTCGTTCTTTATACATCGCTTCATATCAATAATTGTTCTCTTAGTAAGTCTCTACATAAAACTCCTACAGTTTCTCTGTTACCTATTTTTTCCATATACCCCATTATAATTTCACTAATCGCGTACTAAGCAATCTATATCTAATTACTAATTTTCTTTCTCGACTTTACAAGTAAAACTGTATGAAAATTTCCTTTTATAACTGATTGTTTCAATCATTTATTTTACTGACATATATACACACACGAGTATTATTTACACTTATGGACCTATTTCTGTTCAACAGCAATCTGTAAGTATTATATTCACTCAAATAAATTTAAAGAATCAAAATTCTAAATTAAGATATTCTTCCAGAATTTGAAAGTATTTAAAGTATTTAAAAATGCAATAAATCAAAAACAGTTTGAAGTTTTGCCAAATTAGTTTTTTTGTTGTGAAGTACAATTGTTCCGGTTAGAGATGGAATATTATTTCATTCATATGGCTGCCGCGGCTGGCCTCACAGTACCCCATCCCATCGGACCAATTTTTCGAGTGTATGGGGTCGTGTCTCGGCAATGACATCACGAATGTTGGCCTTCAAATGCTCAATTGTCTCTGGTTTGTCGACATAACACTTGTCTTTAACGGCGCCCCACAGAAAATAGTCCAACGGTGTCAAATCGCAGCTTCTTGGCGGCCAATTGACATCACCATTTCAGCTAATTAAACGGCCATCAAACGTTTGATGCAATAAATCGATTATGGCATGAGATGTGTAGCAAGTTGCACCATCTTGTTAAAACCAAACATCGTTCACATCAATACCATGAAGAGCGGGCACAAAAAAATCGGTTATCATGGTGCGATAGGTGTCTCCATTGACTGTAATGGTTGCGCCGTCCTCATTTTCAAAGAAATATGGGCAAATGATGCCTCCACTCCACAAGCCGCACCAAACAGTCAGTCGTAATAGGTGCATTGGCTTCTGTAAGACCACGTGTGGGTTTTCTGAACCCCAAATAGGGCAATTTTGCTTGTTAACGTACCCACGAAGATGAAAATGAGCTTCATCCGAAAAGACGATTTTTTTGGCAAAATCGGCATCATAGTGCAGTTTCTCGTTGGCCCATCTAGCAAAGCGAAAACGAAGCGGATAGTTATGCGGCTTCAACTCTTGAACCAATTGAACTTTGTAAGGCGTCATACCGAGATCTTTTCGCAAAATTCGACGTAAACTGATGCGTGAAATGTTCAATTCTTGAGAACGATGATGATGGATTCTCACGCAAACTCTCAGCCACAGCTTCGATATTTTCGGGTGTACGCACTGTACGAGCACGCTCACGTCTTGGCGCATCAACAATGAAACCAGTTTCACGAACTTTAGCAATAAGCTTGCGTATACCGGGCACTGTTGGTCCTTCTCTGCGACCAAATTTGTACGACATTTTCGTGCAATTTTCGACCAATTGTCTCTGTTTTGGAAATAAATTTCCAATAAATCCCAACGTTGCTCAAGTGTAAGTCGATTCATTTCGTTCAGTGGAGAAAATATACTGCATTTTGTGACAGAATAGAATGACATAGGTATTGCCAGATTCGAAATAACCAGTGGTTCAAATTTAAACCGATAGATGGCCCACCCGTTATGTATATTAGAATTACCGTTGAATAAGTAGCAGATTCTTTTATTTTCTAGCAATTTAGATGCTGTACATTACCCGTAAATTTAAATCTGTTAGGAAGGAAACTTATTTTGTTTGTTTCTTTGTACGACAGTAATATAAATTAATTCTCCCGACACTCAAACAGCGAAATAGAATTTTCAGCTCTGTAGACCTTTAAAAAGAAGGCTAGTGCAGAAAATATGGTCCCTTCTGTTTTTTTTTCCTCGCTTTCCATTCTCTCTTATGTTTCACTCGATGATATTCGAAAAAGTTAGGAAAACTACTAGACACAGGATGTGGTAAAAACTGTGCCCCGCCGACTCGTCGACAGAAGTTTGTATAAGCGAGAAGTTTCATCCCTTATAAAAAGATCAGAATATACGTCCCGTGCTACACCTATATTTTGTGCATAGTAGACACGAACTGTGACGAAAACGGGAAATGTTAAATTGAGTTATTAAAACGGAGAGGTTTCTCTTCCCAGTGGAGTTTTGTTTACGGCCGCTGAACAAATTTTATGAGTTTCCTGTATGGAACAGTAGTTGTGTAGTAGCAATTTGGGAACAAGTAGCTACGTACTTTAATTAATATCGTGTCAATCGTTGAACTGAGTGCGACTTTGTTGACAGTTCGCTCACGGAGTCGTGACGAAATAAAAATTTTCCCATTCATTTCATCTTGAAAATTTTTAAACTTAGTTCGATTATGAAGATGGATCTGGCGTATAATGAATTGCGAAGTTTATTTTCGAGCGTCTATTGATTATTGAAAGATCAATTCATATTTATCCTTTAAGTGTCTTATTTCGGGGTCTCTTACATTTAAAAGTACTTAATCACAACGGTCTGAATTTCCATTTGGTAAGAGGAAATGATATTGATGGAATTTATAGTACATTTAACATAAAATATTTGCAAGAAATGAGGGAGTTTTAATCTTTTTTGTATATTTCCTCGACTCGTCCATACCTCCTTCTCCATCGCAGGCTGAAACTGTGTTCTTGATGATATTTCTTCTTCTGTTAACATTTCATTTACTCTTACGACATCTTTAAGGTTGCTAATTGTTATAATCTCTTTTATACGATGCTACTTTTGAGCATTTGTTACCGAATTTTTGTTACATATTACGATTTGAATACGTCGTGATAAAACTGTTAATATGAGGGTACTCGTTTATATTTCCAAAAGAGCAAACAAAAAAAAATTTATTATCAAAAATAGTTTTATGGCTCTTCAAAATATTCTGTTTGAAAATCAATGCACTTTTTCATTATATCACCTAAATATCAGCCTCAAGTGCCTCTTCCGATGTAGAGAACTGTTGTATTTTTCACGTATGGAAACAAAAAGAAATCATAAGGTGCTAGATCAGGGCTGTCCGGCGGATGACTCATCATTCAATGTTTTGCCCGGTCAAATATTCAATTGTTTCAACCGACCTGTGAGAGCTCACATTGTCATGGTGGAGAATAATTTGTCGTTTTCGGTTTGTTTTCTTAATTTCTTCAAAAACTTTTGGCGGACAATTTGTACACCATTCGAAATTGACCGTTCTACAACTCTCTAAAGGCACGGTTGCAACGTGACCGGTTTTTCCGAAAAAACAGGCGAGCATTTCTTTTAATGTGCTTCGAGCGCGAACAATTTTGTTGGTATTGGCTCATCTCGGGATACCCACACAGTCGACTGCTGTTTACTATCGGGCTCATACGTATAGATCCAAGATTCGTCGCCTGTGACGACTTTATAAATGTTCTTTGAAGGACAGCAACTGCCTTTTTTTGCATTTCTTGGCACCAATCGACGCCAGTCCTTTTTTGAGAGATTGTCAAATTATGTAGTACCTAACGTGAACATAGCTTCTTAACGGCTAAATGCTCGTGCAGGATCTTATGCACTCTGGTGTTACTAATACCTAGAGATGCCACGATCTCACAGTGTGTCACATGACGGCCTTGTATTATCAATTTAGACATTGCATTAATGTTTTCCGACACAACATTTGTGGAATGACCTTCACGAAATTCTTCGTCCAAAGAACGCCGTCTAAGTTTGAATTCACTTTACCAAATATGTACTGTAGTTTTCGATGTTGCTTCATCACTATATAAAGAATTCAGCTCGTCGGTGCATTCTTGTTGAGATAATCTACGCCGAAGGTTAAGAAAAATAATTGCACGAAAATGTTTGCGAGTTAATTCCAATTTTTCGCTGACATGAAACTTTCAAGTTACTGTCAACAATAGAAATAGCGACCGGATAAGAAAACTTTCAAGATAAATATATTGTCAAAAATGGCAATATTCGCGATGCAATCATCAGATCGGAGGCAACACTAACAGTATTGCCAGTTCTCGAAATATAAACGGCTATCCTCATATTAGTTTCTTTTCGGAAAATATTAAGTTCTGTTTTATTATTATTTCTATTACCAGAGCATCTTCTTTCTCTCCCGCAAATTTGATTCTCGGAAATTTTGAATTTAATTGCTTAACGAAGATGTCTAAATTACACTTATGTGCGTCAAAAGTCACGAAAATATCATCTACCAGGTGGTTCAATAAGTTTCGTCGTTCGATAAAAGATGGCGTTATTAGGTTCGTCGTTTTATTTTTCTAAAAATTGTACTATTTTCTTATGAACACAGATGAAGCTTTTATATATAGTTTTTTATATTTTTTAATACGTGTATTGAAAAGTGCTCAAAGTTGACGTGTTACAGTACCTTTTCACACAATAGAAAAACTCGAATATCGTGTAGTAGTAAAATTCTTATTTTTGGAAGGTGTAGCACCAAACCAAATTCATTTGTTTATCAAAAGTATATACGGACTCTTCACCTTCAATTGAAACAGTAGAAAGATGGGTTGCCGAGTTTAAACGTGGGTATACAAGTCTTGAATGCAGTCCACGTCCAAAGGACGTCCAAAACACCAGAAGCCGTAGCAAGAATAAAGAACATGGGTTTGTGTGGTGTCAAATTTTCCAAAATATTCAAGACAAGGCAACAACAATCACTAATAATCCAGAATAATCTGCACATAATTCATTATACGTACGCTGCCTCGGAAGACAAATGAAAATGCCACTCGCACTTAAAACTCTTGCATTCACAAGTCACGCCCGCGCGGTAAGATGTACAACAACAAAACCAATGGGACAACAATTTGTAACGAAACACCCTAGCGCTCAAAGTAATGTTACAAACAAATAAAATAGAAATTTCGAAAATTATTAAGAAAAGAATAGAGTTAATTATCCAAATGATCTTAATCCACACAGGAAAAGAACTGTTACACAAACTTTCACTAAAATTAAGAAGAAATTATAACATAATCTAACTGAAAAGCAAACAAAACATACCAAGTTTCTGCTGCAGTTGGCAGCATTTCACGTCACAGACCACGCAATGTGATTATTTCGACACTAGATTGGGTACAATTAATTCATCTAATTTAACTAAACCTATATTATCTGCTTCTGAGCTTCCGGGCTGTAACCGCGCCACTTGTATATCTGTCGACGTTTCGTACCCATTTGTATGGGACATCTGCAGGGCTCAACTACTGCTGTGAAACTCAGTTTCAGTGCAGTAGCATGTTCCATACAAATGGGTATGAAACGTCAGCACATATACAAGTGACACGGTTCCAGCCCGGAAGCCCAGAAGAGGATAGCATGGATCACGAACGCGGTAGTCTACGTACCCGATTAAATTTATATTTTTTATAATAAACGAGACTCCTATGCTGGAAATATTATTTGGAATACGCTATATAGCATCCACTTATTACACACCTTTCTCTTAACTAACCATTGAAGAATCTGTATTATTCATATAAAGCCAAAGTTCGTATTTTCTTTTACACCCTTTTCTTTTATACGAATTTGGCCCGATAAAAGGCACCAGGATAGAATATGCATCGAATGCAAATATGCAAATTTTTCCTATTTCTATTTTAATTTACAGATAAATACTAATGAAGCGCCACGTAAATGGCGTGTCATAAACATGGCATATTATTAACTCAGATTACATTACGTATATATTTTTCGACACGTCTATTAATATACATAGGCATAAATACGCATATATTATGCGATATGCATATATTATTATGTATGAAGGGATCTAATTATAGAAGTACAGTCTACTAATTTATAATTATACTGGCGTAATTACAGTATTATCAGCTATGTGCAGCAAAAATACATTTGCTAAATACAGTGCAAAAATCTATTGCTATGCATTTAGAAAAAAAATAGCAATGCATACTTTTAAATGTTAAAGAGGTTATATATTCCTCACGACTTGTTATTTTTGAAGTATATGTATGTGTAGCATGTAGTACTTCCTTATGTTTCCGGAATGATTAACATTATTTTTCTATGAAGTATAAATGGTATTTTATTCTATTTGAATTTCGCACTGAACGGATGTACGAGGGTAGCCGTTTATATTTCGGGAATTGCAAACAAAACAAATTTTTTTATTATCGAAAATAGTTTTATTGCTTTTTAATATATTCTCCTTGAAAATCAATGCATTTTCGCATTCGTTTAAACCAATCCGAAAAGTATTACTGCCACTATGAAGGCGGTATCTTCAAAATATGAGTTTTGGATGCCTAAACTACCTCTTCCGGCGTAGAAAACCGTTGACCACGAAGTTTATACTTCACGTGTGGGAACAAAAAGAAATCATAGGGTACTAGATCAGGGCTGTACGGCGGATGGCTTATCAATTCAATGTTTTGCTCGGTCAATTTTTTGAACCGACCTATGAGAGCTCGCATTGTCATGGTGGAGAATGATCTGTCGTTTTCGGATATGATATATGATTTGGAGTTGACCGTTCTACAACTCTCTCAAGGCACGGTTGCAGCGTGACCGGTTTTACCGAAAAAAACAGGGGAGCATTTGTTTTGATGTGCTTCCAACTTTTGTTGGTTTTGGCTCACTTTGGAATACCCACACAGTCGACTGCTGTTTACTATCGGGTTCGAACGTATAGATCCTAGATTCAGCACCTGTGATGACTTTATAAGTGTTCTTTGAAACACCGCCATTGTATTTTTTGTACATTTCTTAGCACCAATCGACGCAAGTCTTTTTTTGAGCGGTTGTCAAATTATGTGGTACGGGAACATAGCTTCCTAGCGGCTAAATATTCATGCATGATCTTTTGCAAAATGGTTCGCTGGTGTTACTAATACCTAATCCCAAGGAACAATTAGATGTAAAGCAAATCGATCTGCGAATGCAGTAAGTAATGATACACGGTATGCCACATGACGGTCTTGCATTATCAATTCAGACACTGCATTAAAGTTTTCCGACAGAACATGTTGGACGACCTTCACGAAATTCATCGTCTAAAGAACGCCGTCAAAGTTTGAATTCACTATACCAACTATATACTATAGTTTTCGATGATGCTTCATTACCATATAAAGAATTCAAATCGTAGATGCGTTCTTGTTGAGATAATCCACGCCGAAAATTATGAAAAATAATTCTATGAAAATGTTCGAGAGTTAATTCCATTTTTTCGCTGACATAAGATTTTCAAGTTACTGTCAACAATAGAAATAGCAACCGGATAATAAAAGTGTCAATGTAAATATATTGTCAAAAAATGACAAACTGCACGATGCAATCATCAAATCGGAGGCTACATTAACAGTGTTGCCAGTTCCTGAAATATAAAGGGCTACCCTCGTTTAATAAAAATTTGTTTTCTAAAATGATTTTCATCCAGGTTTACCTCTTTTTTTATAATTTGGCTTTCCAATGGTTACAGTTATCCTTACCATATATTTTGCAAATATTTTCACCAGTCTTTTATTTCTATCTATTCAAATATGTGTTGAATGTCTACATCCTTTATAATAACTACATTTCTCATTTTGTCCGACTTGGTTGCACCTTTAAATCTAGTAGTGTCGACGAATAAAATTTTATTTTGTAAAATAGCATCCAAAATTTTCAATCAAATTCACTGCAGTAACACACACTATTTTAAAACTGGAAAAAGAATTGTTATTGAAAGCTATCGCTCTGTTCCTTGTTTATCTAATGTTGTAAAGGCTTTTGAGACCATTGTTTGTGAACATATTTCCGAATATGTGAATAAATTCTTTAGTCTGAACCGTGAACAATGAACTCCAACTATAATTGAGAATTCCCAATAAATTGAACTCAATCAAATGTTTGTTGACAAAAGCAATGATAGAAACGCGTTTCATGTAATCCAATACTCATCGGTCTATTTGGCTTTGTCGACAAACACCTTAATTAAACCGACTGTTGATTGAAATAACATTCCAGCATTCCAAAAAACAATGAACAACACGGTACTGACATCTCACGTAGCGACCAGAGAACTGACCGAACGAGAGAGGCATTACGCCATACATATCTCGTTCTCTTATTGAGCCGTAATGAATGTCATCTACCGCGGAGAATGTGGAGGCTTACTCTATGTTATATAACATAAATAATAGTAATAATTAGTAAAATAAAATATTTTCTTACTAGGAGTTGTCAATTATTTATTACGGTACATATCGTATGCCCATGGCATGCATCGGCGTTTCCGCAAGTTACAAGCAATATTGCTTTAAACGTTTTGTTTTTTAACTAAATTACTATGAAAATGTAGCTTCGGTATTAAATTACAAGATTTAAATATTCTCATCAATATAATAATAAATGGTCTTTATACTCGTAGTGCGTTATGTGCGATGTTATTTTCTACTCTGCTCTTCATTTTCAGGTAATTTTTGCAAGTTAAAATTTTATTTTTATTACTTTAGTATAATTTCCAGGGATGATTGGAACTCCAAGAATGTAACGAAAAGAACTAAGGACGTAGTGGACAGTCTTCGCCGCTACTACCCTATTACCAGAATACAACTAGGCTTACGAATCAAAATAAACCAATTTTACTGCTTTACCTTATCGTCCCAGTTTGAGCTTATTTTACTTTCTAAGACCTGACTCTCATCGAATATTAACAATATCGAACTATTTAATGCTTAATTACTTAAGGTCTATACCATCGAAAGTCAGTGTGGGCTTTGTTTTGCGATGGTATAGGTTATGTACGGAATTTGTTTCGTCCGGGTTTTTGCCGTGATTTTCAGGTGCGTCACTGTTTAATAATCTGCTGATAGTGATAACTTAGTTGTCGAAATACGTATACCGAATACGAAAATTAATGTGGAAAGGGGTTATATATCAACCTTAAATGATTAAGTTAATCAATCTTCATCAAATTTACCTATTTGATGCTTCTTACACTATCCTCAGAGGTAATAGACTTCGACTTGGCGTGGAGGTCGGCCGATAGGGGTGTATTGATAGAAGCATCGTCCTACGAAGGAGCGTTTTTATATTCGCGGAATGAGCGGGTTGTAGAGGGGTGATGATCAGTATAAATACGAAGTTTCATTGTTATTAGACAGTTAGTCTTTGAGCTATCGTCAACTAAGTAACATAATCAGGAGTGAAAAGTGAAATATGGAAAAAATCGAATATCGTGCCGTTATAAAGTTCCTTACCAGGCAAGGAAAATCAGTCGCGACCATAATGAATGAGATGTCATTGGTTTACGGCGACTCTTGTCCAGGAAAAAACCATGGTGTACAAGTGGCATAGTTTATTTAAACAAGGAAGGGAATCCCTTGAAGACGACCCGAGGCCGGGCAGGAGCATTGAGGTGACCACGCCAGCACTTATCCAAAAAGTTGAACAAATTGTACTCGAAGATGCTCGACTAAAGAAGAAACAACTCGCAGAAATGGTTGGAGTATCCGATACAACAATTTTTAAAATCCTACACGATCATCTCGGCATGTCTAAGGTGCTCACGCCGCCGCAAAAACAACAGCGCGTAGAGTGTTCGCGTGCATTTTTGGACCTCTGTAATGAAGACATGGATGATATATTGAGTGGAATTGTTACTGGAGACGAAACTTGGGTTCATCATTATGAACCTGAGTCCAAACAAGACTCCATGCAGTGGCATAAAAAGGGCACAGCACGTCCCAAGAAATTTAAAGTGTCACAATCAGCTGGAAAACTCATGGCAACGGTATTTTGGGACTCAGAAGGAATATTGTTGGTTGATTATAAAGATAAAGGTGTTTCTATAACCGGAGAATATTACGCTTCAATATTAGAGTGACTAAAAGAAGCCATTAAAGAGAAAAGACGGGGAAAATTGACAAAAGGTGTTCTGCTTTTGCACGACAACGCGCCCGTCCACAAGAGCCGCGTTGCGTTAGCTGCCCTGCATAAGGTGGGCTTCGAAATTGTGAATCACCCACCCTACAGCCCAGACCTGGCCCCGAGTGATTATTACCTGTTTCCGAAAATGAGCTGCGGGGTAAAAAATTTACTGCCGATGATGAAGTCAAGGAGGCAGTTTCGGCGTATTTTGCAGATAAAGAGAAATCATTTTTTTTATGAGGGTATAAATAAATTAATTGAAAGATGTGAAAAATGTATCCGTCTTGCAGGTGAATATATTGAAAAAGAAAAATAATTTGGTTTTTTATTTCCACCCCTTGTCCCCCATTCCGCGAATATAAAAACGCTCCCTCGTATGTGCTTGTAGCTACATCTGGTACGTCATACTTGTTGACTTTGTATTCTTTAATTGACGTACAAACTATTTTTTGAAAATTTGGTTTTAAATTTCATTGATAAAGAACTATTATTTATGGGGAATTTAACTGCCATAAATTCAATTCTTTTGATAACGTAAATGGCCATAAGTTTAATATTTCATAAAACTTACATTTTTCGTCAGCACGTCAACATAGATGAAACCTAGATACACCAATATCTCCAAAAACAAAAGCAGTCAAAAGAATATGTTTCTTCTTTCAGCCAATACAATTATAGTCACAATTTTTTGAGTTTTCAAGAATTTAATATTTGTAAACCATTTAAAAAAAAAATTCAATAACTGGCCAATATTATGCTAATATATTAAAATGTTTCAATACCGAAGAGAAAAAAAGTATTGTTTTACCAGGATAATGCGCCCTCATCCACAATGACAACCGCTAAATTTGCCAAATTAGGATACAAATTATTGCCTCATCCACCATGCTCACCAAAAGTGTCAGAGTTGATTTCTTTTGTTCCCAGTTTTAACAAGATATCTTGGCGGAAAGAAATTCAAGGCAAATGAGATGATAGCCTCAACGACCGCCCATTTTAATAAATTGTGGAAAATATTTCTTTTTAGATGACAAAAAAACTGTATGGCCGATGGGTTAAGCGTATAGGCTTGGACGGGGGTTGTATTGAAAAATAAAATATTGTTGTGCTATGGTGGATGTCGATAGCATCTATTCAGTTCTAATACATTAAGGCACGCTGCCTATCAATACCCCCAGCGTCCATATTGCTAGAAAGAGAAGAACTCGACCAAAATAAACATACAAAGCTAAAGTAATAAATTTTGAAAATCTACCATTCAATTTACCATCAATACGACCTGGAAAAAAGCTGGTAAATAAACCGTAATCGAGAATACACCTCTATTACAAAGAAGACGAAAACAAACTTCGTACGCGATCTACACCGTTGAGAGCCAAAATGTACACTGTATGTTCGTTTCACAAGATTTTTTTTGTAATTTTAAAAATCTTGTTTACCAGGTGCGACACTTTGCAATTATCTGCTGATGATTGATAACTTAGTTTGTCGAAATGCGTAAACGGAATTACAAAAATTAATGTGGAAAGGGGTTATATATCAACCTTAGTGATTAAGAAGACTGGTAGTTGAAAACAACATACTTAAGCTTCTATACGCCAAACAACTACCTATAACCTATAAGAAACACAATCACTTACAAGACATTAAAGAACAAATTGAAAAAAAGCATAATGTATTTTACGAAAATCTTCTGTCTGAAGCAGTTGGAAAGGTCAAGGGTTCATGCGAAAACCAATAAAAGAAATAAAAAGAATGAAATTCCAAAGACACGAAAAAGGTTTGAGAAATTATTTTCTAATAATTGTTTTCTATAAATAAACCAATTCGTGTACAGTATTAAGTGTTTTAATGAATTCTATCATGTATACTGACTTTCCATATCTCTTCTGTAGTGTATCTGAAAGCAACTAATACCTCCTCTGACATTAGCAATCAAAATATTTATTTAAAAATAATAGTATTTCGTTGTAATAGGAAATCTCATATTTACAACAAATCAACAGATATTTTAATTTAAGCATTCGCGAATTGATGTCTAAATAGTTGTCTTATTTGGATTTAAACATATTTTATATACCTCCTGTGCATATGCAAAGTTTTATTACACACAGAAAATATCACTGATACACCGACGTTATAATATTTTATCCTTTTGAGAAAGAGATAAACAAAATCAATGAAAATAATAAAACACAATACTCAAGTTTACAACCTATAAATAAATATTAAATTTCTTAAACTGCATTCATGCTCACACTGAATGTTTATTACAATTTAAAGCTTCCTTTAAAATTATTGAGAAGTAATAAATATTACTAGAAATTATTATAATTATCTACTTTATCTAATTATTATATATCCATCTTTGTGAAGGCTCTTGCCTTAAGATACACGTATGATGCACATTTGCAAGTAATTCCAAATATTCATACATTTCCAACAAATATATATCTTCAGCAAATTCGCGATATTTCCCTTATAGAATTTAGAATCTTTATTATATTAAGAGCTTTCCATAATCTAATATGTAATATATTTCCATGATCTTGTATTAGGAAATTGTTATAAAACTCTACATTTTATTACAGGCACAAACATTATTGATAATTTGGCGTGAGATAAACTCTTGCTTTAAAAAAATGTTTATGAACTTTTGTAAATGCAGCAGAGTTCTAGAAGCAGCTTCAAATTGATCAAATAGCAAAACAAACTCGAAAAAGATTGAACAACATCTGCTAATATTGAAGCGAAAAGTTTGCTAGTTTCAAGGAGTCACCATCTCAAAAGTAAACCACCAGTTACATAAAAGCATTGAAAAGAGTCTTTAAGACACGCAAAATGAGAGATGTGTAACTCTTTCGGTCGTAAAGCTATTTTATATAATTGATAAGTTGATATAATTACCCTTAAATTATGCTAAATGATGTTGAAGAGAGGAAATTGGTAACAAAACCATAGATTTTCAACATGATCATTCAGTAATATATACTAGTAGAACACTACCACTATAGGTTATTAAATGGTCATTTCGAATGCAGTAGGTGTATCTACAGATATTCGATAACTGTGAAATACCGATTTGATAATGAAATATTAGAATTTTTGATTGCGAACCTCCATTTCTATGCCAAATTGTTTTTAGAGATGCATTACTAGTTGTATGGGGCTTACGCGATAGATTTCAAAGAATAGGGTTAAGACGGTAACAAAAAAGTGGTAATTTTTGTCTTCTATACTTTGACTTTGAAGCCAGAGGAATTAGAATACCTGGGAGTAGTAATAGATGGAAATATGCTTTGAAAGAAGCAGTAAATTGAAAAAAGAAGCAAACGATAAAATATCAAAAGTAGGAAGAATATATGGTTTAAAAGCAACATTCCTGGAGAGAAGGGAAACAACAGCAAATGTAAAGAAAGAAGTATTTAAAAGAGTAGCAAATCCTGCATTATTATAATGTAGCGAAATATCTATCACACGCAAAGGTAAGAGTAGAATAAACCCAATGGAAATGAGATTCTTGAAAAAAATAAGGAGACGAAAAGAAACAAAATCAGAAATAAGGTATTCAGAAATAAATTCAAAATAAAATCAATATTGACAAGAATCCGGAACAACCAACTAGGCTGGCTGGGATATGTACACAGGATGACAGAAGAAAGGCTAAGTTTATGAAGTGCGAGTTCAGGGAGCTTATAGAAGAGGAAGACCTAAGAAATCGTCGCAAGAGGAAGTGACAAAGAAACCCCAAGAGAGAGAGATATTCGATGGAGTGAAATCAAAAACTTCGCACAGAATAGAAAGGAATGGAAATAACTAGTCATCTCAACATCACAGTCTTATACCTTATAGTAGAAAGACTTAGGAATAAGTAAGTATTTAATGATGGAATAATAGTTTTTGAAAACGAAAAATTAGAATTTTTGATTGGGAAACCATTTCCATACCAATATGTTGTAAAACACATTTTCAGAGATGCATTGCGAGAAGAATTTATATGTTTAGATAAGAGTGTCTAAATAATAGATATAAAAACAGTAACTACAGAATTGGCAAGTGACATTGTCATGGATAATTTGACGCCATGGCCAATAGATTCTTTCAAGTCCTATACGATTTCATAAATTTGCTTCTGCTTTAACTAACATTCGGTGGCTATAATTGTCAAAGGATTTTATAATAGTTTTTTGGTAAAAGGGCATAAAAATATATACCAAAGTCAGGAAAGTCCTTAAAATAATTAGGATTTCTAATTTGTAAAACGGAAGAAATTAAAAATATCTAAACATTCACTGCAAGCATTCGTAGCAGAGCCTATTTTCATAAAATCATATATGTGGTATATGTAAAATTACAAATCTAAAAACTCTTTTATGTATACAATGTAATTTTTAATTATACATTGCTCAAAACCAATTATGAATAACTATTGCGAATTCAAGTATCCGCCAATTCCTACTGAAATAAACATATAAAAGACAAAACATTCAACTCACCTATATAAGCGGTTACAAAAAGGCTGATGAACAAAAGTAGGCGTATGCTAGAATTTCCCATTGCCTTTATAATAACACAACATTTAACACTGAGATAGGACATCATTTCGTCGTTTAATATGCACATATAAATTTAACGATTGTCACAAACAGTTGTAATTGCCCACCAGATTTTGAAGAAGAAAAGTACACACTCCATATATTAGTATAACTCCCAATAAAACATTTATAAATGCTTTCTTACTTTCACTTATAATATATAAATTTACGATTACTATTTAATAATAACTATTATACGGTTTTATTTTTATATCTTTTTTAGGTATTTCTATTATTACAATTAACAGGTTCACTATGTAATTATTAGAGATCACAGGAAAATCAGCAGAAGAAGAAGAATGTACACATTAGGGTCTATGAAACTTTCAATTTTATATAATGTTGAACAAATACGAAGATATATTAACACTGATTAGCTTTATTTTGATTTAAAATTACTAAACATATAATTCTATATGCTTTCTTCTTAGAGTTTACACTAAAACATTACATGAATAAATAGTACATTTATTTTAAATTTACCGTTTTCTCTTTATGTATAATAGATAGTTTTATATATATGTATATATTTACTGTATATAATCCTTAATTTATTGTTATAGTTATTATTTTATTATATATCAATTAATCGAAAGCCTGTACTTTTGCGAATGAATTTATTAATTTCGGTACTTGTCCGGTGGCCAGCAACCGCGCGATGTAATTTCATATCGAGTCATTCCGTTACGTAGACGACGCGGTCGTCGATTCACGAATGCCGTCCGGACGCCTGAACTTCTCATAACTCTGCGGCGCCTGCGTCTGCTATCCCATATAATTCCGTTATTATGATTATATAGGAAAACATTGTCGGTGATAACGTATAGATTCGAAACCGAATGTCCCAATGTCCACCAGGAGATGATAGCATATTCATATGCATGTAGGTATTACATGCATTATACATTCACATATATATGTACGAGTATGTACGCAGATCCATTGTCATTTCCATATTGTGGATTGATGGATGATTTTTGTTTTTTTTTCGTTTCAGGTTGTGGTATTAGTGCATAAAATCTTTGCATTAAAAATTGAAGAGAATTAATTTATTTTTGTTAACTAATTAATTAACGAGCCGCGAACACCAATTTAATTTACATTCATCGACATGGTTTTTAGTCAGAAAACTCTACCGATACTGCCTTATTTCAATTTTTAAAAAGCATTTGTAAAAATACTGATAATATTGTAGCGATGCACGCTAATTGTAGAAAACATAGAAACAATGACTTTGGTAAAAAAGTAAGTGGTAAAGTTATCTCTAATGTCATATGGATTTTAATAAAAAAAGGATTTTTCTGTGTGTAACATACTTTGATGTATATTTTAAATTCTTACTTCTTGTCTTTTGTAAACAAGATCCACAGTCTCCCTTCTTAACGTCCAATAGTAATCTGCTAACATTATAGGCTTCCATTCGCCTTGCAATCATTTTTCCATTCCCAAAATGTCTTGGTAGAAGCAATCGCCGTGCTCATCACCAAGATGAGAAATATGATGGAAGCAGCAGGCGTGCGCTTGATGGTAGATAAATAAAATAAACTAAATAATTATATATAATTTATCAAACGTGAACCACACTCTTAAGCAGCGTTTGCAATGTAATCAAAAACAGGATAAGATCGGTTAAATATTTGAAACATATTACATTTTCATTTTGACCTCGGTCTGAACTTTCACGAATCTTACCGCACGTAGTAATTTAACACCTTTTGTAAATATAATAACGTGTCCAATTTGTAAATTATCAATCGATTCATCGGAATTTCTAAAATCACAACTTCCATCAGACTTAATTTGGACAGTCAAATTATTGTGTATCTAGTTTTCAACGCCAACAGCTCTTTTATTTTATGATTAATTAAAATTGACTTAAGCGACCTTTACATTTCCTTTACAATATCACTAGTGCCATCTCGATACTAATATCATAAGTTTGGTTTCTTACTAGGTTAAAGTAGTGATGGTTTCCTCCGTCGTTGCTATGTCCTTTAACTATATGTGTATGTTAATTGAAGACTTGAATATCTTTTCTCCTTGTCTAAGAACTCCGACTACCTTTTCGTCAAAATTCTCAAATTAATTGTCTTTTAAAAAGGAATATATGGAACTGAAAATACGACATTTTATCGTGTCTTTTTCTGTTTTTTTTAAGTTAAAGGAATGTTGGAGAATAAGCTTTCAAACGAGTTGTCTTAGTGTGTAAACGCATTTGTAGCCGCTTTTCTTCGTGTTTTTAGTTTAGGTTGCTACGGGGAAATTGTTTATTCCCACGGCTGTTGTCGGATCTTGGTATACCTAAATTTAATTTCGTCAAAATTGGATTAGTTTATTAGTGGAAAAATCATTTATCGAAACCACATGTGTGGATCTATTTCTGCTATCTTGTGCTAAGCTCGTATGGAAAATTTCTCTTGCAACACCTCGCCATAACTAAGGTAGAATTATTAAGTACAGTTAGTTCAATTATTTACTATTTTTTCCTGTAGAAATTTTTAGGGTTTCATATAGCAGCTGAAATTCTTGACGTTCCTTTGTCCTCAACAGTTGAGTGATTTTGGTAGTAATTAGCAACGCCATACCAAGCTGGGCTAGTTTGAGAAGCAATATCTTTTATATTATTGATTACGTTGCCCCATGAACATCTTCCAGCCTGTATCGAGCCCCTTCTTAACATTTTTAATCGTCATAAGTTATTGGTGACTAGAACAAAATCCGGGTTACTTCGATGCAGCATCCTTGAATGGGTGAAGGTCGAGAATTTTAATTATTTCTTGCAGACTGTACATTTAGGTAGCTATAAGCTTATTTTGTAAATGTATCAGTATTATTAAAGTCAATGTATCATATTGTGATAGTATTTAGCTGACTAGTAAGATCAGTGGCATCGGTAGTAGATTGTTTATTATTTATCATAATCAGTGAATGGGCCTTCAGCCAATAAATGTAACGTTAATGTAAGTTTATGTATACTATTTACATACGTATCCAGTCTAACTCATAAGATATTGTTTATCGATTAAGAAGTTATTATTAAAAGATCTTTTGTATACTAATTAGCTTAGTACTATTAGAGATCTACTTACTGGAATAACCCTATTTTGTTACTAATTACTTTGCTAGTATATATATATATATATATATATATATATATATATATACTATAATTACTTTAGGCCTGAAATACAAGTATAATGTTAGTATTTGGTTAGTATTAATACAAACAACTTTAGATCTCTGGTATACCAGTATCATTCATTTAATATTAGTTTACGCAAAGAACCTTATATCCGAGATTCCGGTATTATTCTTTCACACTTAACAATTAGCTGGAAATTATGTAAATAGCTTTGCTGTCTTAGTTACCAGAACTATGTTTTTTTTGATTATTTCCTAATAAAATTAGTAACTGAGGTCATGTACACCAGGGTTGACTATTTAATTCTGCGGTTCTTGAGAATAATTGTTCACTAGACCGACATTTTTGTTAATAAATGAGTTGGCTGTTAACAAATTGTTTACGAGTTTTCTACCCATTGCTCCTTTAGCGTTTTATTACAATTTTTATTATTTCGCGTATTGGAAAATACATGTGCTTCAGCATTAGCTGGGATACTTCTAGAGATTAAATCCTGTGGCGCTCCTTAAGAACTTTTGTACAGGAACCTTCCTTCCCTACTCTTCGGATTTACTGTATAGTTCTTCCCAAGGACTAGCAAAGAATTGTTAGGACTTGTGGTGCTACAACCTAGACTAGGGTCTAGTTTAGAGAGGAATGTAACAAACACCATATAAAAGGTAGGGGCCACAAATTCTCTGCCTGATAGACTTGTACAGGTTCAAATGTATAAAAACCATGTTGCTTGATAGTTACGCATGTGCAAGATCTTTACTATAAATACTGTGGCTCGAAGAGTAGTTGTCTTTAGTAGTCTGCTAAACAGCGTTACGAGAACATGAAAATATTACAGTCAACAAAAATTGGGGTCATCGTTGTCATCAGGATCAGGATCAGCTATGTTTGTTTGGCTTTTAACGGTTAATGTCTGGTTAGGAATTGTTTCTGTGCGAGTTTTTCCGCGAATTCAGATGCAATAATGTGATTAATTATCAACTGATGACAACTTAGTTGTCAAAGTGCGTATATGGAATACGAACATTATTGTGGAAAGGGGTTTTATTTACTTTTTTGGACTATTTTCAACTTAATCTTATTAAATCCTCCTCCTAATCCGTAAGAGCCAACAGAAACACACCTAGTATAGCTCCTACAACTTGTTAAATAATGAAATGGTACAGCAAAGCTATATAAAAAATTTAAGTTCACATCTGCATTCGAATTTAAGTTTTAAATTCCATGTTACTACCTGTGTTCGCCAAGCGTTTCGTAACCTGAGATGCTTGCAACGGCACAGGAATACTATCACTTTGCAAACGAAAGCTCTCTTATGTGAACCTCGAGTTTTATCTCATTTTAGCTATTGTGATTATATACACGGACCTTGTCTGAATAGCATCGGCTTCCGCTGAATAAAGGTCATGCTAAATTCGTATTTAGTATTCATATAAGATATATTTCATACAAACTATCTTAGTTGAAAGTGGAAAGGCGCAGAAGATTGGATTTTACTTGCTTTGGCTTTAAAATTTCAAGACATAAGCTCCTCTGATGGTGGAAAAAGTCACGTTTAAGGTGGGTACCAATAATGTTAATATTAAAAGTAAATGTATTATTATTTCAGCTTGTTTCGTTGCTATCTTTTTTCAATTACATCGTAGAGTGCTTAGTCTATGACATTCTTTTAAAATTATAATCTTTCTCTTTCTTTAATTGGGCTTTGACCGTTGGGATAATAAAACGTTTAATTTATATTAATGACGTTTCGGGGAAGGGGTCCCCCTTATTTACTTTCTTCAACCTGCAATGTCTTTTACAGTTACGTATGTATTTTCAATTATGAACAATAGTTTTCTTCTTTTATATATATACGTATAGAATTTGGTATTTCTTTTTTCTTTTTATTCCATACTAGGTATATCTGTATGCAATGGGTGCCCCAAAATTAACGCAAGATTTGAATTGGTCGCCATTTGTGCAGTGAAGAGTTGGCAACCCTAAAAAAACCAATTCGATAGCTGACAGTTTACGGTTAGTAAAAATGGAACGTTACACGATAGAGCAACGTGTCTTCATTATTGAACAATATTTCAAAATTTCATACAAAATATGGTCGGAATAGTGTTTTAACTTCGTCAAATGTGAAGAGATTAATTGAAAAATTCAGGGAAACTGGATCCGTTGGAGACGCCAAACACACTGGTCGTCCAAAAACAAGCCGTTCAAATTTTAATATCGAAGCAGTGCATGAAAGTGTAGGTGACAATCCGGGAAGCTCAATTCGGCGTCGTGGACAAGAATTGCAAATTTCAAGAAGTTCTCTACAGCCCATAATCACTAAAGATCTGTGTCTGTATGCTTACAAAATTCAATAAACACAACAACTGAAGCCTAATGACCATGCACAGCGAAGAGAGTTCCTTTAATGGATTAATGAATATCTATAAATGGATACAGATTTTTTCGAGCAAAATCATAATAAGCGATTAAGCACATTTTCACCTCGATGGCTTTGTTAATCGCCAAAATTGCCGTTTTTTTGGGGTTCTGAGAACCCACATGTGATTATCGAAAAACAAATGCATCCACAACGTATCACTCTTAGGTGTGGATTTTGGGCTGGAGGCATAATTGGACCACACTTTTTTGAAAATATGGCTGGTCAAGCAGTGACTGTTACTGGTGCTCGAAATTGCGACATGATAACACAGTTCTTTCTGCATAAATTGGATGATAGTGATGTGGCCAATATGTGGTTTCAACAAGACGGTGCCCCATGCCAGACAGCCCGTGAAACAATTTAATTACTGCATGAGACATTTCCAGATCGTGAACTCTGTCGTTTCGGTGATCAGAATTGGCCCTCTAGATCGTGTGATTTAACACCATTAGATTTCTTTTTATGGGGTTATTTGAAATCACAGGTCTACGTCAACAAGCCCACAACCACCCGTGCATTAAAGAGGAGATTCAGCGCTGCATCAACGACATTCAGCCACATTTATGCATAATGGCCATGGAAAATTTCGACAAATGAGTGCGTATGTGCATGCAAAGCCGTGGAGGCCATTTGCCCGATGCGTTGTTCCATAAATAACCCTATCCTATGTACTTTATGATTCAATAAAAAAAATAACAATCAAAAGACTAAAAACTGTATTTTCTATTCAATTCAAATCTTGCGTTAATCTTGGGACACCTTTATAAGGGAATGTAGACAATTTATAGCTTTAATTTTTCTTTTTATGATATCAAATTGTAAATTTCATTGAGGTTGATAACACAAGCCCGCGATGGAAAAGTTGTTTAAAATATAATCAGTGATTTTTATAGTTTTTTGTACGTCGATTACGGAAAAAATAATATAAAATTCCGTCACGCACAGTTTAGTAACAAATTTCATTTGAAATGATCGACAATTAGGTATTTTAGGGCAAGTAGGCATTACGTTGTTTAATCTTAATAATTAAAATTAGGCTTAGATTGGCCGTGGGAAATATTAATTTGGTCGGATGGCAATATTGAGCAGCTGTCAAACTTTTGTTCGATCCCCCAGCGATCCTACAGCAGGAGAAGCACAAAACGAAGCTTCGAGGGGAAACGAAAACGATACTACAAGGACTATTAGACAAGATCATTCAGTTTTACTACTTTTGTGTTGCTTTTATGAAAAATGTTTGGTTAGTTGTAATTTCAGCAAAATGTAAAATAAAATATACATCCTATAGTGTTTTCTATTTGGCTTACCAATCCTAAAATACCTTTATTTTTTGTGACAAAACCCTACGTGATAGAAAGAAACAGTTTTCGTTTTTGAGTACAGCACTGAAAAACAGAAAAAAAGTGAATAAAGTTCAAACAATTTTGAAAACGTATTTTTTGCAGGCCTGTATAATATATCTTCTACCATTTATCGTATATTTTGCATCTTTATGTGTATCATTTTCTTAATTAGACATTAATTGCTATTGTTTTCTATGTCTAGGATTTTGGTGTTATTGAATTCGAATTTATATTTCTTCTCTAAAGCACGTTTAGATAAGGCTGTTACATTTATTTTGTTACTGGTTAGACTGTATTTGTGTTCGTATTTCCTTTTATGTACATAGATATTGTTTTGTTTGTTCTACATATAATAGTTTTAGTTGGCTGTTCAATTTTCCACTCCAAATTGCTTGGAGAAACTGCAGATGCAATATTCGGGTTTGGATTATCATTGCAACTAATATTTTTTACATTAGTATCATCATCGCTACTGAATACTTATCACAATTTGCTTCTAAATCATTATGTCACTATATTCACTTCTGAAACATTATTTTCTCCGTTGCAATAACGTTTCCTCGAACTTCGTATCACCAAACTTTTTACTTTTTACACACCAATTTTCCTATGTACTGCAACTTTACTCAATGCTGTTTGTGATTTGAATGACAAAGTATAGTGCACAGATATTTGGAGATTCTGTAATACTGCAGGTTCAAACTTATTATGGGTGTTTTTTAAGCTGCATGAGAATTATCGATATCGATAACTTTGGTTTGACAGCTGATAATGTCAAACTGTGTTGACATTTCTGTTCAGTAAAGTTTCGCATGTCATCATGAATCACTTAACACCAGAATAACGCTTCCAAATTGTGGAAATTTACTTTGAAAAAATAAATCTGTTCGCGAAGTTCATAGAGCACTTCGTCCATTTTACGATCAACATAATCGGCCTAGAGAGCAAGGAATTCGTGCAATTATTGATCGTTTTCGTACTAATTTTACTCCTCTTGATTCAAAACCATCAACAAGACAAAGAAATGTACGTACCGAAGAGGATACTGCTGCTGTAGCGCGAATTATTGAAGAAGACGCCAAAATGTCGATTCGTCGTCGTTCTCAACTTGTTGGCCTTTGCCTTTGACTACGTGGGAAATTTTACGTAAGGATATTGGCTTACGTGCCTATAAAATTGAATTGAAGCCAAACTACCATCGTTTGCGTCTCATTTTTGCTGATTGGGCTCACTTGAAACTGGCCGAAGATGAGCATTTTTATCAAAGAATTGCCTTTAGTTATTAAGCTCATTTCTGATTAAATGGACACGTTAATAAGCAAAATTGCCGTATTTGGAACCAAGACAATCCTCGAGCCGTTAACGAATCACCGTTTGGTGCGGTTTACACGCCGGCGGCATCATCGGTCCTTATTTCTTTCGAAATGAGGAAGGAGCTGCCGTAACGGTGAATGGCGAGCGCTACCGAGGCATGCTGACTGAATTTTTGTTTCCGAAAATTAATTAGCTAAACATCGAAAACGTGCCATACAGCGCGCTTAATAATCGATTTATTGCAAAATCAATTTGGTGACAAGTGGTCCTGTTCACAGGCCCCCTCGTTCGTGCGATTTAACGCTTTTGAATTAATTTTTGTGGGGCTATGTTAATCATTGGTTTATGTCGACATACCAGCAACTCTTGAAGCATTGGAAGTTAATATTCAAGCCACCATTGAAGCCATACGGTCGGATTTATTGGAAAAGGTAGTCAAATATTGGACTGATCGAATGGACCATGTAACTCGTAGCTGCGGCGAACGTATGCCGAAAATCATATTTAAAAAATAAATGCCATGAAATTGTCTACCAGATAATAATAAAAAAAATTTCGTTCCAATGATATTTCTGTCTTGTATTATCATTTTAAGTTGTCAAGCTCTTAAAAAAAGCACCCTATACAAATGTGCATGCTTAATAACACCCGCCAGACGTGTTAGTACAAAAAAATTGAGTTTGGGTCGTGTAAGACCAGTTCATGTAAATGAAGGATGGTGACTATAAGATATTAATTTTTAATTTCAAAAAATAAATGAAACTTATTTGACTTGAGAAACAGTTGAATGAATATTTGTTTGTACCACATCAGGATAGTGGATTAATTTACGAGTATTTAATGTAAATTACGAGTATAAGCAACCAAATATTACTCTGGGCCTGATAAACTCGATTTATACATTGCTTAGGCATTTATTTTTTAAGGAAAAAGTAGGCCTTTTCCAGAAGGTTCTTAAAATTTTGGAGCAATGACCAAAAAAGCTTATCACAATTAAATTAAATTTTCTTTAATAAATGTTCTTAACGTATGTGGTGCGGAAGCGAATAGGCACCAAGTCTACCGTATTATTTACTTTACTAAGCTCTATAAACATTCGCAAACGAAATATTAAAATCCAAACGTTTATTCACCTCACAAACTTTTCAAAATTTATTATTGTCATTCAGGACGTATATCCATTATTATTAGTTAACCGGATAAAGCGGGGACATAAATTTTCTCCAACTCTTGTAAATTATCTGCCAGTGTATCCTCCAAGACTAACGATTTGGATTATCTGCAAGTAAGTGGAACATGCACAGTTTCTCGGGAACAATGGTCTCACTCTTTTAATGGACTCGTTCTACGTCCATAATTTTACGTGATGACAGTGCTGCCATCGTTACGGGACTATAATTGTTGAAAATTCCATTTTAATCGGAATGGGTTACAGTGTCTAACACGCACATCGGACGAATGCATTTATTAGGACACGTATAATGTTTTAACGGTTATTGTGCAACATAAAATTGTAGTTATGAAATTAGTTTCAGTGACTTAATTGGAAAGTTGGGAGTGTAATCATTAGAACTTTGCTGTTTTAGTTAATAACAAACAAAAGTTAGATATTTAGGGTTTTGAGTTCGTTTGATTTAGACCGAATTTCTTATTATAATCAATATTAAGCTGTGTTAAAACGTAGTGCCATAGTGGGTTGAAGCAAACCACTATTTTTTAAGAAAGTAATCGTCCATCATCATCAGCCGCAGTGTGTCCGCTCTTAGCTTTTTCAGCTTTGGCTTTGTTGAGTTAAAATACTCCACCTACTCAATAGTCTGCTTATAGGATAATGTTCTGTGTTATTTGCAGGCAACTTTTGGCCTGAGTGGTAGGTTGACCTAACCTGCCGCAGTAGCAAAAATATATTTATTTATTATAAGTAATTTTGATGGAGCCTATGGTTGATTAATTTAATCACTGAAGGTTGATATATAACCCCCTTCCACATTAATTTTCGTATTCTGTATACATATTTCGACAACTAAGTTGTCATAGCCAGCAGACAAATAAACAATGTCGCACCTGGAAAACTACGGCAATTCCGCACACGATCTGTACCATGAAAAGCCAAAACGCACCTGTATATTCGTTTCACATAATTTTTAAAAGATTGTATTCTAGTCTCAAACCTGGATAAAAGACAAAAGATAAAAAGGAAAGAGAAGGAAGGTACGTATATGCGCTTATTGCACTCTCCCTTACCTGTCGTTTAAGGGATCAAGTAGCGATGAGTTATGGTTGGGACCCAGGTCAGCTTTCAACACATGGTCTTTATTCTTCAAAATGTACATGCTTTCATACGTATCTAATTCGCGGTAATTACACACTTTCTTTATCAAATGCAAACAATCCGCGTTAACACTACGATTACCTTCTAACATATGTTCTTTTAAGCCGGATTTTTTAAACATTTAAAAACAATCATTCACACCTTTTGTTGGATATTATGGGTATCATCTATAAATACAAGCCCCTTTTATACCTTGTACTAATTTCTCCATTTCTCTTTGAAACCAACCTGGTCCACTGATAAAGCATTGGTATTGAAATAAACCTCTAAGTTAATCCCTTAAGGTTGAAATATAACCCATTGCCACATTAATTTTCGAATTCTGTATACGTATTTCAACAACTAAGTTGTCATCATCAGCAGATAATTAAAAAGTGTCGCACCTGATAAACCATGGTGACAAACACCCGTACGAAAACAAACTCTGTACGATCCGTACCAGGAATACGAGGGTGGTCTCATAAGTACCCGGCCTGACCTAGAGATGGCGGTAGTTGTTTGAAAAAGTATTACTGTATTAGAAAGTACACAATCTATAAAATATATGTTTCAAGCTTGAAGAAGCCACGTTGTTTAGTATTTGTTCGGCAGCCATCAGTGGTGAACGTTTCCAGTAAATTTGTAAAACTGGAGCAAAATGGTCATCGTTGCGTGATGCAATACTTTTGTTTGAAAGGCCTCAACCCAACAGATATAAAAGCTGAACTAGATTCTACTCTGGGTAAGTCTAAGTTTAAAAGAGGCCTTATGAGCTGCCAAGATGAGCATCGCAGTGGTCGACCAAATGAGGTGACGACTTCAGAAATGATGAAAAAATCCACAAAGCGGTACTGGATGATTGTCGACTGAAAGTGCGCGAGCTAACAGATACAGCAGGCATTTCAAAAAGTGCGGTACATCGCATATTATCTGAAAATTTAGACTTGAGAAAGATGTGTGCAAGATGGATACCGCGTTTGCTCACACTCGAGCAAAAACAGTGTCGTGAAGATATTTCAATTGGATGTTTAGCGAAGTTTCATAACCATGAATGAAACATGGGTCCATCACTTCACACCCGAGACAAAAGAACAATCAAAACTATGGACTCAAAAGGGAGAATCGGCGTCACAGAAGGCGAAGGCCGCGGTATCTGCAGACAAGGTCATCGCATCGGTTTTTTTGGGATGCGCGTTGGATAATTTTCATTGGCTATCTTGAAACTATATTGAAACTATTAGCGGCGAGTATTATACGAACTTATTGCAACGTTTGAGCGAAGAATCAAGCAAAAAAGCCGCATTTGGCTAAGAAGAAAGTATTGTTTCATCAAAACAATACACCGGCTCAACAATCCGTTATTACAATGGCCAAAATTAAGGTTTGAATTGCTACCCCATGCACCATATTCGCCAGATTTAGGCCCCTCGGATTATTTTCGGTTCCCAAACTTGGAAAAATGGCTCAGTGGTCAAAGATTTTCCAACCATGAAGAAGTAGTGTCGGCAATTAAGGGCTATTTTGAGGAGCAAGGCAGTTCTTATTATAAAAAGGTATTGAACTTATTGAACATCGCTGGGAAAAGTATATAGAGCTGAAATGAGATTATGTAGAAAAATAAATATATTTCTTTCCAAAATTTTTGTTTTCTTTTTTGGGTCAGGTACTTCTGGAACCACCCTCGTATTTATCGCCTTGTATCTTCAAAACAAGGCGTCTTGCAGTAAACCGTCCAAGGACAAAAAATCTTTAAACAGTCAATGAATAATCCCTTGAATTTTCACCTCATGTGTAGTGTACAGATTGTATATTAAAAATTTTATAATTCTTAGTTACCAGTAACCATTCTTATAACATTTCTTTCGTAATAGTTTATCAAGCTTTATTTTACTGAATAACATTCTAATTCTACTAAAGCTACACCACCTTTTTCTATTCATTTCTTTAAGTTATAATGTATTTTTGTGTTTTAATTAATTGTAACATAATAATAATAATAATTATCCATACATTTACATACAACAGGTAATATTTCTGGGGCGAAATTCATTACTGTCTTAGAACGTTACAAGAATTGTTTTACTAGACACAACGGAAAATGCAACATGCTGTGTTGTATGTATGTGTACATGGACGTGAAAACCCAATCGCTTGTGCGAGTCCTTTATTATTGCGTCTGAAGATGTTTCGTTTTACGTCATAGTTGTTCGCGCCATCTATACCGGATCGCTCCACTGACCAGGAAACAAAAGAAAAAAATAAAAGCAAAACGAACGTTGGTCGTACTGGCGAAAGGACGGGAGTAACGAAGAACTGAAGACGCAATAGATGGGACAAGGAACTTTTTTAAGGACAGAAGAGTGTCCCAGCCGCAACATTCGGTTCGAATTTTGATGGCAATCGTAAAACGCGCACATTTATTTTGCAATATACGATACAGATCGACCAGAAACACCCTGATAATCAACACTACCCGTCTCTTTTCTGTGCACGGCGTCCAAGCTGTGCGTCCGTCTCTCTTTCAGAAGCACAAACCGTGCAAAAAATGATTTGTGCTCGGTGTACTTTATGATGTGGAAAAATAATAAGTACGGGTCCAATATGATTGCCTTTACGACCGTTGTAATGACGTGTTATGCCACCAATATCACCGCTGTCGACCCCTGCGAGTCTGTCGCTTTCGGCGGAAAGAGAAAAACATGGGCGTAACAATAAAATATGTGACGATGTAATTTCAACATGCAAGCTTGAAAAGGAAAGATGACAGCGTAATGATTAGTTGTGTATCTTCACAAATATATTACAGAAGCAAAAAAGAGCAGAACTGAAAAGGAAAGATTTCCAAGATTAATTCTCCAATGTTAATAAAATCTCTTAAATTATTAAACTACGGCGAGGAGACCGAATAATTAATGAATACAATGGATTACATCCGGTAGGAATTGACAATTTATTGCATATGCAGATGACATAGTTTTGATAGCTGATGCCCATCAAAATAAAGAAAAGTTGATCTGGCAGTACGATCGATACAAAAAGAAATATATACGAACTTATTTGTATTAATAGAATGACAGTAGAACAGGTAATAGTTTACCAATATTTATCTGGAAACGTTATATCAATAGATGGAGAATAGAACTGGGCATAGCAAACTGCCTAAAAAAACAAACAATATCTATTATCTATATAATTGGCATAAAGCCTAGATGTAAGTTTCTGTCTATTATACACTTGAAACATAGTCTCCGATCTGTAAGATCGAAGCGTTCTTGCTTTGTCGGTCAAACATTTATGTATTGGTCGAGAGAGGGAGATATGATATTATTCATTATTTTCTGTATCGAAAGATATGATAATACACTCTGAAGGAATTGTTCATTAATAACACAAATCAACCTGACGATCCGTGATATCGGTGAAACATATGTAGTTGATAGGGTGTTATTAATAATAGAATGATTCCTTTTAACATTCTTTAATTGGCATAAAGCCTAGATGTAAGTTTCTGTCTATTATACACTGGAAACATAGTCTCCGATCTGTAAGATAGAAGCGTTCTTGCTTTGTGGGTCAATACATTTATGTATTGGTCGAGAGAGGGAGATATGATATTATTCAATATCTATTATGTTGTAAGAAAAATGATGTTTAGAAGAATAGAAATAGATAAACAACAAAATTGAAGGTTTATAATTCAGAAACACGAGGGCGGCCTGGACTCTTTCCTTTACATACACATCAGCTGTGTCTACAAACTGTCGATATCATCTGTGAATGTTCCACCCATTCGGAGGATCAATTTGGTCGCTCAATCTGAAACGTCTTTGCACTGTAATCACGGAATTGCACTTTGCATACTCGACAACACAAAATGATTTCTGCTGCGGAGTAGCCATTTTAAACATATTACAGTTACCAAGAAAAACAGAAGACAACTGACATCTAGCGGCTATTAAATAAACTAGACTATATATTCGTTTCTCCAATAGTCGAGCCGAGGCGCAACGATCGATAGTTTGGACAAAATAATACCTTGTAATACGTATATTCTTCTTGAAACACGCTGTATAATAGCCTTATCTATCATGATCTTCTCCAGCGTATCCCGAGTGGTAAAAACAAATCAAGAAATTAAGATCGATGCATAAATTAATTTTAAATTAATAATAACGGAAGAGATAAAATATAAAAGGAAATGAGGAGATACGAAAAATAGCAAATGAAAAGATCGAGAGTAAACAACGAAATAACATTGAATACATATTTAAAATGAAAGAAAATGCAATAGTCAAAAATATAACACTAGCCAAAAATGTTGATTAAAGGAGAAATAGAAGGCAGAGAAATGAAATGAGAGAATAGAATGACGGGGAAATAAAAGAATAAAATCATTGGATAAAATAAAAAAGCTATCCAGGGACCAGAACAGACCGAAAAAATTTATTAATGAATGGAAAGAAGCATGTTTGTCATCCTTAATAATATAAGAGACTTTTGATCAAGAAGAAAATATTCTTATTACAACTTTAATATTTTAACCTTAATATCTATATATGCATAAGCCCCACGGAAGCAAAACTAATTGTCTCTATCCAATCGATTGCTATACAATGGATTCGTAAACTACACGCCAATTGATCAGTACAAATACTAAGCGCGATTATTAAATTTTCGCAAATTATCAGTAATATTGTCCTGTTTTTTAGTGTACTAGGATAGCTTTGTAATATAAGTTTTGTTTATTTAATTTTTTTCAATGTAATTTCCTCTACACTCAATACACCTCTCTATCCTCCAAAACCAATCTTTAAACAAGTTCTGCCAAGTTTCACTAGGAAGTAAAGCACATTCGTTGTCCCTAGCCCGCAGAAAGTCCTCATCACTGGAAAATCGCCTCCCTTTTAGCTTCATTTTCACATGCGGGAACAGTGCAAAGCCGCAGAGTGCAAGGTCTGGACTGTATGGAGGGTTCTCGAGAAGTTTCAATCCTGTCGTGGTCAAATATTCGGTGCAGGCTTTGGCGCGGTGACTTGGAGCATTATCGTGATGAACTAGGTGTCTATTCTTGACTTTGGTCGCAGATTCTTCAGAGATCCAATGACTTTAGGCAGGCACTGTTCAGTATACTTAGCTGTGACTATTTTTTGTGTGTCTAAAACGATGCGTTCCACAATTTCACTCGATTTGAAAAATGCAGCTACCATTTTCTTCTTTACAGATCGGGATTTTCTCACAACTACGGGTGTGTCCTACTCATCAAAGACGCAAACTTTGTTTTGAGCTTTGGTCGGCACATCGTAATAGTACAGCCAAGTTTCGTCATCTGTCACGATGTTGTTCACATACCGAGATTGTCCCTTATTAAACTGTTTTAGCATCTCTCGGCACCAAGTCACACGTCGTGTCATCTGCTCTTCAATCAGTCGATGTGGCACCCAGAGAGAACAAAGTTTCTTTACGTGCAAATGATCATGCAGAATCGAACGAATTGCTGGTGCATTTAGGCCTGAAGTACCCTCTATCTGTTGGTAGGTCACTCGCCTGTTCTCGCGAAGCAGTAGTCACAGTAGAAACGTTTCCTCCGTAACTGACGTTCGTGGCCTTCCCGGCCTCTCAGCATCTTCCAGAGTTAAATTTCCCCTTCTAAATTTTCTATACCACCTAAATATCGTTGTGTGATGTGGACAAACATCACCTAGTGCAAGAGTCATTTCTTTGAAGCACTGGTCTATGTTTAAATCACGCTTGAAATTTGCAAGCACTTTAGATTCTCTGCTAATGATTAACTGAGCCCATCGACATGGCGGCTACTATGCGCGTATGAACATGTCTCAACATCCAGCAACAAGCAGTTTCCTACGATTCATTGTTGCATCATATTGCAAAACTTTCCTCGTACCTTTTGTATTATGAGCTCAAAACATTAAACGGTAGAAATATGGAAACAGTTCGAAATATAGCATTTGTATTTTTTTGTGAGGCCTCTGGTGTTGTATTGTATCGCGCAGACGATCTAAAAGGCACACATATTATTCATCTGCTGTCTTTATAGTTTTGAAAAATAATCGATAAAAGGTATCCAACAGAAGTCCCAAAAAAATTATGTCATAACCATTCTGGACGAGTGTACGGTGATCAATAAGGTTGATATATAACCCCTTTCCACAATTAACTATTTGTAAATTCTGTATACGCATTTCGACAACCAAGTTGTCATCATCAGCAGCAATTTCTTCGCCGTGCTTTACCAGTTGCAGAAATTTTTATGATGACAACTTGTCGATGCGTCAGAATTTACAAATGTGTGTCCATCAAATTCAACTGAGTGTACGGTCTTCGTTTTCTTCGGAGTACTTCTGCAAATATCAGATTTTTATTTTGATTCGTGTGTGTAACGGGATACTCATCTTTCGCGTCTTAAGTTCGTTAAATTAAGAGTTGACATGCGTTTTTGTTCGCCTTTGTGGTCCATAATCAATAATTACAACACGCATATTTTACGTAATTTTCGATGCTCAATTTATTATGCAAAATGGAACACACTAACCCATACGAAATGTGTAAAACCTCTGCTATTTCAGATAATTTTATTCGACGATCATTTAACACCATATGATGAACTCTTTCATATATCACTATACAATAAGTACAACAAAAAGATTACGATCTACACGAAAATATGTCTGCCGAATTCATGTAGGACGGTCTTTATAGTATGTAAATAATGTAGTCGAGGCATTCATCTCATTCATAACATATGTAGAGTACAAAAACACATTATTTTTGTAACGAAGTTGTAAAGGTTTGCAATTGTTAACGTGCCTAATACACGAATACTTGTCGTCTTTTATTTAATTGATTCCTTTTATATATCTTCTATAACAATTATATTAATTAATATAATAATAAATTAAATAGAATTTCGAATTTATTTATAACTATTCTGATAATACGATTTTATGAATAACGTACTCGCATATATAATATATGCTCCTGCATGATGATTAAATTGTTTAGATCTATATTTTGATGTTTTTGTTAGACACATACGTGTATTAACCTAATAGGCGTTATGTTAGAATATAAAATATTTTCTTCCACAAAAATAATTTCTGATTTAATTTCGACCGGACTTCTGGCTCTGCGTTCGTACAACTGATAACAAGCCATGATCGATAATGTCAAACATATTTAAATAGTTCAGTAGATACAGAAAAGATTCTCATTACTGATTTTGCAAATACATATATTTATAATAATATTTAGTACTGCTATTATACAATCAATAAAATTATAAAATTCTGTGCTTATTACTATCAACAATCAGCTGATTTGCTGCAATCTTTTCAAAAACTTTTATGAAAATAAAGAGAACACTAATCAAGCGCTCATTAGAAATACTAGAATGACCATTATGTTTTTGAAGTGTGGTCGTATAATACCACACTTATAAGACGATGGAAATTTGTTTCATTTCCTTGTTTTCCTATGATTTGATCGTCATCGCGGAGAATTAAAAACTGCACGACACGTAATGTCGTGCTTGGAAGGAATCAAATAATTTAATGACTTTTCCAAATTTCTACTTTCAGACGTGCAGAGGTTTTAATTCTTCATTCTTCGAACACATACGTAATTAGATGTTACACGCAGAAAAAAATTTTCTAAGCAACGTTTTATTAAACATAACATTTAACACGAAACAGTACGATTAAATTTTATTTCTTCATTAACAAGTATTTTAAATAACTGTACTTCAATATTAATACGAGGGTTATCCCAGAAGTAGCCGACTTCAACGTGAAAATACAAAAATTTTGAAAAAAAATATGTTGTATTTTTAACATAATCTGTCAGCTCCATACAGTTTTCCCAGCGATGTTCAAGTAAAGTAGTTGTTATTTAAAAACTATCTTGCTCCTCAAAATAGCCATTAACTGCCGACATCACTTCTGTGATCGTTGGAAAATCTTTGACCACTCGAGCCATTTTTTCAAGTTTAGAAAGGAAAATAATCTGAGGCGGCAAATCAAAGATGAGGGTGCTGTGTAGCAATTCAAACTATAACACATTAAATTTTGACCATTGCAATAGCGGATTTGTGAGCTGGTGCATTGTCGGGACGTCAAAAAACTTTCTTCTTAGAAGATAACATCGCTAATGTTCACCAATTTGCTCAAGTGCTGCAATAAGTTTACATAATACAGTCAATGAAAATTATTCCACGCGCATCCCAAAAAACCAATGCCATGACCTTGACTGCAGATGAGACGGTTTTCGCCTTCTTTGGAGCCGGTTTTCCATGACGAGTCCATTGTTTTGATTGATCTTTTGTCTCGAGTATGATGTGATGGACCCATGTTTCATCCAACGTTATGAAACGGCGAAAAAATTCTGCAAAACAGTCGTTGCTGTGGGAACTTCGGCTCGAAAAACATCTTCACAAACTGTTTCTGCTGGAAAAGTGTGAGCGACTGTTTTCTGATAGCCATGGAATTATCATACAGCTTTCTCAAGAAAAACTATTACAGGAACATAACGGGCAATCTAAAGGCAGAAATTGTGAAAAAATGGCCACATGTCTGCTAACTTGCACACTGTTCAATCGACAATCATCCGGTACACATTAGCTTTGCCATGAATTTTCTTCACCATTTCTGTTTGAACTGCTTGACCATCATTTGGTCAACCACTGCGATGCCCGTTTTGACAGCTTCTTATTCCCTCATCTAAAAATTGCTACCCAATATTTCACTGTTGTAAATGAAGGAGGCAATTCACGTGAACAATTATTTTGCAGAGAAAAATGCCAGTTCTATTTGTATCGGTTGGGCTAAGAAGTGTGTGGAATACGATAGAAGTATGTGTATCAATTAAATTTTGAAAAAATGTCTTTACCAAGCAAATACTTTTCAACAACCTTTGCGTCTTCAAATGTTGAAACAATATTAACGTTTAAATAGATGTGTATTCCTTAATACATCAAATTTTAACTAATAATTTATATAAATGCATTGGGTCCATGCAAATGCACTTATTCAACTATCGTCTTTAGTCACCTATTTGCAATGTACTGGTCAAGTTTAATACATATTTAAAAAAATGTTAGAGCGGAAAATTACTTCCAGAACAAATCAAATTAAATAGAAAAGTATTTTGAGTAAACGACACTTTGTTATTTCAACATATTTATGTCTTGAATAAAACGCGAAGGAGTAAATGCAGTAGTATTGAAGTTTTTTTGTTATCAGGTCAAAAATATAATTTCGTATTACACACTACACACGTCATTGTCTTGCTTTTCAATGAAATATGCATCTGGATTGATATCGTCGCGATTCGACCCAAAAATATAAACTAAAGCTTGTGTTTTAGATCGTAAACTTTTTTGTGGTAAAAACTGTAAATACGTCTTTTGGGTGTTCACCAAAGTTCATTGAATATACTGGTCCAATCAGGTCTAGACTTACACATCTATCGTTTTATAATTGCAAATCGATGGAGATTGGGCCTCGTCAAAGGATTGCAGCACTGCTTGATTTCATGGTTTGTTTTGTTTAAGAACGATAACTTAATCACTCACTGGTATTCCACTTTTGTCATATTTCCAAAAAGGCCAAAAAGAGTTAATTTTTTATTCAAATAATCAGCGTTCTTATGATCGCAAACTTGGACAGATATATTTTAAGAAATTGTCGTGTTTAGAAACTTAAGATTTTTTTGTTTGCGCTGACTCTTCCACGAAGCTCACTATTTTCTGACCCGTTATGAATATTGTACAAATTTCGTCAAACAATTTCTAAATCCTCTACATTCCTGACTACATTTCATTACTAAATATCTAAATTAGAGTGATTAATGGTTCAATAGGAATGACAAAGTACAGGTCTCCGAAGAATTGTTGAATAGAGACCTTATCACTCTACTTTATCTGATTTAAACAAGGGTAAAGGATACTCGACAGACAAAATTTAGTTGAAGCGACCAATTCCCAAAATGATCCCTTTACTTTTTGTTACGCCCCTGGCCGAATTTTATAATGACAACAGCAAAACGAAGGGTAGGACTATTTGTTATCTGCGGTTCAGGTTAATATACCTGCTAATATGGTCGTATAATGTTAGCGTTGTCTCTGTCTTTCTGTCCATACGTCTATCTCATCTTCTTCCTTTTTTTATTTATATATCATGTATATGTGTGTGTGTGTGTATTCATGCTTATATCTACCAGGGATACTGGTGTACTTCGGGGAAGAATCCCATTTGATTTATGATCGGCCATTACGCCAAAATCTGCCTGGCAAAACAGATGGCGCTAGTTCGTGCCGGTTAATTCGAAATTTACGTGTGTTATTATTTATTTTTATTGGAAGGTGGGAGGGTAATGATGGCAGTTAGCGATTTAATTAGCGTAATAAATGCGATAATCGGGGACTGACCAGCGCTCTTTAATGGTTTTTACTCATTTAGTTCCGTATACGTACGACTCAATAATTATAAGGTATACACTTTATTATCTAACTTAATTCGTTGGGAAACTTGTAATTTAGATAAATGATTAAATGTTCTTTTTTTTTCACGTGCATGCGTGGTATGTGGGTATTATGGAAATAATCGGAGAAATATAGAAATTTAGCATGTCATGTGGTCGTGAAATTTGTCTGAGTTAATCGGAAGAGGGATGAGGAAATATAGATGTTGTCGGTAGAAAAAAATTACGCTTACGCCTTTTTCATTATACCAAACTACATCATAATTATCAATTGTATAAAACTTAATTCCAAAGCAGCTTTTGTGATAATTCAATTATTTCGTTCGTGTTTAACACAGAAAATTATTAAAATTACTCCTTTAGTGAGAACAATATAAAGCTAAGTTGTTTTAAAATTATTTTGTATTTGGACAGAATTGTATTCGTATGTACAGTAGGTAACACAAAAAAATTTACGAGGTATACGAAAGTAAAGCGTGTTTCAAATTTCGCGGTTTTCTTAAAGAATAAATAAAACACATAATTTACATTCACTTTCGAAAATTTTTATTGGTAATCGAAGTATCAGATATGACATTTGCATGCGAAAAATAATATCTGCAAAATGGCCTCCTCTTGCAGCTCCACAGACGTCCACTCTAGTGTTAAAATTTTCAATGACATTTTGACAAAATTGAGGCTCTATCTCACCAATGACACGAATGATTTCATCTTTCAAAGCAGGAATTGATTGAGGATTGTTTTCATAAACCTGACTTTTCACATAACCCCAAAGAAAATTGTCTCACGGTGTCAAATCGCATGATCTTGGTAGCCAGTTAACGTCACCGTTTCTTGAGATTACACGTGCAGGAAATTTTTCTCTCAATAAATCAATTGATTCGTGTGGAAAGTGAGATGTAGCGCCATCCTGTTGAAACCCACATATCCTCTAGATCAATATTTATTAAATAAGGCCATAAAAATGCGGTTATTACACGACGATATCGATCACCATTGGCAGTTACAGCTTCACCAGTAGCATTTTCAAAGAAGTAAGCTCCAATTACACCACCTGACCATAATGCACCCCAAACGATAACTCGTCTAGGATGCATAGGTTTCTCATGAATAATTCGTGGATTTTCCTCACCTCAGATACGGGAATTTTGTTTATTAACATAGCCACAAAGTTCAAAATGTCCCTCATCGGAAAACACTATTTTTTGAGAAAAATCAGCTGGTTGTTCATTGATGAAATTGATAAATGAACAACGTTTTAAATGATCTAGTGACTTCGGTTCCTGAGTTATTTCAACCTTGTATGCCTTCAGAGCTAAATCCTCGTGTAAAATACTTGATTCACTAAGTCCAAGTTGTTGTGAACGTCATCTAATGGACATTTCAAGATCTTCAGCAACACTTTCACGAACCAAACCAATATTTTCTTGTGAACGACCACAACGACTGTATTTTTCACTTTTTTGATCATGAACGGAACCGGTCTCTTGAAATTTTTTAATAATTCGATCAATAGTGCTTTCAGATGGACAATTATGTAAACCATAAAGCTCACGTAATTTTCTAAAAACTCTTTTCATAGAACGCCAATTTTCATAAAATAATTCAACAATTTGAACGCGTTTTTGTACCGTGTACGAAGCCATTTTTATAAATGTCATACATCACACTTTTTAAATGCCCACATACCCAGACACATTCAGTGCGCCATCTATATTTTATTTATTCTTAAAAAAATGCGCAATTTGAAACAGCCTTTATATATAGAGTAGACGAGACTACAGAAAAAATGCTTTGCTTTGTTATATATATCTAAAAAAATTCTTTATACGCTAATAACTTTTGATTATCCCCTCGCAAATACGTAAAGTAATTATGAACGAAATCACTAAACATATATTTCAACATAAATCCCTTTTCGTCCGAACAACCGTACGAACAATTTGAATAATATTGCATCATAAATTTTAATTTAGGATTTCCTCTTTGAGGAAGCGAACACGAATTCTGTATTGAACGCGGCAATTTTCTCAAATCGTACAAGACGACTCCCTCAAAATCTGACAGTGCAAACTGGCTCTTTATCGATGTGTCCCTTATATATCTGCTGCGCGCAAGAATATAAGTTTTCTGCTTCGCTAGTCCATCACGGTTGTTTTTTTTTTACGATAAGTCCTTCGATACGCCGTACTAGGGACTACCGATTTCTCAGTTAAAATGATTGTTCCTATCAATTGAGATCGTTTCTGTTTTCGAAATTTCGCCGGCATTTTTTTTCTCCTTCTTTCATGTCTACGGTGTTAATCCGAAAGACTAGATTCTAGTATTTGCAAATAATTCAAAAATAGTTTAGACATAATGAGTCTTAGTTTGCTGTAATATTTTTAATTTATTCTTCAAAATTTTGTCATGTATTATGCATTCCTTTTGGATCAATTTTTTTTTTCACATACATTGCAACATTAAAACCATCCTTTTGTTTCATATCTTTTAGTACCAAACTTTGATTTAATCACAGGTGCATCTGTCCAAAACAATTATAAACATTTGAAATATTATTTGCACTATTTGATTCGATAAAAATAGCCTAAATATCAACTCAAATAGTACAATATTTCAACATCAACAAATTTACATCATGAAACATAGGCATAGGTTTACTTATCTTTTTAACGGCGCGTTTCTATACTCAAACCAGGCAAACTACCAGGAAATTTTACATCCTGTTGTTACCAATTATTTCAAAGCTATTTGAAAAGTTAATTTTGCTGAAGATTGTGGATAATTGAATTAATGAAAAAGGCACCTATTCTCCCATTCTTTGTATTTTTCCTATTGCTCGTAATTGGTTGCTAAGCCTTTCTTGGCCCATATTTAACGCTTCTGCCAATTGTTTTGGAGTTTGGGCTGGGTCTTCATCTAATAACTCCCGCAGTTTCGCATCTTCAAAATTTTTCGGTCTACCAGAACATTCTTTATCTTACACATCGAAATTACCACTTTTCAATTATCGAAACCACGCCTCATATGTTTTTATAGTTGGAGCGTTTTCACCGTAAATTTCTACTAGCAAACGATGACATTCATCGGCTTTTTTCTTTCGAATAAATAAAAAAATTAATGCGTGCCTCAAATACAGTTTTTCAGGCATGAAACTCGACATTTTCAAGGAGGTGTAAATCTATGCCAGTGTTACATTCGCAAAATATGTATAACATGAATGACTTTGAAGCTTGGTGCCAGTAGAGTAAAATGACATGTGTCAAATCATAACATTGCATACTTAAGTCTAGCGAAAAACCGGTAATGACTTTCAAGTACACCTGGTAGTGATAATCTGATGAATAATTATTTGTTGTTTATAACTTTTGGAATTTTTATTTAGTAATCTTTATTATTATTATTCGAGCGAAAATGACTCCAAAATAAAGTTCAATTTAATCGCCGATAATAGATATTCCGACTCAATATTGTGGTCGGTAAGTTTTATTAAATATCGACTACTAGAAAAGCTTAATCACTAAGGTTGATATATAACCCCTTTCCACATTAACTTTTGTAATTCTGTATACGCATTTCGACAACCAAGTTGTCATCATCAGCAGATAATTGTCTGGTAAACCACGGCGAAAAAGTACCCGTACGAAAACAAACTCCGCACGCGATCTGTACCGTTGAGAACATTGAGTGTACATTTTGGTTCCCAACGGTACAGATCGCGTACGGAGTTTGTTTTCGTACGGGTATTTTTTCGCCGTAGTTTATCAGGTGTGACACTTGCGTATACATAATTACGAAAGTTAATGTGGAAAGGGGTTATATATCAACCTTAGTGATTAAGTTAATCAACCACAGGCTCCATCAAATTCAACTATTAGAAAAGCTTCTAAAAGATTGAAAAGTTACGTTACGTCCGCGTCTCTGGAAGTAATCCAAACTATTAGTTGAAATGACTGAAATTCTTTAACAGAGTTCGAGAAGAGGAATGGATTTGTTTACTTTTGCAAGTTTTTTTCATAAAATGTAATGTACAAAATAGAATGCGAAATTATCTGCATTTATACTTTAACATGTACAGAGGTATTATGAAACAAAGTCGCCCTTTTACAACGATCATTCTAAAGAAGCTCCGAAACTGAAAGTCAGCATTTAAATTGATTACCGAAACGCCCACTACAATTCATAATACACGAAATGACTTTATGAAATATTCCTGTTAAAAGCTCCACGATTACAGCCTTTACGATACACTTTATTTCCCTTAGAGCATAAGTAATTGCTCAAACTGAAAGTCATTACGTATATACTATGTATACTTACCTTTTATACGATGAAATTTCGTCTTTTTCCAGAATATTCATGAGGAAATCAGGTCAACGTCGAACGAACTCGAGCGCTCAGCCAGCCATACTGTATTACTAATCAATTCCAAGACAATATAACGTCTATAATATCAAACAGATTAAACTGGCTCAAGATCGCATTATGCCGGCATCGATCTCGACTTTAATATTAAATCGGAGGGACTGCGAGACAAAGACGAAACCATTAGAATAATTATCTTTTTTCGTGACACCTCTTTCAAGAACACTGAAAAATATTTTCCGGATATCAATTTTTACGTATATTCTAAGATATAGAACATAAATCTCTAAGCGATTTTAGTTTAAATAAATATCTTGTGGCGTGTTTATAATGCATTGTGGATGCATAATATTTTCTCTTTCTCCTAACTCACCCTATATATAAGGTTTTCCAATAGGGATGATATGATTTTGAAGTGACATTTCGGCCATTTGTAATACGTCATGATCTGTCATTTGTTTTTCATTGTATTCAGTAGTGTTTACAATTTCATCATGGAGAGATATACGCAAGAACAACGTTTACAAATTATTCAGTTTTATTAACAAAATAATCGTTCTCCAATTGCAACTTTTCGTGCGCTTTTGCTATTTTATGGCCGTAATAATCGTCCAAGTGTGCTCGCTATTCGTCGGATTGTTAAAAATTTTGAGGGTACATTTTCTTTACATAATTTTCAAGTGCTAATAAGACAAAGAACCGCTTGAAGTAATGCAAATATTGCTGCCGTTCAAGCAAGTGTTACTGAAGACCGTAATTTGTCGATTCCAAGACGTTCTCAACAATTGCGACTGTCTCAAACCACAACCTGGCGGATTTTGAGAAAGGATTTGGGTTTGCATCCCTATAAAATTGTTCTCACTCAAGAACTGAAGCCATTGGACCACCGTAAACGTCGTGAATTTGCTGATTTTGCCTTGGAACAACTTGAAAACAATAACGATTTTTTTTAAAAAATCATCTTCTCTGATGAGGCTCACTTTCATCTGGATGGTGTGGTTTTTGGTATGGTGGAATCATCGGTCCGTACTTCTTTCAAAATGAAGCTGGTAACACCGTTACTGTCAATGGAGAGCTGTATAGATTGATGATAACCAACTTTTTATGGCAGACATTGGAAGAAGTTGATCTTGACAACATTTGGTTCCAACAAGACGGGGCTACGTGCCACACAGCAAATGCAACAATAGAATTATTGCGAGAAAAGTTTGGAGATTCGATTATTTCAAGAAATTGTGATATTGAATGGCCTCCAAGAAGTTGTGATTTAACACCATTAGACTATTTCTTGTGGGGTTATTTGAACTCATTGGTCTATCGAAATAAACCGGACTCTCTTCGAGCTTTGCAAGTCATGACATACAACTAGATTTAGTGGAAAAAGTGCCCGACAATTGAGTTAATCAAATTCGTTCCTGCAGAAGAAGTCGTGGAGGCCATTTGAATGACGTTTTATTTAGAACTTAATTGTATCGATTGTACTTCACATTAAATAAAAAACTTTTGAATTTTCTTAACAATAAGTGTGTTTTTTTTAAAGAAATCATATCACTCTTAGTGGAAAACCTCTATATATACATTAATATAAGTTATTAGGAACTTCTTGACACATTTTTGTAATAGATGACGCTAGTACATTTTTGAAATTGCTAAAATTATTCATGGCTATTGTTATGCTATGTCATATGACGATTGGCAGTTCTAACTTCATTTTGAGTAGTTACACATCCGTCCTATAAGCAAGAATGTTGCATATAGGACGCTTGTTTTGTTTATCTAGGCACTAACAGAACGGTAGCCATCAAACTGTCGCGGAGATCGTGGTCCACAAGATAAATAGTCGGAAATGTTCATAAGAAGTGGCCGAGAGCAAATAATGGCACATGTAAAGTCTCTTGGTAGCCTATAGTTCTATTAACGCACTAAGATGATCGAGAATTTCCTTAAAGATATATAACGCAACAAAAGAACACCCTATATATGGACTAATTATTTATTTGAATAATAAGTCGGTTAACAAGTTAATAAAGAACTGACTCAACGTGAAAATGTAAAAGAAAAGGTGAGCATCACACGAATAAATAAGAAATATTTAAATGTCACAGTTGAATAACGTATTACAAACAATAGTTCGTTCCTCCATGCATATGTATATAACATAGTTTACAGTAAATACAGTAAATCATACAATATCAAATGATTCCAAATAAATTTTTAGTGCAAATGATATGTTAAATTACTAATTAGCCCAAAGTATATATTACGAAATCGACGTATTATTTATTATTTCTGTAATACTCGAAAAGGTTTCTTACACTAGAGTCTGTTGAGTCCGGGAAACAGTCTTAGTGGCTAGCGATGCACCTCTCCTGTCCGCTAAATGTGATATAATTATGACAACGTAGCAGCTTCAATAATGGCAAATATATATATATATATATATATATATATATATATATATATATATATATATATATACATATATACTTAAAAGCGTTAATTGCCATAAGAATGAGTTTGTACCAAGAGCATTAAAGAAAGGTGAAGCATACCTTCGATATTGGAAGGGGTTATCAGAATATCGCACTTCAAGTAGGTGTCAAATCGTCAAGTAGAATCGCTAAGATCGCTCCAAACGCACTCAACAACAGTAATTTCCGTTGATATCCCTCAGCAGAAGCCTTCAGAATTCAAGGAAGTACATCACGTTTCAACCATTTGAAGCAAGAAAACTCAGTGACCCACAAATATAAAGACCGAACGATAAGACACGCGGCCAGGGACAAAAATCTGCAGGGAAAAGTATTCAAAACAGGTCACGCGCAGATAGAGAATAACCGCGCACACCTGCAGCTCATGTATCAATGCAAGCGTGAGTAGGATAGATATACAAAGAAAACCAAAAGATGATGAGGCCTGCTTTTAGTGGTTTCAAAAGATGACGATTTTGTATCTAATAAGAAGGTAATTTTGATGGAGCCTGTGGTGCGACACTGTTTAATTATCTGCTGATGATGACAACTTGGTTGTCGAAATACGTATACAGAATACAAAAATTAATGTGGAAAGGGGTTATATATCAACCATCAGCGATTAAATCTAATAAGAGGTTAACATTAACTAAATGCAATAATTACGATGGAATAAACTAATATATGGGAATAAACTAATGCGATATTTGATAAAACTGAACAGAGATAAAACGTCACATGACATGTGGATATATATGAATAACCAAATACACAGACTTTATAGGGTTTTTAGAAAATTAAACCTAATACCTTATGTGTAAGGTAGACACTGAACATAATTTGACAAACGCTCAAAAAAGGACTCGCGTTGATTGGCGCCAAGAAGAACACAAAAAAGACAATGGCAGTGCTTTAAGGAACATTTATAAAGTCGTCATAAGTGATGAATCTTGGATCTCTACGTATGAGCCCGATAGTAAACAGCAACCGACTGTGTGTGTATTCCAAGTTGAGCCAAAACCAACAAAAGTTGTTCGCGCTCGAAGCACATCAAAACAAATGGTCGCCTGTTTTTTCGGAAAAACCGGTCACGTTGCAACCGTGCCTTTAGAGAGTTGTAGAACGGTCAATTCCGAATAGAACACAACTATTTGTTTGCCAAAAAATTTTTGAAGAAATAAGGAAACCAAACCGAAAACGACAATGCGAGCTCTCACAGATCGGTTCAAACAATTGAATATTTGACCGGGCCAAACATTGAATTGCTGAGCCATCCCTATGAGTTCCCTATGATTTCTTTTTGTTCCCACACGCGTATAATAAACTTCGTGGCCAACGGTTTTCTACGCCGGAAGAGGCAGTTGAGGTATTCAAAACTCATATTTTGGAGAAACCGCCTTCACAGTGGCAACAATGCCTTTCTGATTAATTTAAACAAATGCAAAAGTGCATAGATTTTCAAGGAGATATTTTGAGAAGCAATAAAACTATTTTCGATAATAAAAATTTTTTGTTTGCTATTTCCGAAATATAAACCGCTACAATCGTATAACTTGTTCTGTTGTAAATAAAAAACAAGATGGTTAAGAAGATTTTTTAGGTCAATGGCATTTCACATTTATACTTAACAATTTCCGCTGTTCTTATCCTGCAGAGACATCAAAAGTCAGATATGCTAGTCACAACGTAACCTTAGCAACATGCAATTCAATTCCTAATTTCGCCAATTGAGAAATAAATTCATCTTAACATGCGGATGACGAGTGATAAGTCAACGGCATCTTCCGTCCTGTCCTTTTTCTACTGCCGTTATTTACCATCCGCTTATCTCGCAGGAAAACCGATTCGCTCGGGCATAAACCAGCGTAATAGGAAAACCGTAAGGGTATTTAATTAGCGGCATATCTCGGATGAAACGTTTTCGATAATAAGAAGAAATGGCGGGGAGATTGGATGGATAGGAGAACTGAAAAGGCGAGGCGGTGAATACCGCAGAATTCAACCAAAAAGACCACAAGAAAGTAGTAGAAGCAGATAGAGGAAGAGGAAGGAAACTTCCGGATAACATCTTAGTAAAGCTGATAACAATATAATTATGAGCTGAGATGAAAGTAAGCAAATTGCTAGAATGTAACGTCACGTCTTGGTCTTTTTTTTTAGGTATTTAGCTTCCGGAAAATTTTAACGGAGATCTTTTTTCTCGTGCAATTTATTTTTTCGTCGGTTTCTGTTAATGTGTCGAGTTTCTTCTTTTACCGAAGATTTATATTTCTGAGTGATTCCATTTTTTTCTTCTTTTTCGTTCTTTTTAGCGCACCGAAGACGTTGGTAATTAGTTAACGCGCGTAATTAAGAAATTGATTTTTTCGAACGCGAAACGTTAGCGGGCTGTGAATTATGACAGGAGATGTAAATCTTAGCGAAATAAAATCTGATAACGTTGCAAATTGTTGGTAATTATTTAATTTATGTGCAGAGGCTTTCCAAGGCATAATTTATATTTCTACATGTACTTCTCGCCTAGTTTATGGTGTTATATTTCATATTCAGATCCATCATATACTCGTATGTATATACGAAATACATATTTTTTTCTTTTTAATATGATAGTTGTTTTGTACTAATTATAATCTTTACCCTTTTTTATTGGGAATTTCGACCATTGGAATAATAAAACATTTAATTTACATTAGCGACGTTTTGGAGGAGGGTTCCTTCTTTTTCAAATTATTTATTTTCTTCAACTTGCAATACCTCTTTCTGTTAAGTACATTCAATTGTGAGCAGTAGTTATATATAACGGGTCTTTCATTAAGCGTTTCCTATTTTTAAATTCAGATAAAAGAAAGTGTGTGTTTTTTATTAGTTTGAAAGGCCTATCGATGCCATTATGTATGAAATATAACATCGTGCAAATGTCCGCCGCCGCTTCGCTGGGTGGCGCATCCGAAATGTCCAATTTTCCATGATTCTGACACATAAATCGGGCTGATTATGTTGGCTTGGAGGGCTTCTGTAGTTCGTGGTTTATTCTCATAGACCTGCGACTTAAGAAAACCCCACAAGAAAATGTCTAACGGGGTTAAACCACATAATCTCGGTGGACAGTTCATACCACCTCCACGTGAGATGACCATGCCCTCAAATCGCTCGTGCAGAATGTCCAATGTGGCATGAACTGTTTGGCACGTAGGGCCGTCCTGTTGAAACCACATGTCGTTAGTGTCCATATCATCCAATTCAGGCCAAAGGAGTTGGTAATCATTGACCTATAGCACTCTCCATTGACAGTGACAGCCTGGCCGTTCTCAAAGGAATATGGACCGATGACGCCGCTAGCCCAAAATCCACACCAGTGACTTTTTCGGAACGCGTTGAACTCTCTTGGATCTCACGTGGATTGTTATCGTCCCAAATTCGACAATTTTGTTTGGTGACGTGCCCATTCTTCCAGAAATGGACCTAATCGCTGAAGATGATTTTTTGATGAAAATTAGGGTCACATAACGTTATCTATGGCCGCTTATCTTCAGATCCTGGATCAGTTAAATTTTGTACGGGTGCAGACTCAAGTCACGACGAAAAATTCGCCAAGTTGTGGTCTGCGAAAGGCTGAGTTGTGGAAACATCCAAGCAAAGAAAAACCGCAAAAAATCCGGTTGGGGAAGTCAAAAGTGAAGGCTATGTTGAAGAGTTTGTGCCAACTAGTCTAACAGTCAATGCTGTATATTATTTTGGTATTATGAAAACGTCTTTTGGCGCGTGTTCATCGTGTGCGCCTTCAATATCGTGAAAATGCTAGCTGACGTTTGCTACATGGTAATGCACCATCTTATCGTTCGACGTTTATCACTGATTTTCTAACTACAAATGCCATTTTAACCATCGACCATTCACAACCTCACACCCTCACAACCCTAGAACTCCACAACTTTATACTCAGCATACACCATCTCGTCTTTCTAAAGCCCATTTATCTCATAGACAAGGTATCACTGAACGCATCAGTAAATTACTTCCTAAAAAATATTTAAACTCTATTCGAAAGTTTTAGACCCCTATTTAGTAAAAGAGCGTGATTCTATAGATGCACCTGGTATATATAGGAGTCCTTGTTAGTACGGCAGTGTGTATATTGACGAAACACTAGTTCCGCACTTGGTGGAGCCTAGGCTTGAAACTGGGTACTGTATACAGTTTAATTCTACCAAAATCTTACCTCAATCTAGTCATTACTATGACCGATAAATCCGTGAATCAATAACCTAAGCCGCGATTATGTTCATCTCTGGCAATCTTTTATCTCGACACTCCACCGTGATAAGCTTCCTTATATGAACCTCTATGCAACAAACTTATACCAGTTTCAATGCAACAAAAATAGAAGTTGTGGCTGTTAAGTGTTGAGAATGTCTCATGCAAGTGAAGACGAAACGTTGACAGCAGGAATACCAGGAACACGGTTTAAACTCGGAATCAAGGATGGAGTAACTATGGAGAACGACAGCGAAAGTCTACAAGCATTCTTCCGATAACTACTTCCTTTGAAAGCATACATGACACTTTACATATAGTTTAACTCCACTAGCTTCTCTAATCGTAAATTTGAATTAAAAAGCGCACATCTTCCACATAATAAACTAAATTTTTCCTCAATTACAGACATTCTAAAACTAAGTTGCTTTAACAATTATCTCGAAACATCTAAACGGAATAGCCATAAAAGAAGAAGTTGAATCACTCTGTTGCACCCGAAACACATTATATAAACGACTAAAGTTCAAGTGCGACCGACTACTTATCGTAGAATTAAAATTCACAGCGGCCATCCAGCTATTTATAAAAGCGGTTTGGGTAATGCCTATAGTTTGTGATGACACTCGACGGATGCAGAAAGAAACTTTGTGGCCGTTTCCCTGTATATATCGACTGCAGACTCCGAACTTCGGGTATTGATTCAAAAGTTCTGAATTCCGACGGGGCTTATGGGAGAAAGCCCAAAAGTTTATAAAAAGATTTCTTTCGCCACACATTCGGGATGTTGCTGCAGTTCCCCGGAAGGCTTTAGCCTTTTCCTTTTTCCTTTTCGATAATGCAGAGGTTACTATTTCACTGGCTTTATCTGGTATCAAAAGTTTGTATTTATGTAGATTAGATTGGAGAATGAGAATTAGTAAGCCATCTACTTTTGCTGAAATTCGTACTACTTCGAAAAATAATAAAATATGAAGCTATATTAGAAAATTACTATTTTTAATATAAGAAGGATCCCATTAAGAATAACGTATTTATGAATCGAGTTTTTTTAGATGGCAGTCCCGCTCAGTTTGTTTTCTTGAATTGTTCTTGTCTGTACCTAACATTTCGTCATGAAACGACATATGTTTCTATCACGGCCATACTTTACATGTATTAACTCGGTCTCCATAATCATTTCCGAGGATGGTTTGACATGTAGTGAGAATGACACATAGGTGCGCTCTAATTGGTAAAACAAATGCACTGCAATTTAGGTTGCCTATCTATATGTTTACATTCCGATATCTAAATAAAACGGTTGATTAGTTTATTTTTGACAGCTAATTGAAGAAGAAGCAACACGTCGTTTTGTTAAAATGGAAAAAGCAGAGCATCGTGCGGTGATTAAATACTTCGTAATTAAGGGTATGAAAGCTACCGAAATAAAAGATGAGATACGGTAAACATTAGGTGAATCTGCTCCATCATCCGCCACAACAAGTAGATGGGTGAATGAATTTAAACGTGGTAGAACAAGCTGTGTTGATGAAGTGCGCTCTGGAGCACCCAAAATTGTAACTTCTAAGGAAATGATTATAAAGATGCATAATATTATTCCGCAAGATCGACGACTCAAAGTGAGAGAGATAGCAGAAATGGTAAACATTTCCAAGCTTTCGGCAAGATGGGTGCTGCGTTTGCTTACGACTGACCAAAAGTTCACTCGTTTGCGCATTTCCAATGAGTGTTTGGACCTTTATAAGCGGAATCCGGTCAATTTAAGTAGACGATTTGTTACTTGCGATGAAACTTAGATACACTACAGTACACCCGAAACTAAGTAACAGTCGAAACAATGGCTAGAACGTGGTTCTGCACCTCCAGAGAAAGCGAAAACCACTTTATCGGCAAACAAGGTGATAGCATCAATTTTTTGGGATTCAAAAGGCATTTTGCTCATTGATTACCTTCAGAAAGGTGCCACAATATACGGACAATATTATATAGAACTTCTACAAAAATTAAATGTTGAGATTCGTGCTAAACGGCCAGGAATGGCAAAAAAATGATTCTGCTTCACCAAGACAACGCTCCCTCGCATACCAGCACAGTTGCGATGTCCGAAATCCATGAGTTGCATTTCCAATTAGTACGGCATGCGCCTTATTCGCCGGATCTAGCCCATTCCGACTTCCGCCTTTTCCCAAAATTGAAAACGGCACTAGGTGGAAAGAAATTTTCGTCTAACGATGAGCTTATCATCTTCGTAAATGAGTATTTTGCAAGCCTTCCGGAATCGCATTTTAGAGATAGCATAAGGGCATTGGAGCACCGTTGGAATATGATCAATAAGGTTAATATATAACCCCTTTCCACAATTAACTATTTGTAAATTCTGTATACGTATTTCGACAACCAAGTTGTCATCATCAGCAGATAAAATCAAAGTGTCGCACCTGGTAAAACACGGCGAAAAAATTGTACGAAAAATATACTCCGTACGCGATCCGCATCGTTGAAAACCAAGATGTGCACTGTGTCTGTTTCACAAGGTTTTTAAAAATACTTTTACTTAAACTAACATGCACTACGCCGAAAAAGGTTATTATGGTCAAAAATGTGTGTGATTTATGTACTCAGATTCATTTAAGTTTTTTGTTAATTTTAAATGCAGTTCATATAATTTTAATTCTAATCTACTTCTTTTACTGTACAGATATTTCATTTCCATTTTTAACCATTTCATTTTCGCATATGAAATGATTTTTTCGTTCATTCTACAATTTGATGTGACATTTACTTTAATAAATTTAGGAAAAACATTTCTATTTTTACATCGATTCAAGAAATTTATATCTGCACTTATAAACTTAGCTTTACTATATATCTTGTGAAATGCGTTGTACTCCTTTGACCGGGAAGTCATCTTGTAGTTGAATTTGATGGAGCCTGTGGTTTATTGACTTGATCAATAAGGTTAATATATAACCCCTTTCCACAATTAACTATTTGTAAATTCTGTATACGTATTTCGACAACCAAGTTGTCATCATCAGCAGATAAAATCAAAGTGTCGCACCTGGTAAAACACGGCGAAAAAATTGTACGAAAAATATACTCCGTACGCGATCCGCATCGTTGAAAACCAAGATGTGCACTGTGTCTGTTTCACAAGGTTTTTAAAAATACTTTTACTTAAACTAACATGCACTACGCCGAAAAAGGTTATTATGGTCAAAAATGTGTGTGATTTATGTACTCAGATTCATTTAAGTTTTTTGTTAATTTTAAATGCAGTTCATATAATTTTAATTCTAATCTACTTCTTTTACTGTACAGATATTTCATTTCCATTTTTAACCATTTCATTTTCGCATATGAAATGATTTTTTCGTTCATTCTACAATTTGATGTGACATTTACTTTAATAAATTTAGGAAAAACATTTCTATTTTTACATCGATTCAAGAAATTTATATCTGCACTTATAAACTTAGCTTTACTATATATCTTGTGAAATGCGTTGTACTCCTTTGACCGGGAAGTCATCTTGTAGTTGAATTTGATGGAGCCTGTGGTTTATTGACTTGATCAATAAGGTTAATATATAACCCCTTTCCACAATTAACTATTTGTAAATTCTGTATACGTATTTCGACAACCAAGTTGTCATCATCAGCAGATAAAATCAAAGTGTCGCACCTGGTAAAACACGGCGAAAAAATTGTACGAAAAATATACTCCGTACGCGATCCGCATCGTTGAAAACCAAGATGTGCACTGTGTCTGTTTCACAAGGTTTTTAAAAATACTTTTACTTAAACTAACATGCACTACGCCGAAAAAGGTTATTATGGTCAAAAATGTGTGTGATTTATGTACTCAGATTCATTTAAGTTTTTTGTTAATTTTAAATGCAGTTCATATAATTTTAATTCTAATCTACTTCTTTTACTGTACAGATATTTCATTTCCATTTTTAACCATTTCATTTTCGCATATGAAATGATTTTTTCGTTCATTCTACAATTTGATGTGACATTTACTTTAATAAATTTAGGAAAAACATTTCTATTTTTACATCGATTCAAGAAATTTATATCTGCACTTATAAACTTAGCTTTACTATATATCTTGTGAAATGCGTTGTACTCCTTTGACCGGGAAGTCATCTTGTAGTTGAATTTGATGGAGCCTGTGGTTTATTGACTTGATCAATAAGGTTAATATATAACCCCTTTCCACAATTAACTATTTGTAAATTCTGTATACGTATTTCGACAACCAAGTTGTCATCATCAGCAGATAAAATCAAAGTGTCGCACCTGGTAAAACACGGCGAAAAAATTGTACGAAAAATATACTCCGTACGCGATCCGCATCGTTGAAAACCAAGATGTGCACTGTGTCTGTTTCACAAGGTTTTTAAAAATACTTTTACTTAAACTAACATGCACTACGCCGAAAAAGGTTATTATGGTCAAAAATGTGTGTGATTTATGTACTCAGATTCATTTAAGTTTTTTGTTAATTTTAAATGCAGTTCATATAATTTTAATTCTAATCTACTTCTTTTACTGTACAGATATTTCATTTCCATTTTTAACCATTTCATTTTCGCATATGAAATGATTTTTTCGTTCATTCTACAATTTGATGTGACATTTACTTTAATAAATTTAGGAAAAACATTTCTATTTTTACATCGATTCAAGAAATTTATATCTGCACTTATAAACTTAGCTTTACTATATATCTTGTGAAATGCGTTGTACTCCTTTGACCGGGAAGTCATCTTGTAGTTGAATTTGATGGAGCCTGTGGTTTATTGACTTGATCAATAAGGTTAATATATAACCCCTTTCCACAATTAACTATTTGTAAATTCTGTATACGTATTTCGACAACCAAGTTGTCATCATCAGCAGATAAAATCAAAGTGTCGCACCTGGTAAAACACGGCGAAAAAATTGTACGAAAAATATACTCCGTACGCGATCCGCATCGTTGAAAACCAAGATGTGCACTGTGTCTGTTTCACAAGGTTTTTAAAAATACTTTTACTTAAACTAACATGCACTACGCCGAAAAAGGTTATTATGGTCAAAAATGTGTGTGATTTATGTACTCAGATTCATTTAAGTTTTTTGTTAATTTTAAATGCAGTTCATATAATTTTAATTCTAATCTACTTCTTTTACTGTACAGATATTTCATTTCCATTTTTAACCATTTCATTTTCGCATATGAAATGATTTTTTCGTTCATTCTACAATTTGATGTGACATTTACTTTAATAAATTTAGGAAAAACATTTCTATTTTTACATCGATTCAAGAAATTTATATCTGCGATGTAAAAATAGAAATGTTTTTCCTAAATTTATTAAAGTAAATGTCACATCAAATTGTAGAATGAACGAAAAAATCATTTCATATGCGAAAATGAAATGGTTAAAAATGGAAATGAAATATCTGTACAGTAAAAGAAGTAGATTAGAATTAAAATTATATGAACTGCATTTAAAATTAACAAAAAACTTAAATGAATCTGAGTACATAAATCACACACATTTTTGACCATAATAACCTTTTTCGGCGTAGTGCATGTTAGTTTAAGTAAAAGTATTTTTAAAAACCTTGTGAAACAGACACAGTGCACATCTTGGTTTTCAACGATGCGGATCGCGTACGGAGTATATTTTTCGTACAATTTTTTCGCCGTGTTTTACCAGGTGCGACACTTTGATTTTATCTGCTGATGATGACAACTTGGTTGTCGAAATACGTATACAGAATTTACAAATAGTTAATTGTGGAAAGGGGTTATATATTAACCTTATTGATCAAGTCAATAAACCACAGGCTCCATCAAATTCAACTACAAGATGACTTCCCGGTCAAAGGAGTACAACGCATTTCACAAGATATATAGTAAAGCTAAGTTTATAAGTGCAGATATAAATTTCTTGAATCGATGTAAAAATAGAAATGTTTTTCCTAAATTTATTAAAGTAAATGTCACATCAAATTGTAGAATGAACGAAAAAATCATTTCATATGCGAAAATGAAATGGTTAAAAATGGAAATGAAATATCTGTACAGTAAAAGAAGTAGATTAGAATTAAAATTATATGAACTGCATTTAAAATTAACAAAAAACTTAAATGAATCTGAGTACATAAATCACACACATTTTTGACCATAATAACCTTTTTCGGCGTAGTGCATGTTAGTTTAAGTAAAAGTATTTTTAAAAACCTTGTGAAACAGACACAGTGCACATCTTGGTTTTCAACGATGCGGATCGCGTACGGAGTATATTTTTCGTACAATTTTTTCGCCGTGTTTTACCAGGTGCGACACTTTGATTTTATCTGCTGATGATGACAACTTGGTTGTCGAAATACGTATACAGAATTTACAAATAGTTAATTGTGGAAAGGGGTTATATATTAACCTTATTGATCAAGTCAATAAACCACAGGCTCCATCAAATTCAACTACAAGATGACTTCCCGGTCAAAGGAGTACAACGCATTTCACAAGATATATAGTAAAGCTAAGTTTATAAGTGCAGATATAAATTTCTTGAATCGATGTAAAAATAGAAATGTTTTTCCTAAATTTATTAAAGTAAATGTCACATCAAATTGTAGAATGAACGAAAAAATCATTTCATATGCGAAAATGAAATGGTTAAAAATGGAAATGAAATATCTGTACAGTAAAAGAAGTAGATTAGAATTAAAATTATATGAACTGCATTTAAAATTAACAAAAAACTTAAATGAATCTGAGTACATAAATCACACACATTTTTGACCATAATAACCTTTTTCGGCGTAGTGCATGTTAGTTTAAGTAAAAGTATTTTTAAAAACCTTGTGAAACAGACACAGTGCACATCTTGGTTTTCAACGATGCGGATCGCGTACGGAGTATATTTTTCGTACAATTTTTTCGCCGTGTTTTACCAGGTGCGACACTTTGATTTTATCTGCTGATGATGACAACTTGGTTGTCGAAATACGTATACAGAATTTACAAATAGTTAATTGTGGAAAGGGGTTATATATTAACCTTATTGATCAAGTCAATAAACCACAGGCTCCATCAAATTCAACTACAAGATGACTTCCCGGTCAAAGGAGTACAACGCATTTCACAAGATATATAGTAAAGCTAAGTTTATAAGTGCAGATATAAATTTCTTGAATCGATGTAAAAATAGAAATGTTTTTCCTAAATTTATTAAAGTAAATGTCACATCAAATTGTAGAATGAACGAAAAAATCATTTCATATGCGAAAATGAAATGGTTAAAAATGGAAATGAAATATCTGTACAGTAAAAGAAGTAGATTAGAATTAAAATTATATGAACTGCATTTAAAATTAACAAAAAACTTAAATGAATCTGAGTACATAAATCACACACATTTTTGACCATAATAACCTTTTTCGGCGTAGTGCATGTTAGTTTAAGTAAAAGTATTTTTAAAAACCTTGTGAAACAGACACAGTGCACATCTTGGTTTTCAACGATGCGGATCGCGTACGGAGTATATTTTTCGTACAATTTTTTCGCCGTGTTTTACCAGGTGCGACACTTTGATTTTATCTGCTGATGATGACAACTTGGTTGTCGAAATACGTATACAGAATTTACAAATAGTTAATTGTGGAAAGGGGTTATATATTAACCTTATTGATCAAGTCAATAAACCACAGGCTCCATCAAATTCAACTACCGTTGGAATAATTGTATTGCTCTTTTAGGAGAATATATTGAAAAATAAAAATTATTTTGTATTTAAAAAATTCGTTTTTCTTTTCCATTCTCACTACTTGTCAAACTACCCTCGTAAGCTCAAGAAAAATTGAAATTCGAATCAACATAAAAATTATTGTTTCCTGCCAGAAAAAAATTTTGTGAATTTAATTAACGGTAGAATAGCAGGAAATAATAATTTTCATTAATTTCCCATCGTAGAGAACGTAGTTATATATATTTATTATAATTATTAACATCGAATCAACATATTCGCTTCATAATGAGTGTCAGTGATACAAAGAAGAGCAAGGAGCGTAGAGAATATTGAAGCGGCACGTCAGAGTGTTCGTGAAGATTCAAAGGTGTCAATTCATAATCTCGGTCATTGGACATTTCCAAAACCAGTCTGTGGTAAATATTTAGCCAGGAATACGAGCTACATGACTCGAACAATGAGAGACAATAAATCGACAAAAGGTCGAACGATCCGAATACAAGATATGATGTCCTCCGACTGCCGGTTATACGGAAACCGGTGTTATACGATAGATAACGTGTAAGAAACTACTCCAAGAAATAGCAACAAAATTACTGCACCACAGTCGCAGACAATATACACTTACTACGATTCTCACCATAAGCAGGGTATCGAAGCTACTGAGCATTGCTTGGAAAAGTGTTTCGACTTGAAATAAGAGTGTTTTCTTTGTTAGATCGGATATTTCCAGGACTACCCTCGTATGTATCAGTTTGAATATCGCAAATAATACTTTAGAAAAATATTTTCTCTTTGCGAGAACATTAAATATAATTAAATCAATTTCCCATACTCTTAGTAATAATATTAAGATTTCATAACAATATATAAAACTCTTTTTTTAAGTTCTATATATTGCCCCAACTTAATCACATTATTGTAGTAACGAAAACGAAATTGAAAAATCTAAAAGAGAACTTTACTCAAATTACGTATTTCTAATAATCGTCTCTCTACAAAGAAACTTAGTGCCGGTGACCAGCAGCCTCTGTGACATTCAACTTGTTGAAACCAAAACCAACGTATTAAGTTTCTGTTAATTACTATGTCATAAACAACTATATGTTAGAGATCAATGTTAGTTATTGCATGAGATAAATATTTCGTTATTAGCAATCGTGTTGAAGCAGTCCCTTTTCCGCAAAAATAATCTTCAAATAACAAGCCCTTTATAAATAAAAAAAAAGAAAGAAGAGATTAAACTTCTGTATATTAGGAATTTTATTTTGATGAACGTGAATTTATATTTTTTTTGATCAGATGAAAAGGCGAACTTTTTAAATTCTATACGGTTAATGATTCACATATTGTGAAAGAACGTCGCTTCACTCGCCTAATTTAAAACTTTTTGAGCGTTTATGGAATCATAATCTAGTGTTTCAAAGAAAGGGAAGTTAAAAGAAGCTTTAGAAAAAGATTGTTCAAAATATTATTAACGTAATTGTTAGTGTGTTCCATAGCTTGGCGTTTATATGTTCTGCCCTTTGTGGCGTTGAATTTATTTTTATATTTAATTTAATTTGCTTCAGAGGACAATCTGCATTTATTTATTCTGTAATTATATATATACATACATATATATATATATATATATATTCCTTTCTTCCTTAAATTGGTGTAAGGGTTATAGTGTTAATTCCTATTCTTTTATCAATTATCTCCACTTCTCCCTGTCTTGTGCTAATTTCCTTGCTTCAACCCACATTCTGCCTTTCTTCTTAAGTGTTTTTCACACTACATCTTTCCACGTCTGTTGCGGTCTTTCTCTCTTCCTCTTCCTCATCCTTTCTTCCTTAAATTGGTGTAAGGGTTAGAGTGTTAATTCCTACTCTTTTATCAATTATCTCCACTTCTCCCTGTCTTGTGCTAATTTCCTTGTTTCAACCCACGTTCTGCCTTTCTTCTTAAGTGTTTTTCACACTACATCTTTCCACGTCTGTTGCGGTCTTTCTCTCTTCCTCTTCCTCATCGGTTTATACTCCCGTACCATCTTCACCTGAGCTCCGCTCTCCATTCTCTGCATGTGTCCTCATCATGCCAGTTGTCGTTGTTCAATCATTTTAATTTACTTTGTCTTTAGCTCCTTCCTTCTTTCCGTGTTTATAACTCTATCTCTACTAGCGATACCCAATATTCTTATTAGATACTTCAAGCATTTACTTTACTTTTTTCTCGTTTATTCAGTACCCAAAATTCCGCTCCGTAGGTTAATACTAGTCTGTACACGCTTCTGTATAGCTTCATCTTAGTTTGTCTACTTATTTCTCTTTTATTTATAATTAATATATATATATATATATATATATATAGATATCCGATAACATCTAATGAACCGTAATTGAGCTGCGCGCCATAGGCGGGCGCTTGATAGTATGTGCATAAGATAAAATAAATAGTAATTAGCAATTTATAAAACGTTGTGAAACATTTACCGTGTTAAGAATCTTCCGTGAAGTCAGAAACTGGATAGGATCTGTTAAGTATTTGAAGCATAAGAAACGTTTTCACAATTGTTTCAATAAACTGACTACGTCGTGGGGAAAAGAATCCGAATTTTGGTCTATAACACTTTCAAAGTTTTCTAAAATAAAATATTTTTAGGCATATAGCTGCGAGTGAATAACATTCATTACAAAGGGTACTAGGAAATTCTGCCATATGACGCAACAAGGAATCGTAGGAAACTGCTTGTTGCTGCATGTTGAGACATGTTCATATGTGCATAGTAGCCGCCGCGACATGTCGATGGACTTAGTTATTCATTAGCAATGAGAGTGTAAAGTGCTTGCGGTGGCATCGTGTTCACGAAATGAGATAAGGGTAGTTTTGCGTTATAATCTCGTGCGTGGTTTAAACATAGACCAGTGCTTCGAATAAATGACTCCTGCACTAAGTGATGTTTGTCTACATAGCACAACGATATTTAGGTGGTATAGAGAATTCCAAAGGGGAAATTTAACTGTGGAGGATGCTGAGAGGCCGTGAAGGCCACGAACGTCAATTACGGAGGAAGACGTTACTACTGTGAGGAAAATGCTTGGCGAGGATAGGCGAGCGACCTACCAATATACCAACAAATAGAGGGTACTTCAGGCCTAAATGCACCAGCAATTCGTTCGATTCTCCATGATGACTTACATGTGAAGAAGCTTTGTTACCTCTGGGTGCCACATCGACTGACTGAAGAGCAGATGACACGATGTGTGACTTGGTGAAGGTATATGCTAAAAAAAGTTTAACAAGGGACAATCTCGGTATGTGAACAACCTCGCGACAGGTGACGAGACTTGGCTGTACTATTACGATGTACCTACCACAGCTCAAAACAAAGTTTGGGTCTTTAATGATGAGGACACGCCCGTAGTTATCAGAAAATCCCGATCTGTAAAGAAGAAAATTATAGCTGTATTTTTCAAATCGTGTAGAATATCAGAAGGCAGTCACTGCTTAGTGGTATACTGAACTGTGCCTAACTAAAGTCACTGGATCTATGAAAAACCTGCGGCCAAAGTCAAGAATGGACACATGGTTCCTCCATAATGAAAATGCTCCAGTTCACCACGCCAAAGCCTGCGCCGAATATTTGACCACGACAGGAATGAAACTCCTAGAGCACCCTCCCTACAGTCCAGACCTTGCTCACTGCGACTTTGCACTGTTCCCTCATGTGAAAATGAAGCTAAACTGGAAGCAGATTTCCAGTGATGAGGACCTACTGCGGGCTTGGGACATCGAGTGTGCTTTACTCCCTAGTGAAACTTGGCAGAACTGGTTTAAAGATTGGTTTCGGAGGATGGAGAGGTATATTGAGTGTAGAGGAAATTTCTTAGAAAAAACTAAATAAACAAAGCTGTATTGCAAAACTTTCCTAGTACCCTTTATATTAGGCAGGATATTTTACTCTTCCGTCATACTCCGTCAGTAGAAAAACGTATACTTCTCCCTTTTCCTATTGTTTAACAGTGTCTACTATTGCTGACGAAATAATATAGAAAGAAAAAAAGACTACTACTTGCGTTTTTCTAATATCATACAACGGTATGCAATATTTTGATTAGGCATCATCTAAAAAAATAAGTCAGTTATACGAAATCATTCACTCATTTCTCAAAAGCTATCGTTAAATAAAGAATTTACATAACAAAAGCAAAGTTATGCAAAGATATTTAATATAAATGTTTATTTTGTTCCAGTACAGGCGGTACCATGCAGATTGCATAGAAAATTAAAGGGAAGTACTTCCATTTGCACAAATAAAATACAAAACATACTCACATAAAAGAAATAATTTAGTTTTCACATTACTTTAATCTCCTACATCCAAACAACAACACACCGGATGTTATCAAAAAAGAAAACATGAAAAATGGCACTGTTCAAAACAAAAAAGATGATAATCGTGGCACCTGTATGCAATATTTGTGTCGTGCATAAATTAATGCAGCAACTCGGTACGGATCATGAACTACATTTCTTAATTAAAATTTTCTCAAGGTAGAAGGAGCAGCCAAGATTCACATGGCGAATGTAATACCGGGATAATCCAATTTGACTATGGAGACACGCAGCTGCTGTACGAAGGGCGGATAATTAATGACATCATGGTCGCAATGATATATGAAAACTATCAATCTTTTCAGGGTCGATCGATAGAGAATATAATAAAATTTATATGTTCATATTGATGCGTGAAAATGAGGTGTTTTAATTTTAGTAATAACAGAATTTATTTGTTGTTTTTTAAACATATGAACACATTTGCTTTCCTGTACTGTATTTGTTATAGTAAACTACGAGGAAAACTAGAATCTACTCAGCCATGATAGAAACAATTAATTGCACGCTTCCTAGTAACCTACAATAGTCACATTTCTTTTACTTACGAGGGTAGTTTGACAAGTAGTGAGAATGGAAAAGAAAAACGAATTATATAAATACAAAATAATTTTTATTTTTCAATATATTCTACTAAAAGAGCACATTTATTCCAACGGTGCTCCAATGCCCTTATGCCATCTCTAAAATGCGATTCCAGAAGGACTTGCAAAATACTCATTTACGAAGATGATAAGCTCGTTGTTAGACGAAAATTTCTTTCCACCTAGTGCCGTTTTCAATTTTGGTAAAAGGTGGAAGTCGGAAGAGGCTAGATCCGGCGAATAAGGTGCATGCGGTACTAATTGGAAATGCAACTCGTGGATTTTGGACATCGCAACTGTGCTGGCATGCGAGGGAGCGTTGTCTAGGTGAAACAGAATATTTTTCTTTGCAAATTCATAGCCGTTTAGCACGAATCTCAACATTCAATTTTTGTAGAAGTTCTGCATAATATTGTCCGTTCATTGTGGCACCTTTTTGAAGGTAATCAATGAGCAAAATGCCCTTTGAATCCCAAAAAATTGATGCCATCACCTTGTTTGCCGATAAAGTGGTTTTCGCTTTCTTTGGAGGTGCAGAACCACGTTCAAACCATTGTTTCGACTGTTGTTTAGTTTCGGGTGTACTGTAGTGTATCCAAGTTTCACCGCAAGTAACAAATTGCCTACAAAAATCAACCGTATTCCACTTATAAAGGTCCAAACACTCATTGGAAATGCGCAGACGAGTGTACTTTTGATCAGTCGTAAGCAATCGCGGCACCCATCTTGCCGAAAGCTTGGAAAGGCCCAATTCTTTCGTTAAAATGTGGTGTACGCGTTCTGTTGAAATGTTTACCGTGTCTGCTATCTCTCTCACTTTGAATCGTCGATCTTGCGTAATAATATTATGCATTTTTATAATCATTACCTTAGAAGTCACGATTTTGGGTTCTCCAGAGCGCGCTTCATCAACACAGCTTCTTCTACCACGTTTAAATTCATTTACCCTTCTACTTATTGTGGCGGATGATGGAGCAGATTCACCTAATGTTTCCCGTAACTCATCTTTTATTTCGGTAGCTTTCTATACCCTTAATTACAAAGTATTTAATCAACGCACGATACTCTGCTTTTTCCATTTTAACAAAACGACGTGTTGCTTCTTTTTCAATCAGCTTTCAAAAATAAACTAATCAACCGATTTATCTAAATATCGGAATGTAAACATACAAATAGGCAACCTAAATTACAGTGCATTTGTTTCACCAATTAGAGCGCCACCTATGTGTCATTCTCACTACTTGTCAAACTATCCTCGTAGTAAACGAATTTCGAAATTGAATGAAATCATTTATATCCTTGTATTTGTTATTCTGATCAAGGAGTTTTTAATATAGACACACATAAAAAAATAAATAAATAACATTCGCAAATAATTAATTGTCGAAAATTAATAAAAAATACTTCTTCCGTTATCCAAATGGAAACTAATTGTAATATGTTCAGTAGGCAGACGAAGTAATAAAAAAAAATAAAAAAGGAAGAAGAAAAAATTTTATCACCGCGCCGAGCAGGTTGAAATTAAATTAACGTCGACGAAAATATGATAAATTATAATTTCGCCCGTTTCTCTCGCACCAGTTATAATTTATTATTAAACAACATGGAAATAAAAGTATTTTCATATGTATTAAATTCTTTCAGTAGTCCTGTTACTCCGGCATCTAACAAACACAGAGGAAATTCTGAAGGGAGGTGGTAGGCGGGCAAACACCGAATACTGTTAGGCATTGTATTAAAATGATTAATGTATTAAACAGCGTAAACATTATTTAATATCGCAGGTACGGCGTTTGTTGTTATTATTACAAACTGTTATTATTATTATTACAAACATACTTTACGTTTCATATGTATATAAGTATATATATATATATATATATATATATATATACATATGTCCGTGGCAGTTTTAATACGAAATTCAACCCAGAGGTTATCCCTACAACACAGAATGTTTTTCTTTGATCTTTCCTCTGAACAAATACGTCCCGGTCCGTTAGGTTTTATTGAAAATTATTGTTATTTCATGGAAAATAAAATAAATAGAAAGACGGCAGTCGAATGATGGAATTAACTGAAAGAGAATGAGAGAGAATATTCTGTCTTAATATCCTTTTATTGAAATGTCTTTTGCCAGTAACAGAGTTTCAATTAACACAGGACTCGTAGAGTGAACTGTTCACTCGATTTTGTTTAATAGATATTTTCGAAAATTAATCTCTTGCATTTTTATCGTCCTTTCTGTAGAAATTAAAGTGGCTTTTTTTTCGTAATCGATATGTATCACTGGGAAAAAAATATCGAATTGAAAATATGTCCGAGAACATTCTGATTGTCTCTACTTTTTTTTATTGTTTGATGAAAACCAAGTGGAAACTGTGTATAAAGCTCAACTAAAATAAACTTTTTCGGATATTCTTACGCTTGTACACTACAGGCCATAAGTGAGGGCTCACTTATCATAAATAGCAAAACACTTGTATTTTAGACACATCCCTTAGACTTTTACCTGTTTTGGTGAGAATAAATGAAATAATTGTAAATGTAATTCTGAGAAGGATTATTTGGATTATTATTATAAATTAGATAAATATATTTGTTTCTGAAAAATATTGTAAATCTTTTTAATAGTTTTATGGCGTCTATTTAATAGAAATATTTTATATACCCCAATAAATTTAATAGGGTTTACAACGCAATATTATTATAATAGTATTAGGAATTCATAGCAAACTATTTAGCAATTTAAAAATTAGTTTTCGTGCAGCATTTGTCCGAGTAAGTTGCAGTACGAATATTTGAGAACAGACGTAAAAGTAACTTATAAAAATGCAGAAAAGAATAGAACTTAGCGCAGAAACTCGTAGTTCTATAATAACGCTACATGGTGAAAAATTTTCACTGCGGCAAATCGCCCAAAAGTTAAATTTATCTTATCACGGAAACAGTGAAACGATATTCACAAAGTGGACCATTGCAACCAATAAAACGTTGCGGAAGGCCAAGGGTAACTACCAGACAAGAGAATTTACGTCTAAAAATACTATCAAAACGAAATAGGCGCCTCACAGCTCCTCAGCTTCGAGCAGAGCTGAATGAAGGCCGTCGAGAGCCGGTGTCACTGACTACTGTAAAACGACGTTTCACAAAGGCGGCACTATATGGGCGTATTGCAGCTCGAAAACCGTTATTGAATCCACGAAATCGTAAAAAACGGTTACAATGGGCCCAGGACCATCAACACTGGGACATGGAAATGTGGAAGCAGGTGCTATGGACAAATGAGTCAAAATTCCAAGTGTATGGTAGTAATCGACGAGTTTTCGTTCGAAGACAAGTGGGTGAAAGGATGTTACCCGAATGTGTAGTGCCAACTGTTAAACACGGGGGGTTCTGTGCTTGTTTGGGGATCCTTTTCCTTTGATGGTTTCGGAGATTTGTACCGCATTGAAGGCATTTAGAAAAGAGGGGTACCTGAAGATTTTTGAGGAACATGCAATTCCGTCTAAACTAAGGTTAATTGGTGAAGGTTTTCACCTATAACAAGATAATGATCCCAAACACATTTCCCAACTTTGCAAAAACTATGGGAATCAAAAAGAGGAGGAAGGGGTGCTGATAAATATGATTTGGCCGCCACAATCACCCGATCTCAACCCTATCGAATTACTGTGGGATGAATTAGATAGAAACGTGAGAAAAAGCTGTCCACAATCGCAGAAACAGCTTTGGAAGCAACTTACAAGGGTGTGGAATAATTTACCAATGGATACGTTCCAGAAACTTGTATCGCGGTAGCCTAATATTTGTAAAGAAATCATTAAGCACAGAGGTGGATACTTTGACGAAAGTCGAATAAGAAATTCTACTGAATATGTTGAAATTATTTTATTTTATAAGGAAAACTATTCATTTGTCTCGTAGATATAGTTTTGTAGAAATGTACGTGTTGTTTCACTAAGCGTGCATGTTTTTTTTAAATTTCATCTACTGATCCCTCACTTATGGCCTGTAGTGTATATATGATTTGTTTATCACCTGTTTAAATCATTTTAATTAAATTTAGACACGTTCCGATGTTAAACACTAAAATTATTCTCAAGGCCAACATTTGTTAGTTACGGAAATTGTTGTGGACTGAAATGCGCAAACAAGTGAACTTTTGATCAGTCGTAAGCAATCGCGGCACCCATCTTGTCGAAAGCTTGGAAAGGCCCAATTCTTTCGTTAAAATGTTGTGTACGCGTTCTGTTGAAATATTTACCATATCTGCTATCTTTCTCACTTTGAGTCGTCGATCTTGAGTAATAATATTATGGATTTTTAGAATCATTTCCTTAGAAGTCACGATTTTGGGTGCACCAGAGTGCGTTTCATCAACACAGCTTGTTCTACCACGTTTAAATTAATTTACCCATCTACTTACCGTGGCGGATGATGGAGCAGATTCACCTAATATTTCCCGTAACTCATCTTTTATTTCGGTAGCTTTCATACCATTAATTACGAAGTATTTAATCACTGCACGATACTCTGCTTTTTCCATTTTAACAAAACGACATGTTGCTTCTTTTTCAATCAGCTGTCAAAAATAAGCTAATTAACCTATTTATCTAAATATCGGAATGTAAACATATAAATAAGCAACCTAAATTTCAGTGCATTTATTTTACCAATTAGAGCGCTACCTATGTGTCATTCTCACTACTTATCACACTATCGTCGTACATTAACAAATGCTCGCCCACTGGCCATTTTAAAGGTCGTCGAAGCTGAAACTTATATAATTCTTTTCGTCAAAATTTTAATATACACTTCTTTTAATTGAGCTGTTTTTTCTAATTAATATTATTATCTTTAAAATTTTATATTACTTCGTCATTCAAAACGTATATTTTACACTACTTTGTATGTAAATATATCATATAATTTCAAACGCAATTCGTTCTCGATCATACACAGTGAAAAATAAATATTATAGTATTCGTCGCAGCACACGAATTTCCAACACAAATGCAATACACTCATTGTGAAATAGAACGAACTCAGTTTGACGGTCGAGTGTAAATTGAATATAAAAAATTGGTACCTGTTTTCATCTACAATATAAACAGCACTGGACATGTATAGCGGAACAAAGTTGATAGAGCAAATTAATTGCTTATTAATTATTTGCCGGTCGGAGTAAGTAAATAGAATGGTGATATTTTATTTCTCTGTACTTCGCATGTAATTATGTTAAAATTATATGTTAGCTATTGAATTAAAAGGAAGTATGTTTGTAAACTAAACTATATATATATGCGCATATGTATTTCGTGGTGACCGTTGTACATTGCGGAATTGCAAAATTGTGGGAATAATTATTCGAATAACTTTCATTTCTATGTTACCCTTACCGCTATTTCGTATCTTTCAGCAACTTGGCGTTTGTCCTTCGACTAAGTGGAAAACTTTACGTAAGCCTCTAGGCTTACATGCCTATAAAGCAGCTCGTTCAAGAATTGAACCCGAACGACCATTGTTTGCGTCACATTTTTGCTGATTGGGTTCATCTGAAACTGGCCGAAGATGAGCATTTTTATCAAAGAATTGTGTTTAGTTATGAAGTTCATTTCTTGTTAAATGACGACGTCAGTAAGCAAAATTGCCATATTTAGAGCGAAGACAATCCTCAAGCCGTTAACGAATCACTATTACCTCCATTAAAATTGACTGTTTGGTGCGGTTTACACGCTGGCGGCATCGTCGGTATTTATTTCTTTCGAAATGAGGAAGGAGCTGCCGTTACGGTGAATGGCGAACGCTATTGAGCTATGCTGACTGAATTTTTGTTTCCAAAAATTGATCAACTAAACATCGACATTTTGTTCAAACAAGAAGGCGCAACTTGCCATACAGCGCGCTTAACAATCGATTTACTGCAATATTAATTTGGTGACAACTTTATTTCCAGAAGTAGTCCTGTTCACTGGCCCAATCGTTCTTGCAATTTAACGCCTCTGGATTACTTTTTATAGGACTATGTTAAGTCATTGGTTTATGCCGACAAACCAGCAACTCTTGAAGCATTGGAAGCCAATATTCAAGCCGCCATTAACGCCATACGGTTAGGTTTATTGGAAAAAGTAGTCAAAAATTGGACTGATCGAATGAACCATGTAACTCGTAGCCGCGGTGGACATATACCGGAAATCATATTTAAAAAGTAAATACCATGAAATTATCTACTAGACTATAATAAAAAAAATTTCGTTCCAACAATATTTCTGTCTGGTATTACCATTTTAAGTTATCAAGATCTTAAAAAAACAACCTATATATTGTATATACGCATATGTATTTCGTGGTCACCGCTGCACATTGTGGAATTGCAAAATTTTGAGAATTATTCGAACAACATCCATTTCTTTGTTATCCTTATCGTCCTCTCGTATCTGTCAGCTTAAGTTTATAATCGATATACTATAAATGAGTTATAGATCGCTCTCTCCCACATTTTTATTTTAATTAATAGATTTGAATGATTATCGTCATAGTATTTATTTGAAATTATTCCCAGTGTTTTCCAATTAATTGTCACAATAATGAGTCAGTATTTTGCCTTTTCTGGCATTCATTTTTTTCTGAAAACGTCACAGCTTGAGTTGCTTAAATGTTAAACGACTGCTATCGCTCTCTTTTGTCAGTTACACATTGACAGTTAAAAAGTTTACCATCCTTCACGACATTCAAAATTCAATTTCGTATATTTATCGCGCATATTTATATTATATATATATATATATATATATATATATATATATATATATGTATATATATATATATATATATATATATATATATATATATACATATGAGTAACAAATACATTGGAAAATAGTATGCAGCTCGATTAATTTATCGAGTTAAGGGAATTAGTCAAACAAATCTATAAACCTCGACAAGTGGTTAAACAGTTCAAGCTAAATTAATGCATATCGATAATATGACAATATGGCATATTAATAAAAAAACGATCTTAACTTCATTGATTAACCCTCGAAGCCAACCCTGAGGTATGTAATAATCAATCGATTTATCTAAATATCGGCATGTAAACATATAAATAGGCAACCTAAATTACAGTGCACTTGTTTTACCAATTAAAGAGCCACCTATGTGTCATTCTCACTACCTGTGAAACTATCCTCGTATGACTTCCAAAGGTATTAGGGAATGCGCCTATCTACGCATAAAGGAAGAAGTGAAGTAAGACAAAAACTAACGAATACACCACTGGACAAAAGAGTATATCAAACAAATGTAATGCAAATTTCCTAAAATTATAAAGAAAAGAATTGAATTAATTATCCAGAAGATCTAATTCATGCATACAAATATTGCTATAAAACTATTCACTAAAATAAAGTCAGAATAAATGAGTTTTACTAATCCTTTAAAATGTGGAGGAATGTCAGCTTTCAATTATGCATAAGCTAACAATATATATCATTATTAACATTCACATTTTTTCTTAAATCACTAAGGTTGATATATAACCCCTTTCCACATTAACTTTTTGTAATTCCGTATACGCACTTCGACAACTAAGTTGTCATCAACAGCAGATAATTGCAAAATGTCGCACCTGGTAAACCACGGCGAAAAACACCTGTGCGAAAAACAAATTCCGTACGCGATCCGTACCGTTGAGAGTTTTTACCAGGTGCGACACTTTGCAATTATCTGCTGATGATGACAAGTTGGTTGTCGAAATGCGTATACAGAATTACAAAAGTTAATATGGGAAGGGGCTATATATCGACCTTAGTGATTAAGTTAATCAACCACAGGCTCCATCAAATTCAACAACGTTCACATTATCTAAAAAGAACAATTATAATTCGGAGAATGTATTGGGTTACCTATTGTTTCAGAGATAATTTTCCCCGAAAAATACTACAATTTTAACATTATATATTTTCTTATTTTCTTTCTTAAGATCGAGAGTGTACTTCTAGAATATAAGGTTACACAAAGACATTAAAATGCGAAGTTACTCTTCATAAAAATATACCTAGTATCGAAGTTTAGAAAATTTTAAGAAAAACTGCACGTACTTAAATTTCATACAAAATAATATTAATACTTTTTTAATGATTAATAGACTATTTAAATTTAAATGAAACTTTACTTCTATACACCAAACTGTACAAGAAACAAGAAAAACAATAATTTGATTTTATGGCGTGTTTTATATTTTTTCGAAGAGTTTTCAAACATCTTTTACAATTTTATTCCCCGGCGTACAAAAGTTTTCATTGCTCCACAACTTACTGGACCTGATTCAAGATATGGGTACTATACTTGAGGAGTTAGAGCTTTGTTTCGGTGGCCGTAGGCAATCTAGGCGAAAAATGTTTATTGGTTCTGTCAAAAAAGATATTTCTCTGCAATAATACTATTTCGAGGTATTAAATATATTCTATTGCAAAGAATTTAGGTTCACGAAATAAAATGTGGCTACAAAACTCACTCAATATGCTGTAGGACTTTTTGTTATCGAATAATAAATTATATAAGACAATAATCTAGAAAAGTCAGGTTCAGTCATATTAAAAATGCTATTAATCACATTTTTAGTTTGTCGTTTTTGAAATTTTGTTCTAATTTTTACTTTAATATTTCGTCAACTACGAGGGAGCGTTTTTATATTCGCGGAATGAGCGGGTTGTAGAGGGGTGAGTAGGCGCATTGGGGGCGTGGCCTATGCAGCGACTCATGATTAGTATAAATACGAAGTTTCATTGTTATTAGACAGTTAGTCTTTGAGCTATCGTCAACCAAGTAACATAATCAGGAGTGAAAAGTGAAATATGGAAAAAATCGAATATCATGCCGTTATAAAGTTCCTTACCAGGCAAGGAAAATCAGTCGCGACCATAATGAATCATTATGAACCTGGGTCCAAACAAGACTCCATGCGGTGGTATAAAAAGGGCACAGCACCTCCCAAGAAATTTAAAGTGTCACAATCAGCTGGGAAACTCATGGCAACGGTGTTTTGGGACTCGGAAGGAATATTGTTGATTGATTATAAAGATAAAGGTGTTTCTATAACCGGAGAATATTACGCTTCAATATTAGAGCGACTAAAAGAAGCCATTAAAGAGAAAAGACGGGGAAAATTGACAAAAGGTGTTCTGCTTTTGCACGACAACGCGCCCGTCCTCAAGAGCCGCGTTGCGTTAGCTGCCCTGCATAAGGTGGGCTTCGAAATTGTGAATCACCCACCCTACAGCCCAGACCTGGCCCCAAGTGATTATTACCTGTTTCCGAAAATGAAAAAAGAGCTGCGGGGTAAAAAATTTACTGCCGATGATGAAGTCAAGGAGGCAGTTTCGGCGTATTTTGCAGATAAAGAGAAATCATTTTTTTATGAGGGTATAAATAAATTAATTGAAAGATGTGAAAAATGTATCCGTCTTGCAGGTGAATATACTGAAAAAGAAAAATAATTTGGTTTTTTTATTTCCACCCCTTGTCCCCCATTCCGCGAATATAAAAACGCTCCCTCGTATAAGGGGAACTAAAAAATATTTCCATCTAACAATGAAACAATGGATCTATGATTCCATTGGTAATTATTTTTCAACGTAATGTTGCTTAACTTCTACACACTTGCCTTGAACGTCTTTATTTAATAAAAAAAAATATTCCTGTTGGTCTTCAAAATAAGAAACTATTTCCGTCATCTTCTGCAAAATGACATCCTCTAATATACTTTTTCAATTTTCTAAGTAAAAATGATTCAAACGAAGTCAAATCCAGATTATATTGTTTTCCAAAACGAAGAAGATACTCTCGCGGTGAATATAATGGAATTTGGCTCTTTTATAAACTCGTACTGTAGATGAAAAACCATTCAGTTTACCGCATTTCCAAGGGCTAAATAATGTCACATTCCAAAAGGACAACCTGCGTACTCATGGTACATCGCTGGTAAATATCGTCTATAAAGTAAATATTCTCTAACTATATCCTCTGAAAAAAAGATTTGTAAAGGTTTTGATAATGCGAGGTGTGGCTATTAAATAACGAGACCGACGCTTGTACAGACGAAGTGCGCGTGCGCCAATCAACAACGACTGAAAGCTATTTATCGTGAAGCCTTCTCTTTCGAATGCTGTGCCTCTTACTTCTGTCAACAAATCAGTATAGCCATTAGAGTTGTTTTTTTGTTTCGCCGAAAAACTGTTAAGTGTAACAATAGAGCAACGAATTGTTGTAAAATTTCAACTTGGAAAAACCGCGACTGAAACTTTTATTGAAGGAAGTGTATGGCAATAAATGTTTCTCGCGTGCACGTGTTTCTGGATGGTTTAGGCGTTTTCAAGATGACCGAGAAGACGTTGAAGATGATTCACGCCCAGGTCGCCCTTCCACGTCAAGGACGGATAACATAATCGAAAAAAATCGGTAATCTGGTTCGATCTGACCGTCGGTTGAGTATTCGTGTGATTACTGAAACTGTAGGAATTGATAAAGAGTCCGTACGGCAAATTTTACATAACAATTTTAACATGAAAAAAGTGTGTGCCAAAATGGTGCCTAAAATTCTCACGTTTGACCAACAAAAAACTCGCAAAAATGTTTGTACTGACACTTTGAATGACATTGAAAATGACCCGAACTTATTGGAAAGGATAATAACATGTGACGAATCGTGGTTTTTTACTTATGGTCCTGAAACGAAACGCTAATCCATGCACTAGAAGAGCTCATCTTCACCGAGAGCCAACAACGCTCGAATGAGCAAATCCAAATTCAAAGCAATAATGGTTGTTTTTTCGATATTTGTGGGATTGTGTACCTTCACTGGGTTCCTGTAGGTCAAGCTATTAATCAACATTACTACCTTCACGTTCTTGCTCAACTCCGTGAAAGAATAAGGAAAAAACGACCCGAATTGTGGAAGGACAAGTAATGGGTTTTCCACCAAGTCATTGCACCGGCTCATTCCGCATTGTCAGTCAAGTACAACATCCCAGTCCCAGTGTTAGACCGTCCGGCTTATTCGCCGGATCTTGCACCGTGCGACTTCTATCTGTTTCCTAAGGTGAAATATGAATTAATGGGAACAAAATTTTAGTCCATTGAAGCTGTGAAAGCGAATGCGGCACGCGTCCTGAAGGAGCTGACAGAAGAAGACTTCCAGCTCTGTTTCGAACAATGGAAGATTCGCATGGAGCGTTGTAGGGATAGAGGAGGAGGTGTACATTGAAGGAGATAATAAGTATATATATAATATATATGAAATCAAAATAAAATCTTTTACAATGTCAGTCTCGTTATTTAATAGCCACACTTCGTATGCTGTGGCTAAGTTATTTCCATATTATCAGAAAACATATGTCCAGGAATTCTCGATGACAATGTACAACTCTTTACGAATGACCAAAAACGGTAATAATGTCAGATTCAATTTACTTTTGACAGTTCTTGGGTACTTAATAAATAATAATAATAATTGTTATTATTATTACAAGTGAATCTATTTTAATTGTGGTGTCTTAAATGTGGAATAGCGCACCAGCACGCCAACTATCTCCTGTAAATTCTTTTATTAGGTGACGCGAAATTATAAAATAAATGAACGCCGTTATTCCATAGTGTTTCTTCTCGAATATAACCTATAAAACCAATAGAAAACAGCCTCCGTTAATCTCTTTGCAAAATTGAATAAATCATGAGTCTTTTATTATACATTATTTTTTACATTGCCGAACGAAAATAAGAAACGTAAAGTATATTATACACGTTCATAAAATTTTAATAGCTCTGTTTACAAACGGCGTATATTATTAAAACATCCGTAACTACTTAAATGGAGCCATATACAATACAGTTACGTATACTGGATTTGAACACACGACGCAATTAAGTGCTCTCGGAATGAATTATTAAGTAACGTCTCCTCAGTATTCCGGTTTATCAACATTTCCATACATTTGTTTCTCCTCCTTTAATGGCGTCGTGCTTTTGGCGCTTTCAGGAGATTACGGTTACTCATCTGGTCCCTTTCGAACTACCTTTATTATAATGTACACGTACCAGGTGGAGATACTCTCGGTGGAAAACATACGTGTTAATTCATAAAATGAAATTCATTTGATTGAAGTGCCCCCTACTTGTACTTATATCGTCGAAAATTAACTTTTAATGAGTCCAATATAAACATCTGCCAACACCACAAATCAAATATGTGAAATCGAAGTTTCTGATTTAATAAATGGTGTCAATTATTAGAGTTCACAAGATTGTGTAGGAAATTATTTTTTGCTTTTATGTATCGTTAAGTGGAGTTGAATCCATTGTTCTTCTCTACATGCATTCCTTCTGCCAGGCTAAAATGTTATTTTCTCGCGCATCAGTTTAAGAATATCGTCAACGATTTCATACTCGTAGAGTTCTTTGTAAAGCTGCTTTTAGCAAAGTCCAGCGATATGTAAAAAAAATAGTCAAGTCTCCGGCAGATACTTCTGGACGATCCGTGCAACAGGAACATGCTCAAGCCTCTACTAATGTCCGAAGAATACTAAAGAAACTTAACATAGACCGCATGAGAGTCTAGTGAATTTTGCATAATTTCAGTTCGGACCTGTACCATATCTTACCTGTACAAGTTTTAAAATCTAGTTTGCTATGCATCGAGACTTGAATTTCGTTGCTGGTTAGTGAGGAATCTAGGGTACTGTTGAAAAATATTGTTTTGTGAGGAAGCCTTCTTCACCAGGAGCAATACCAATAACACTAGGAATTCAAATTTTTTGGGACTTGAAAATTCACGGCAAACTAGGGAATCCATTTCCAAGACAGATTTTCGATGAATGTTTTATATGGTATTATTGACGACCGTCTCGTTGGTTCGTTTATAATCGAAGAACTGCTCAAGGCCGAAAAAAGTTTTTATTAAATCTTCAAAACGCATTCTTGAGTTAAAACCGACTCGTCCGGACATTTCTCAGCCATCACAACTGGTATTAACGAGATGGGGAACGTAGCTTAAAGCCGTTTTATATTATGTGAAATTTTTACACATCATTAAACCTTAAATTTAAATCCACAAGATGCTCAAGCAATTTCAATAAGTCAGCAGCTGGTTTCAGCTATCGAAATTCCTGCTCGAATAAAGCAAATTTCCGAAAATTATCCAATTCTTTTAAATACTATTTCCGAATTAGAGAACACCATGCTGTCATTACATGAAGCGCTAAATATAATATATTACCTCAGAGCCTCGTTAGGAAATCTAACACATAGTATAGGAAGATTAACAGCCGATAAGTTCTGTGCGGTTAAAAAATTAATCCCGAGTTTCAAATAATAGTGCGTATAGACAAGAGCTTAACTGAAAACCAGGTGTGCGAATATGATGCGAACGTCCTTTTTAAATTCGCGAACATCACATCATTAGACGCAGAACGATCCTTTTCCAAATACATATACCAACATAATTTCACCTCGCCGTAGAAGTATGACTAAGTCAGTACTAGAAGGCATACTAATAATGACATAATACTACAGTGAATTTTTGCGTCACTCTACACCAACAAAACAAATAAAAACTAAAATAATAAGTAATTACATTTTGTTTTTAATATTGATAGTAACTCAGCCGTACGCTACTGCGAAAGCACTTGTTTCTGCAACCTTACTAATATGCTTTAAACATTGTATAGGAATTTCGTCTAGATAGAATCGATAAATTTGTTATGCTAAAACGTTCGGGCAAGATATTTGCACATCTAAATACGTGACAATAGTAATAATACCTAATATTGGGTTGGCAACTAAGTACTTTCGGTTTTGTAGTATAAAATAAAACACTTTTTTTTAAACAAAGAATAGTTTTTAATCAATTATATATTTTCCATTTTGCTCAATGACCCTTTGCCATCTTTCTTTCAGCTGCATGATTCCACGCTCATAAAATTTCTGGTCCTTATCAGCAAAAAACTGAACCAGGTGCGAGTGAAGGTCATCGTCATTTGTGAAAGTTTTACCATTCAAAGAATTCTGCAAACTTCGAAATAAATGGTAATCAGATGGTGCTAGATCACGGCTGTATGGGGGACGTGGCATCACTTCTTAGCCAAGCTGCAATAGTTTCCCACGAGTTGCCAAAGATGTGTGAGGCCTTGTATTATCTTGGTGGAAAACTACACCTTTCCGATTTGACCACTCTGGCCGTTTTTCTTTGATTGCTTCATCCAGTTTTATTAACTGTTGACAGTAAACATCAAAATTGATCGTTTGGTTCCTTGGAAGCAGCTCAAAAAAACACAACACCTTTGTAATCCCACCAAACTGACAGCATGGCCTTTTTTGGATGCAATTCAGTTTTCGATGTGGTTTCAGCTGGTTTATCGTGTTTGCTCCATGATCGTTTTCGAACTATGTTACTGCACAGGACCCATTTTTCATCACCAGTGATGATTCTTTTTAAGAAAGGGTCGGTTTCATTTCGTCTAAGGTGCATATCGCAAAAGTTGATTCTTTGTGTTAAATGAATTTCTTTCAATTTTTGAGGTACCCAAATAACAAGCTTTTTAACTAGCCCAAGACATTTTAAATGTTTTTCAATTACTGTGTGCGATACATGTAGCCTCTCCGCAACCTCTCGAACAGTTATATGACGATCCTCTTCAATTATGACTTTGATTTGGTCATCATCAACTTCAGTAGGCCGACCAGAACGTTGCTCATCTTTGAGGGAAAAATCTCCAGAACGGAATTTTTTATACCAATTCTGACACGTGCGCTCTGTTAAGCAATTAGCACCATAAACTTCACATATCTTTTTGTGAACCGCAGCAGCTTTCTTTGCTTTACGGAAATAAAACAGTAAAATATGTCGAAAATGTTCGTTTCTGCACTCCATTTAAAATTAACCCACAATTAATAGCTTTAATAAAAATCACGCATTACTTGCTTCTGAAGTTACGTCAATGTGACTAGTATCACGCGACAAACGGTAAAGTACACCACTAACATACGTTGTAGAAAAAATAAAGCAACGGTCTCTATTAGTAAAACCGAAAGTACTTAGTTGCCAACCCAATATAATACGTACAAATTAAAGAGTTTTTAAAGATAACCTAGGAATCTAAAGTGACTTTAATCAATTAAGAAGATGTACAGGCATTTTCTTTTGCTTAAATTGTTACGATCTTATTCTTATAAAGGGTACTAGGAAAGTTTTACAATACAGCTTCGTTTAATTAATTTTTTCAAAGTAATTTCCTCTACAATCAATACATCTCTCCATCCTCCGAAACCAATCTTTAAACCAGTTCTGCCAAGTTTCACTAGGGAGTAAAGCACACTCGTTATCCCAAGCCCGCAGGATGTCCTCATCACTGTAAAGCCTCTCTTTTAGCTCTATTTTCACACGCAGGAACAGTACAAAGTCGGAGGGAGCAAGATCTGCATTATATGTCCCAAACTTGGTTTTGAGCTTTGGTTGGCACATCGTAATAGTAGTAGATGTTGTTCACATACCGAGATTGTCCCTTACTAACCTTTTTTAGCATCTCCCGGCGCAAAGTCACACGTCATCTGCTCTTCAGTCAGTCAATGCAGCACCCAGAGAGAACAAAGTTTTTTCACGTGCAAATAATCATGCAGAATCGAACGAATTTCTGGTGCATTTAGCCCTGAAGTACCCTCTATCTGTTGGTGAGTCACTCGCCTATCCTCGCCAAGCATTTTCCTCACAGTAGCGACGTTTTCCTCCATGCGGGAAGGCCACGAACTGACGTTCGTGATCTTCCAGGCTTCTCAGCATTCTCCACAGTTAAATTTCCCCTTTGTAATTCTCTATAACACCTGAACATCGTTGTGCGATGTGGACAAACATCACCTAGTGCAAGAGTCATATCTTCGAAGCACTGATCTATGTTTAAACCAGGCACGAAATTATAACGCAAAACTGCCCTTACCTCATTTCGTGACCACGATGCCATCGCAAGCACTTTACACTCTCACTGCTAATGAATAACTGAGCCCATCGACATGGCCTAGTATCCCTTGTATTATTTCGACAGCAGTTGTGGATACTTATATTGTGGTATACCCTGCTCTCTGTTATGTAAGAATTTAAATGCATTCTGCAGCGGTCTCTGATTTGCTTACTTTTGTTGCTTATTTGCTAATACATTTCCTATGGAAGTATTCCTTTAAATTCCTTGAATTTACAGGGATTTCCATCCTTCCTATTTATATCAACAAAAAAAAGGTACATCATCGTATTAGAACAAATAACATTTAATGAAATCTATTAAAAATTCATTAATGTATTTACGAGAAGGTCGCCTAAAATGGAGGTAGAATTCCACGTAAATAAACATTCATTATTTACTCAATTACTTCAAGATTATATAACTTGTATATTTAGCTTTATATGCTTGAAGTTATTAAATTCATTTAGTTTCTGTTTTATGTTGTATATATTAACGATAAAATAATTGTTATCCTAATTTTCAACTCTTAACTAACGTAACTTTAACAAACTAAACGAATTAAATACGATTAATAGCTTTATAACGGCACGTTTTCCAAGAACTAAAAACGGCAGCGACATCTTCACTAGACCTACGATGATGATAAAGTCGTGTAAAGGGAAAACTCATTTCAGAACTTCGGACTAACCTGTTCGGTCTTACTCGACTGTCACTCTTCGAAAGCCTTTCATTTATTAGCTCCAAATATTGATAAAACTCTTCGCTCTCATTTCGAAAGGGACACAATTTCAACTCGAGTATTCAAGCGTCGAAAATACAGACACCGAAAAGTTGAAAATATGGACACTTAGTAGTAGATTTATATTACAGAAGGTACGTTAGTTGCAAGTGCTTAAAGACAGTATTCATCCGACGGATATTAATTATTAGTATTACTATTATTATTATTAGTAATTACTGTAGATTAGTTTACAAACATTTATTAGTCTCCTCTTCTGTTGCTTCTTGTCTTTTATCATATCCTCTAAATTAAAAATTATGATAACCATTTGTAATTGTAGTTGATGTTTAGGTTGTTTCTATCGCTTGAATTTAAGTATTCCTGAACGTTTTTATGTGTTTTCTCGCTTTGTATAGAAAGGTAAGATGGTTTCTCTTCCTTGGCAAGTTCGATCATGGTATTTTCGTATGGAATTTAATTATTCAGGAGTCCTTAAGTTCCACAAGAGATGAAAACAGTTCAAACAATAACTCGAGTTAGAAATTCGATATGGGCCCAGACAATAGGTAGAGACCATTATCAAACTTGCCACGGAATCTCACCTTTCTATACAAAGCTAGACAATACATCATACCAAAAGGCTTAGTAATGCTTAATTCCACAAATTATGGGAACACCTCAAACAACAACTTGGATTAAAATGAATAATATGAATATTTTGAGTCGTGCTCTAGGTGCCACGAAAAATCTCTACTGTTGGATTACCTTTGACTCACTTAATTTGTTTGCCACTTTTAATATTGTGAATTGCAATGGAAAGTTGATAAGTGATAATTAAAACTTTCTTAATAAAATAATAACTAAAAGAGGGTAGTACAAAATACAAGTATATAAGAAATGATTTGCTTTGCAGGACTTTTCTTACATGTATTGTAAATAATCTGGTACGTAGACTTCCGCGGTCGTGGTCCATGCTATCTGCTTCTGGGTTTCCGGGCTGAAGTTCAGTCCTGAAAATGGGTATGAAACGTCGGCAGATATACAAGGGACGCGGTTCCAGCCCTAAGACCCAGAAACAGATAGCATGTATTGTAAATAATTTGCCAATATAAAGAGCAAAGACTTCTTTTGCAAATTATATATGCTGTTAATTCTTCCTATCTTGAACAAAAAGCGAAGCGCCTAGGACGTGGGGCAGCAATAGTACTTGCTGTTGATATAGTTCCTTCAATTGTCAACATTGATTGTATATAAGCCCTAGTTCCCGTGGAATTCGTTACTGCAACCTTGTTTTCATACGTTCACCTAATAAAGAGAAGACAAGCTGCTTATATAAGCCCTTCTCTTACGTATAAAGTCATTTTATTATTTCTATAAATCACAGATGACTTTATGTCTGGTGTACCATTAATGTACCATTAAATATTCTTATAATTCACGTTCGTGTTTTTTTCTGGACATCATTGCAAGATGACAAAGCTGCTCAAAGATATTGACGTCTCCTTCAGTGCTGTTATAAAATAAAACGATTCTTGGTTCATTCAATTCTTCAACTGCTCCTTGATCATGCATTGTGGTTAATAAACAAACGGTGAATTTTCTGCCAAAACGCATACTGTGTGCGTTTTGGTTTTCAACGGTACAGATCGTGTGTGGAAATTGTTTCGTACGGGTATTTTTGCCGTTGTTTTCCAGGTGCGACACTGTTTAATTGTCTGCTGTTTGTTTTCGTACGGGTATTTTTGCCGTAGTTTGCCAGGTGCTGCGCTGTTTAATTGTCTGCTGATGATGACAACTTAGTTGTCGAAATACATATACAGAATACGAAAATTAGTGTGGAAAGGGGTTATATATCAACCTTCAATGATTAAATCACCGTACGTAGGTTTGTGTTTTAGAACCCTCGTGGAACAGGTAATTATAGTAATTTACGATCATTTATGGTAGCCATAAATCAGATAGTTTCAAAATGCATTTACTAGTACAATTAGAAAATTATTTTTAAAAACTTAAAATTCTTGTAGTGGTCTTATTTTAAAAAAAATCGTTTTGATAAAATCTTCTGATGCATACACCTAAAATTGAAATATGATACGTTCAAAGTTCCTTTGAAACAAAATATGTATTTATTTAATAAATTTAATCTAAATATTTAACATGCCTATAGCCGAAGGCAAAATCTCCTCGTCTTATCTTACATGCCGTAATTACATCGAGACTAAATAAATATCGTAGATAGGTGTAGCGCACGGTAAAGGTCGCTTTGCGTATCAACTATTAAAGATAAATGCTTGTACACGTATACAGCATTAAGTACACTCCTATACATGTACGTGAAGCAGACCTAGGTCAAGGATTATGATTGAATAGGCCGCCTTAATCGTGGAAGTCCTTACCAGGCTAGCTAAGCACGAAAGATGAGGGTAGTTAATGCGGCGAGACATGTTATACGCAACAACAGAGACACCCTAACGCACTATTCAAGCTTCGGAGCTTTGTAGATGTGGCAGATGCAATTTCTTGTACATCTGTCTAGCTAATGTCTTAGTGGTTAGCCAAGTTTTATGTGACTATTAAATGTTACAGGTCAGTAATGTATTGTACAGGAGTGATATGTATTAAAATTTGTTACAAAGTGTATTTGTGAAAAACAGTACGATATCTTAGTTCTTTAAATATTTGGCTGAATGGATAAATATAATCCGAGTGTTTTTATGGAAAAATTTGAAAGTAGTTTTAGATAGATATTTCCTGATTACATTACAAAATTTGGATTCTTATCCCGATTAGATTCACATAATGCATTTTTGATGAAAATGTAACTTTATTGTGAAAAAATGATTACAAATGAATCATTCAAAATATTGCCCATCGCTAGCGACAACTTTTTCCCATCTTTCTGGCAGAGCTCGAATACCGTCACGGTACAAGTGTTCGTCTTTTGAGGCTATCCACGAATCAAGTCGTTTTGAGATATCTTCATATGAGTGGAACTGCTGATTAGCCAGACCATGTGCCATCGGACGAACCAAGTAATAATCGGACGGCGCAATATCTGGGAAATATGGCGAGTGTGGTAAGACCTCCCATTTGAGCCTTTCTAAGTAGATTTTAACGGGTTTGGCAGCGTGAGGTCGATCGTTGTCGTACTGTAGAATTACTTTTTCGTGCCCGCTTTTCGCGCAGTGCTCGACTCAATCGCATCAATTGAGTTCGATACCGTTCCCCAGTGATGGTTTCGTTCGGTTTCAACAGCTCATAATAAATAGGACCGCCCAGGTCCCACCAAATACACTGCAAAACCTTCGCAGCGTGAATATTCGGCCAAACCGACGACGTAGAAGCATGACCGGGCAGTCCCCATAATTTTGTTCTCTTTGGGTTGCTGTAATGAATCCATTTTTCATCACCCGTAACGATGCGATGAAGAAAACCCTTCCTTTTTTGCCCCTGGAGCAGTTGTTCACAGGCGAAAAAACGACGCTCAACGTCTTCTGGCTTCAAATCATAAGAAACCCAAGTTCCTTGTTTTTGAATAATTCCCAACGCATGCAATTGCTGAGAAATGGCTTAGCGAGTAACTCCTAATGCTGAAGCAAGCTCTTTTTGCGTTTGGCACGGATCCTCATCGAGCAATGCCTCCAATTCAGCGTCTCGAAGGTTTTTGGTCTTCTTTCAAAGGGCATTTTGCTCATTGATGCCACAATAAACAGACAATATTATGCAGAACTTATACAAAAATTAAGTGTTGAGATTCGTGCTAAACGGCCAGGAATGGCAAAGAAAAAGATTGTATTTCACCAAGACAACGCTCCCTCGCATACCGGCACAGTTGCGATGTCTAAAATTCACGAGTTGCATTTCCAATTAGTATGCATGCACCTTATTCGCTGGATCTAGCCCCTTCCGACTTCCACCTTTTTCCAAAATTGAAAACGGCACTAGGTGGAAATAAATTTTCGTTTAACGACGAGCTTATCATCTTCGTAAATGAGTATTTTGCAAGCCTTCCGGAATCGCATTTTAGAGATGGCATAAGGGCATTGGAGCGCCGTTGGAATAAATGTATTGCTCTTTTAGGAGAATATATTGAAAAATAAAAATTATTTTGTATTTAAAAAATTCATTTTTCTTTTCCATTCTCATATATTATTATTATTATATTATTCTATCATAATACATTTACAATTGGAAATACCAATTAAGTAACATATTTATTTGAATAAAATTAAAAATAAAAATAGAAAATGTAAATATTCAATCCAAAAAATTACGACCACCATTAGAAAATTAAATGCATAAAGTCATTAAGGCTTGCTTTTATTTCAACATGAGTAAATTGTGGTATGCTTCTTATTGTATGTGATGTATGTGTATATATTGTATTAACTCACATTAATCTAAATGAAAAAGTTCGCGTGAGCAATAGTCAACATCGTGTCTTTCTTCGACTACTAAATTTAAACCTTAGCAACAATAACCTGCTTGGCTTTGGTAAACTTTACTCTTCCACTAAATAACTTCCCCAACTGCGTAATTCGAGAAACACAACCGTTTAAAATTAATACGAAATTAACATTTTGAATTATTCGAGCAAATAGCGGAAATGTCGTTTGAATTTAGTATTTAAATGGTAAAAGACCAGAGTCACGTAGAGGAATATATTTTGACGTCTAGACTTACGAACTGACATGGTAACATTTAAAGCACATATTCCTTACGTTACACTGACTTTCGCACGTAATTTTGCCAATTTCCAACAAACCCGTCTCAAGCATAGAGCAAGTATAATGTTGAAGAGCGAAAATGATAAATAATACTTTGATGCTGAGACATCTTAAGGAGCAATAGCACAAATGTTCATGATGTCTGTGTATCAGTTCGTGTGTACACATATCTACATTTCCGGATATATCTTTGTGTTGGTAACTTTTACCGAAATTAAGTTTGACGTCTAAACTAGAAGGGGGGTAAGTGAACTCATCACGAGCGCGATAGTTTGGCAATGGTCCACGGTATACTGGCGCGGCGCTATGATCGATAACTTCCATCCACCACCATCGAAAAACCCAGCGGCACATAATCTCGTCCTGTATGGGAACGATGTACTCTCGTTATTAAATATCATTAGCGAGAAGTGTACGTATACTGTGTTTAGTAAACAGCGTATGCACTTCACCAAATTTAATTTTCTTGCTGGTGCTAACCGCAATTAATGTTTAACGCTAGGATTTTAATTCACGACCTCTACGCCGGAGTACCGGTCGGTCCGATCTTTCTCGCATGCACCACGTTTCTCTGTCTCAGTTACGTACATAGGTCAGCCGTCGCTCTATGTGTATGACGTGATATGTTAGTTCGGCAAGTAAATTCCCTGTACGCGTTGAATTTATTATTCGTTTTGATGCATATTTTATTGAAATTAATGGTGTTTGCATGATATGCACATATATCCTTTGAATATGAATGCGAACGTACATGGAACGACTGCTCGTGTCATATTTGGCGGTCGAAATGGAGAGCATGGCATGAATTGCACATCTAAGTACTAACTCGACACAGAAACTTTCGAACCTTATGCGTCTAGAGATTTACATCTAATATAATTACGACGGTAATTAAAATACAAAAAGTCGGTTGTTAGCTCAATGATAAATTACTGAAACGAATTCGACGGCGTGCGGTTTCCCTCTTCTGTTTAAGCAAATATTGATAGACAGAGATCTTAAGTCGCACCACGAGCGTGAGCGTAATAAAAACTCCTAACCAGCAAACTCCCCCTTTTTTCGACATGTGGTTGTTTTGTGATGTAGTTTTGCGTTAGAATACAATTAAATTATTATTGTTTAGAGCCGCGATAAATTGATTTAATAGGTGTCAAGGTTAGATGAGACAACATATGTTCTTCGATCGTGACGGTATGCGTTGTGTATTGTTATGTCTGGTTAATGTGTGGCTTTGATAATTTTGTAAGTATAATAGGTATTTTGTACCTGTTATACATTTATTTTTATTTTTAATTGTAGCTTGGTTCTCCTGAAGAAGCCACCAAGCAGTGGCGAAATATAGAGAGTCTAAAGAAAAAAATAGTATATCAATAATAAAATATCAAGTCTTTCAGTTCACAGACCGAATTACCTACCTTGTTTATTATCTAAAGTACGATCGTTAAACCTTCCTTCATATATATATATATATAAACTTGCGTGCATAGAAATCGGCCCACTGTAAACTTTTGACTTAAACTATATATTTTTTCAAAATTATTCATCAGATCAAAAAAGGAAATATGCTGTTTTAACGACAATATGCTTTAATGTGAGTATAAATTTATCAAGAAGGCTTATCGTTTATAGCGTAGCAACCGGTAAACAAATAAAACGTGGATGATTCCAACGAAAATAACAAATTTGTCAATATTAAAATTATTGCGTTTGCAACTGATATTTGCATATTATTCGTTTCGTTTTTCTTAATCTCAATAGTGTTCAAGTGTGTTAGTTTAATGCATACTACACCAGAAAAAGCCGCCCAAGTTATTGCTTTAATCGAAAATGGGCTTGGGCAGCGAGCTGTTGCTAGACAATTGGATATGACACGCGCAGCGGTTCGAAGAGTGTGCAACCGTTATGAGGAGACTGGATCCTTTCATAGGCGACCTGGAACAGGCAGAAGGCGATTTACTACCGCTCGTGATGACCGCTTTATTGTGTCAACAACATTAAGTAATCGTCACCTTAATGCCGTTCAAATGCAACGACAGCTCCGTGAGGTGCGAGGAGTGGTTATTAGTCAGTGGTAAATAACCTGACCCCTAAAACCCCTGCGATTGGCCCAAAACTTACTCTAGCTCGTCGGCAAGCACGCCTGCGTTTTGCACGGGATCATTTGAATTGGACGTTGGAACAATGGGGATCTGTTCTGTTCTCAGATGAGACCAGAATATGCCTCCATGGTAGCGACCGAAGAAGGAAAGTGTACCGAAGACCAAGAGAGCGATTTGCAAATTGCTGCCTTGAAGAACCGAGTGCTTATGCGGGTGGTTCCTGTATGATCTGAGGTGCAATTTCTATAGGAGCACGAACCGACCTTGAGTTCATTCGTAGGGGCGACCGCGTTCACGGAAAAAGAGGTTTAACGGCTGCTAGATATATCGAGGAGATTTTAGCAATTCATGTGGTACCTTACGTCAAGTACATTGGAGACGAATTTACCTTTATGCATGACAATGCAAGGCCGCACACCGCAAGAATTGTACAAGATTACATTGCAGAAGTCGGTTTTCGGGTTATGGAGTGGCCAGCATGCAGTCCTGACCTAAATCCCATCGAACATTTATGGGATAAGCTAAAACGAAGAATTCGAGCTAGACTTCATACCCCAAACTCGATCCCAGAGCTTATTGTTGCAGTAGAAGAAGAGTGGTTTAACACCCCTCAAGAAACAATAGCAAACTTGATTAGATCAATGCCTAATCGTATGAGAGATGTTATTAGGGCAAGAGGAGGTCATACCCATTATTAAAAAATTAAGTGTTAAGTTTTAAATTGCCAATAACCCTATTTATGTTAATAATAAAAAAGCTTAATTTGCTTAATGCATTAATTTCACTATGGTAAACATAGGAAGTCGAAATAAGTTTTCATAAATTTATACTCACATTAAAGCATATTAAATTGTCGTTAAAACAGCATATTTCTTTTCTTAAGCTGATGAATAATTTTGAAAAAATATATAGTTTAAGTCAAAAGTTTACAGTGGGCCGATTTCTATGCACGCAAGTTTATATATATATATATATATATATATATATATATATATATATATATATATATATATATATGTATGTATGTATGTGTATATATAAATATTTGTGATCTTCCATAACTTTTAAATTATAATTACTTTAAGAAAAGAAACTAATATAATTGTTACAATACACAAACTTAATATGCACTCATAAGGCAGAAACCGTCAAGTATCACCAAAAAAAAAGCATCCGAGAAAAGCGCTAAATTAAAAACATTCCCTTGAAAACCTGCCCTCGATGTTGTAAATGTGCCGGGATCGTTTCCATAACTGGGGTACAAGATCCAGAAACATTTTCAGGTCGCAATGCCTACTAGTGGAAATGTACCCGAAAAACGCGGCATAATTCAGAGAAAATTGAAATCCTGGATATCTTTATGCAAGCGTAGAAATTCCGAGCCCGTGCGATAAGAATTAGGGATAAGTAAGAACGCAATAAGAGAAAGACATGGCATGGATAAAGAGAGTGAAAGGAGAAAGGGCAATATAGAGAATGAACAGAGAACCGAGACGGGCAGGAAATAAAAAGACGGTGTCGTTTGTGAGAGGCTAAAGGAGACACGCGATAACGCAGCGGAAACGGGAACATGTCGTTCCCCTATACACCGGAAGTGAAATTTCGAGTGCAATTATGAGCTCCAGTGAGGAGTAAAGACACATCGCTCTTCATAGTCACTTGAAGTTCGATTGCAAGCAGGATGATCGCTTTTATTATCTATCGTTTAATATATGAAAGCTTGTAGATCTTTTTCAATTGGAAAAAAAGAGTAATCTTAGATATTATAGGAAGTAAAGGACGTTGTTTCAATATTAATTTACCTTCTGATATAATATCCAAAAAAATACCGGAAAAGAAATCGAAGTATTTTTATTGTAACATAATTTTCTCGTATATCCCTACGTTAAAACATGAGATACGAGGAAACGTTAAAAATATAGCACGTTCATAGATATACGAGGATGGTCTCAGAAGTACCCGACCCATTAAAGAAAACACAAAAATTTTGGAAAGAAATATATTTATTTTTCAACATAATCTGCTTTCAGCTCTATACACTTTTCCCAATGATGTTCAATAAGTTCGACATCCTTTTTATAATAAGAACTGTTTTGCTCCTCAAAATGGCCATTAACTGCCGACATCACTTCTTCATCGTTAGAAAATCTTTGACCACTGAGCCACTTTTTTAAGTTTGGGAACAGAAAATAATCCAAGGGGGCTAAATCTCGCGAATAGGGTGCATGAGGTAGTAATTCAAACTTTAATTCATTAATTTTGGCTATTGCAATAACCGATTTGTTAACTGATGCATTGTCTTGATGAAACAACACTTTCTTCTTTTTTTTTGTGTGATTTCTTCGTTCAAACGTTACAATAAGTTCGCATAATACTCGCCGTTGATAGTTTTTTCTTTTTCAAGATAGTCAATGAAAATTATTCCACGTGCATTCCAAAAAACCGATACCATGACTGCAGATGAAACGGTTTTCGCCTTCTTTGGAGCTAGTTCTTCCTTTTTAGTCCATTGTTTTAACTGTTCTTTTGTCTCAGCCGTGAAGTTAAGGATCCATTGTTTCATCCATAGTTATGAAACGGCGCAAAAATTCTGCTTGGTTGCTGTGAAATTTCGCTAAATCACTCAATTGAAATATCTTCACGACACTGTTTTAGCTCGAGTGTGAGCAAACTCGGCACCAATCTTGCACACAGCTTTCTCATGTCCAAATTTTCAGATAATATGCAATGTACCGCACTTTTCGAAATGCCTACTATGTCTGGTAGCTCGCGCACTTTCAGTCAACGATCATCCGGTACCGCTTTATGGATTTTCTTCACCATTTCTGGAGTCGTCACGTCATTTGGTCGACCATTACGATGCTCGCCTTGGCAGCTCGTACTGCCACTTTTAAGCTCTACTACCCAATATTACACTATTGTAAACGAAGGGGCAGACTCACCCAGAGTAGATTTCAGTTCATATTTTATGTCAGTTGGACTGAGACCTTTCAAATAAAAGTATTGTGCCACGTAACGATGAACAATTTTCGCCATTTTTACAAATTCACTGAAAACGTTCATTATACTAATACTAAACAACGTGGCGTCTTCAAACTTGAAACATGCTTTCTAATACAATGATGTTTTTCAAACAACTACCGCCATCTCTAGGCCAGGCCAGGTACTTATGGGATCACCCTCATAAATACATATCTATTTATACAAACTTTCTAATCTTTAAAAATATTTGTCCACCCATAAATAGTAAAACTGATAAAGAACTTAGTGCCGTCTCCTAGGAGTTTGATGAAGTATAATCAACTTTTTAGAACTGTAAGAGATTCAAGAGAGCCACGACATTATTAGTAGAGCTACCAATTCTTGACGGCGTATCAGAGTAGCCAGAAGTCGGAACAAGTGCGCCTAGTTAATTCGCTCAGTGAATTTGATACATCGCGTCAGTTATGGTATTTGTTGCATATCTATTTTTTTATATAGTGTAATAATACCAGAGGGTGTTGATACACTGCTACAAATAGCAGAAAATGTAGTATAAGGAAGTTCATAAAAGAGTTTTCAAACTTAAAGTATGATGGCATAAATGTAATAGAAACAGGTTAGTTCTGATCTCGTCCAAGCGTAAGATTGTCTTACGCCCGCAAAAAATCATTATTAGGGTATAAGTACGAGGTTGCTTCTGCTCCTCTGCTTGGATGTGATGACGGTGGGACGAGTTGTGTCCGGTTTGTCTTTCTTGCATGGATAAATCCATCTTCATCATCCTCAACTTCCATGTGCGGCGTCTGCCTGTTCGGAATCTGCAGACTTTTCTTTACTTCACCGGTACGCATTAACATACTAACTAAATTTTCCATTCTATTCATGTGTACTTTCTATAATCAATAGTTTGATAGTTGCGATAAATTCGGTTTCATACACTATAGATTTTCAAAATATTTTTGGTATACCTCAAGATATGTAGAGATATGTAGAACTTCTAATTGTTAATTTTTTAGATGTTCTTTGTTTTGTATATTGATGATTTTTATATCACTTATGTTATAAGTTGTTCCATTATTAGTATTTGTATACTGTTGGGCAATAAATGCTTTATTATTATTTATAATTATTAACAAAACATCACGGTATAGAAAGCTGTAGGAGCTATACACAACTAGTGTTTGTATAGCAAACATTGACGGGTTACCATAGACGGAGTGTTACATCCAATAGTAGTCTCCTAGACTCGGGGATGCGTACGTCTGCTGTACCAACGCGATAAAACACAACCACATGTAGCACGTATAGTATAGACTCTTATGTAAAATCACCACATATAGGTACTTTTCTTTCCAGACAGTTATTCAGATTTCAATTCGATCAAACGTGGCATGATCAGTCAGAGGCTTTAGAATTATCTGACTCTTCTAGCTGAAGTTGAAGAGTTATGGAGACAACTTGAAGCGGCATGGTTAAACATCATTCCACGCACTGGCAGATTTACCCGTGATACATCGAAATAAATGGAACAAATAACATGCATGCCAGCACCAAAAACTGAAAATTAAATTTTCGAACTTTTGTATCGTACACCCATACACTTAAATTTCTTTCTAAAGTTAAAGTGATATTTGGATTAGGTAGCTAATACCTCCAGTGTGTTCTTTACACTCAATCCCCTTCAGTTTAGGACGCACCCTAGCTGAGAGCTGCTGCAGAGCTTTTTAAATGCTAATGAAATGATTGATTAAGTCTATTAATTTTTTTAGAGACAATGTTGCAAAAAAAACGGTTTTCCGTTAATATTATATTAAATATCCATTTGTTACCAATTTACTGGCATTTCCTCGTATGTACACAATCAGTTCTAATTACATTCCGCTCTAGTAATATTCTGGGGCAAAAAAATGGAAGAATAGCTGCGGATAACCTAATCTTTTTTAAACTACTGACCAGGCCGTTTTAATCTAATTACTTACAACCAGTAGTAGTTAACTAAACTTCCTCGAAAAGCCGGAGGCCAACAAAAACTCATTACATCCACTCCAATATTAACTGAACTATATCAGCTATATGTATCTTTCAAGTTTGCATTCCGTAAACTGCTCTCGAATTGCCAAGTGGAAAATAACGGCGCCACTAACTTTCATAATTAAATGCAATTTGCTCGTCTAACGGTGTCGAAATTACTTGCCCGCTTTTTTTCAATTATTTACAGTGAAGTTATAATCAACTTGCACGTATTAAGCATCTAACAAGTTAATTATTTTAGCAGTTGCCGGAATTTGAAAAAATTATCGCATTAGCATTTCAACAAAGAACATTTCAAATTCGTTAACTTGTGTGGAATTAGGATATGCCCGACTTTGTAGTCAGGAGACTCTGATTAATGTTAATCGCAATAACACACTGTACTAAATTCAACTAACATTATTCGGATAGAAATACTATGGTTGCTTTGAAATAATAAATATATATAGTGAGGAATAATACTCATTTTCAAAGAGAGAGAGACTAGAAGCTCAACTCTACGCCTGTACCTTTTTTTGTCACCGACTTACTTTTGACTTCGTGAACTGATAAAGACGCACTAATTATTTATTTGCTTTATCGAAGAACTAGAACTTGTCTGTTTTAGAAGCACACGATCTCTTTACTTTTTAAATATTTCTTTAAACAACATGCTAATTAAAAAGTTCAAATTCTTATAATTTTGCTTATCGCGAACCGTTGCCTAAGAAAAAAATTTTTCTCCAAATTTCTTGAAATGAAACTTCGTGTGCATTGTCAAACACTGAAACAGGTAGATAAAATTTACCACTACTCCAGCAACTAATGGAAATTAATACGTAAAAGCAGTAACAAATGTCTGAATAACTCAACGACGAAAAGGTAATTTGGATATTTCCAAATTGTGTCTAACTCAATAACAATGCAAAGAAATAACTATAGCATAGTTTAAGTACTGATTATAAAACCTTTCCAAAGAAATTTACAAAAATCACATTATTTCTAATTAATTATGTTTATGAGAAGATTAGTAAAGTTAATGGGTGTTAATTTGACATAGTCACTTAAGCTTGATATATAACCCCTTTTCACATTAATTTTCGTATTTTGTATACGTCCTTCGACAACTAATTTGTCATTATCAGCACGAAACAAATTTCGTACACGATCTGAATCGTCGAAAGCCAAGACGCACACTATTGCGGGCGTTTTGGCTTTCGACGGTATAGATCGTCTACGGAATTTGATTTGTGCGGGTTTTTGCACGCAAGAGTGTGCGTCTTGGCTTTTCACGGTACATTTTATGCACGGAATTTGTTTCGTGTGAGCTTTTGCAGTAATTTTACAGGGGCGACACTGTTTAATTATCTGCATCTGCTGATGATGACAACTTAGTTGACGAAATAAGTATATAGAATACAAAAATAAATGTGGAAAGGGACTACATATGAATCTTAAGTGATTAAGTTAATCAACCACAAGCTCCATCAAAATTACCATCAATTTAACAGTATAGAATGATCACAAAAATGGAAATGGTCGTATGAATAGAAAATTAAAACAATAAATAAACGCTCAATTGTAAAGGGTGTTTCAAATATCGCGGTTTTTTTAAAGAATAAATAAAACGCATAATTTGTATTCACTTTCAATAACTTTTTATTGGTAATTGAAGTATTAGTTATGATATTTATATGCGAAAAATTTTATCTGACAAATGGTCTCCTCTTGCAGCTCCACAGACGTCCACTCTTTTGTTAAAATTTTCAATGGCAGTTTGACATAATTGAGGCTTTATCTCACCAATGACACGAATAATTTCATATTTTAAAGCAGAAATTGATTGTAGATTGTTTTTATATACCTAATTTTTCACATAACCCCAAAGAAAATACTCTAACGGTATCAAATCACATGATCTTAGTGGCCAATTACCATCATCGTTTCTTGAGGTTACACGTCCATGAAATTTTTCTCACGATAAATCAATTAATTCGTGTGCCAAGTGCGGTGAAGCGCCATTCTGTTGAAACCATATATCGTCTAGATTAATATTCATAAAGTCAGGCCACAAAAATTCGGTTATCATCCGACGATATCGGTCACCATTGACAGTTACAGCTTCACCAGCAGCATTTTCAAAGAAGTAAGGTCCAATTACACCACCTGACCATAATGCCCATCAAACAGTAACTCGTTTAGGATGCATAGGTTTCTCATGAATAATTCGTGGACTTTCTTTACCTCAGATACGGAAATTTTGTTAATTAGCATAGCCATTAAGTTCAAAATGTACCTAGTCGGAAAATATTATTTATTGAAAAAAATCAGCTGGTTATTCAATGATGAAATTGACAAATGAGCTACGTTTGAAATAATCTAATGGCTTCAGTTACTGTGTTATTTGAACCTTATATGCCTTCAGAGCTAAATCCTTGTGTAAAATACGCCATGTTGTTGATCCACTAAGTCCAAGTTGTGAACGTCGTCTAATGGACATTTCAGGATCTTCAGCAACACTTTCACCAAACAAGCCAATATTTGTGAACGGCCATTACGACTGTATTTTTTACTTTTTTGACCTTCCACGGAACCAGTCTCTTGAAATTTTTTAATAATTCGACCAATGCTGCTTTCAGATGGACGATTATGTAAACCATAAAATTCAACAATTTGAACGCGTTGTTGTACCGTGAACAAAGCCATTTTTATAAATGTCATACATCACACTTTTTAAATGCCCATATACCCAGACAAATTCAGTGCGCCAGTTATATTTTATTTATTCTTAAAAAAACCGCGCAATTTGAAACAATTTTATATTTGGAAATTCATGGTAAATTGTAACGAAAATTTGCGGGACAATCAAGATTCTGCACAAATTTTGTGTACGTCGCTGTATGTGGTGATGTAATTCGGTGGTAAAATTTATCTACTTACTTTAGTGTTTGACAATGCAGAAGAAATTTCATTTCAAGATGTATACAGAAAAAATTTTTTCTTAGGCAACTGTGCATGATTACACAAAAATATAAAAAGTTGAACTTTCTAATTAGTAGGTTGTTTGAAGAAATAACTAAAAAATAAGGACATCATATGTTTCTAAAATAGAGATTAAGGTTTGAAACATTATCCTTGAAATAATCCTCACTGTCTTCGTATTTGGAAATGTCTTCGATGATTTCATCATTTCCAAAGCCTGGAACGTCATTGTAACTCAAAGGGACAGATATGACACAAATAATATTTTACTTCCTATGCCAAAACTACTAAATATTTTGCGCAAATAAAAAGATATCTAAAACAATCAACTTACCTGTAGGTTCACTCGAAAGATTCGCTGCATAGTTACAAAACTGAAGCTTTTGCAATATGTTTTAACAACAAATGCACGCTTTTAATCCGGTCATTGCTACGTTTTAATAAAGTATTGTTCAGTTGGCAACAATTCATGTAAATATTAAAACAATGGAAAGATTTTAAAAATTGCATTTTCATGGCGCATAGTCTAACTCTTGTGGCCTTAATATACATAAAGATTGCTAAAGGGAATAGATTGTATAAATGTAGCAATAAGCAATGGTTAAAAGAATATAAAATAAACATACACATGTTCATACTTCAAAGAGGAACATGTACACATAAGAACGGAATGCTTTGGAATTTAATAATTTTCATTTAGAGGCATAACAATGGCTACAATTCTATTCTAATATAAAAATTTCTTTCACGTTTTTCTTTTTTCAATAACTTCCGTCGAATTTAAAACATTATCCCTCTCGCATCTCGTCTACGTTTCACTTCGCTATCTGTTCACATGGAAATGGATACATTTCCGCGGTACGAGTAGAGTCACGGATCATCTCTGAGAGCGCGTACAGACGACGATGACGTTAAAAGTAATGGTGTGATATCATTACGGAGTCCTGTGCGGTGGCGTTCCCATTGTTTGCCGGTGGTTTTTGCGCTCGCCGGTCCCGACGGTTATCCAGCACCACAAAAAGGGACCAACAGAGCGGGACACTCGGTCACGGCATATCGCTATAATCTGAGTCTTTGTTGCGGCTCAGTTATTTCGTTCTGTTTTAACCTGTATGCTTGTCTCTCTTGTGACTCTAAAGCGAGGTAACAGCCGTTCTGCCTCCAATTGTCTCCACCCTCTATCACTGCTCATTCTCTTCTGTCTACTGTACTTCCCCATGGATGGCTCCGGTGTCATAAACGTCCTCTTCCTATACTCCCCAACGTTTTGAACTTTAGAATTGCTTCTAGCAACGACAGCTGCGCTTACATATGTATGTCTGGACGATAATCGTAGCTCATTTCAGAAGTTAAGTCATGTATATTAAGTGCTTAAAGTGTATAAAATATGGTCACTTTTCTAGGAATGCATTGCAAAACTTTTCACTATGGACTATTTAAAAGATCAATTATACGTATATGAATTTTAACGTATTCCTTACAAAACACAGGCTGTTTCAAAAGAATATACGTATTTCGAATGCATATATTTATTAAACTTCAAGGCATACGAATATGAAACTTTACATAAATATTATTAATAACCTCTCAAGTTCAGATTACAGATGTTTAATATGTCCTACATAAGCAAAACGAACAATATCACATCGATACTCAAATTCCTTCCATACTCGGGCAAGCATGTCCTTCGCCACTGATGATATGGCAGTACGGATCCGGTTCTTCAACTCTTCCAGGTTCTGTGGGAGTGGTGGTATATAAACGTTGTCTTTAACGAAACCCCACAGGAAGATGTTACAGGATGTCAAATCCATTGACCGTGGAGCCCAGCTGAGATATGCTAAGTCCCCAGCTCCTTGACGACCAATACAACGATTCGGTACAGTTTCCTTCAGATATTCACGCACTGGCGACTCCAGCGAGGGGGTGCCACGTCTTGTTGAAAAATGAAGTTGCTTCGTGCAGCCTCGGAAACAACCGGTTTTGTAACATAGCGACATACTGCTGATAGTTAACCGTGTTTCCATCAAAGAAGAATGGGTCGTAAACAGATGATCGGGATATCGCACAAAACACATTGATTTTAGGCAGATCTTGTACATGTTCAATGGCTGCATGTGGGTTCAGTAGACCCCAATTCGAACATTGTGTTTGTTTACCAGACTACTAACATGGAAAGTCGCTTCATCACTGAACACGAGGTGTTGTGCGAAAGCGTTATCATTGTCAATAGCATCATGAATCTCGTTACAAAATGCCACACGTTTTCGTTTATCATCAGGACGCAGAGCTTGTAACAACTGTAACTTGTACGGCTTCATAACCAACCAACGTCTCAAAACACACTCAAGTGTTGTTGTAGGTAGTTGTAACACCCGACTGGCACGACGAGTTAATTTTGAAGGATTACGTTGGAAAGCAGCTTGGATTCGTGCAACATTTTCTTCAGAAACACGAGGGCGGCCTGGACTCTTTCCTTTATATACACATCCTGTATCTACAAACTGTCGATACCATCTGCGAATGTTCCACCTATTCGAAGGATTAATTTGGTAGCTTAACCTGAAACGTCTTTACACTGTAATTACGGAATTGCACTTCGCGAACTCGAGAACACAAAGTGATTTCTGCTGCGGAATATCCATTTTAAGCATATCACCGTTACCAAGAAAAACAGAAGACAACTGATATCTAGCGGCCATTAAATAGGCTAGACTATGTATTCGTTTCTCCAATAGCCGAGGCGAGGCGCGATCGATAGTTTGGATAAAATAATACTTTGTAATACGTATTTTCTTTTTGAAACAGGCCGTAATTTTAAATTTCTGGTAATTTCTCATTGTTGATAATAATAATAATAATCTTTATTATCCATCGGTTACAGGACAAATCGAAGGAATATATATATATACGTATTCACAAAAAGTATAAGAAATTAAACATGCATAGAATGTAGAATCAAAAGAAAATTGAAAAAACTATGAAAAGGAAAAGTTAAAAGTAATCTATTGCATGATTAATAGAAACAAAAGAAGGTCATTATCAAGTGCTTAAGCATTCCGATATACTGAGGTAAGAGAAGCACTACGTAGGAGCAAGTTAGTTAGAGGAAGTGGTATGGTAAAAGTAGGACGGGGGGCGGGAGGATAAACGGCTTTAAAAAAATTAGTAGGGGAAAGTAATTATGGGAAGTCAGTAAACCCATGAACAAGTTTCCAGAGAAATTTGCTCCATGAACCTGCTGATACTCCTGTAGGGACTGTACAACTTGTCTTCTTAACTACGAACTATGGTCGATATTGCGTTCCAGATAGACACTATCAATCCTGTAAAATAGGTATTTCAAAAAATGGCGTCGATCCTTTTCTACAGCCAACTGCAAATAACTATAGAACGGCAAACGGGCGGGTGGAGTATATTCCAATTTGCTGATAACAAAATTAAAGAACATTTTTAGGAAAGACGAGCTCCGGGAAAATTTGCAAGTGCGCAATACAAAACCTAAGGCTTTGTAATAATGCAATCAACAGTGGTGCCAAATGAGATCCCTGTGAAATCCCAGATAAAGGAAAATATTTGAATAACTTATAGGCATTGTAATAATCATAATTTGATCTATCTGTTTGCAAGATTTGATATCAAAAGCTATAAATATTCAAAGATCCTCGAATTCATTTTCACCGGAAAAACGCCTTCACTTTCAGACAGCGGAGATGGTGAATTCGAGTCTTTTTCATATACAATAAATTGAATTACAGAAAGTTATTAAATGAAACCCACGGTAGGTTTTAATTGAATGTAGTTATGCATTTTTATAATGCAAAACTGAAAAATTCTAATTTTAACACTTTTTCACATCCTATATAAAAAGTTGAATTTGATGGAGCCTGTGGTTGATTGACTTGATCAATAAGGTTGATATATAACCCCTTTCCACATTAACTTTTGTAAATTCTGTATACGCATTTCGACAACCAAGTTGTCATCATCAGCAGATAATTTCAAAGTGTCGCACCTGGTAAAACACGGCGAAAAACAACCGCACAAAAATCAAACTCCGTACGCGATCCACACCGTTCAAAACCAAGATGTACACTATATATACACTATATATATATCAACCTTATTGACCTATATAAAAAATTTTTTGAAAATGTTCCTGTTTTCCGCGTAAGACGATGTAAAAAGCGATTAAAATTAGAATTTTTCAGTTTCACACCGTAAAAGTGCATCCTGGGAATCCAAGTACGACATGTGGTTAATTATTTGCCAATGATGACAACTTAATGTCGACATATGTGTACGGAATACGGATATTGATGTAATAATGGGTTCTATTTACCTTTTTTGATTCCTTTTCTTATGATATGTTCTAGTTATATGTTTTTTTGGTGACATGTTCTTTGTATATATTCTAGCTGTCTTACTCTCACATGTGGTCATTACAGATATATATGTTAGACTAAGTTGTCCTTGTCTTATTTGTATGTTTAATTAACACGTGTTCCATGTTCTCAAATTTTCACGAATAATGTATTTTGCATTTTCTTTGTTGGATCGCGTCGTTAGTTTTTTAATAAGTTTGATAACTCTCTGCTCCTTACATCCTCAAACTAGCCGTATTTATGATCGTACCGCGTAAGTAAGTTTTAATTACATATATCTGCTTTACTTTTCGACGTCTTTTGTTTATATTTAAGCTTTTTCCGATATGCCGAACGTTGGAAAAAAGATGTCAATGCACCCGGGACTCACAGACCTGGTTAATGGAAGGTTGCAATTCGAAATATTTAATAATTAGAGCATCGTCTTTCCATATGAATGATTAGTCTTTTCCCAATTTTAGAAAATCATATTGAATATTTTCCGGAAAAGGAACGTTATTCCTGGAGGAACCAGATATTGCTTTCTTTTCATTCAGGCATGTATTAGAGTAAAGGGAAAAAAAACAATGCAATGTAAGATTTTTTCTCTCATTTGCTTTATTTTCAAATCGTCGTTTCGTGTTTTTTTCCCAGGAGGCGTAAATCACAAACACTAACGGAACATAAAAAGACGACCATCGTAGTGTGAAAATCTGTAATCAGTTTTCCTTTTCTTTCCTGAGATAAAACTTGTCAATTTAAGCTATCAATTATTATTAAAGGAGTAAATTATTTTTTAAGCACTATAGCAAATTCAATCTCATCTTATACTTTTTTTTGAATTTCCATTTTACAGCAAATGTTTGTCACCGTTGAATTAGATCTAGTAAGTTCCAGTGTTATCGTGTTTTTCTTTGTACAGCCATCTGGCTTAAATAAAAGTAAATAGTTTTCCATCATTCAAGAATCGTAAGAACTCTGTTATCTTTATTTTGTCATTTTACTTTTTGCATATTGGATATTTTCTTATTCAACAACCATTTTTAACCTTACTACAAAAATTAATTCACAAAGCTATTTACACAATTATAGAAATTAACATAGGAATGTTTTTTTTGCTGTTTATTCCCGTTGTTTTTTTTGTATTGTTATGTACATCTGTCACCTGTAAATTGTATTACAGCTCGTTTTGTCAAACCATAATCCGCCTTCAGTATTAGACGGCGTTTAGTGATTCTGTAATACTGTGGCATCCATATAATATCTCTAATAATTAATTTTTTGTGAACCTACTCCTGTAAGCTCAAAGCCGGATTGAATTCCTGAACGCGACAGCAAGTATGTTCGGGAGGTGTATCAATCCTCCCTTACTCATACTTTCACTCTCTTTATTAGTTTGTTCTGTTTGACGTGACAACTCCAATTACCACATAAAATACTTGGATTCGCCATTATTCACTCGAAACAAAACAACAATCTATTGGCGACACAGTAGCATTCCTCCCCCAAAGAAAGCTATAGTTGCTCTCTCTGCAGGAAAAGTAATTGATTTCATTTTTTCGAGTGCTTGTTTTGGAGATTTTCGATCATCATATCGAAGTGGAAGATTTTGCTAAGAAATAAAAGTAGTTTCAAATTGCGAGGTTGTTTTTCCTGTTTTTATTCCATCGATTTTTTATCCCACCCGCGCAATATACATTTGCTACCATTATCGTATTTGATTATGTATTGAAGATTATACAGTAAAATGTCTTTTCATCGTACTTTTCTTTTGAACGACTGCATGCCACAATAGACATGTCATATACTACATGAACACTACGTTCTTATTAGTTTCAAAACGTATTAGTCAATAAATATATTAGTATTACTAGCAAAGCTGAAAAAAGAACACATGCTGTACGACATACATAATTATCCATCATTACATTTCCCGAGCAATATTCATTTTTAGTTAAATCAACTTTGGGAAATGTGCTGATGAAACTTCGAGTTTGTAATATGGCATAATCTACATACATATAATGCCAGAGCATATACAACATTCATGGAAATGCAACACAAACGTCGTACAAAAAGATTTCATAACCGGTGTCGCGAGCAAAGCTTAAAATGACGACAACAGGGAGTAACATCGATTATTTGGTCTTTCGAGACACTTTCTCTAGCTTTCGCTTCTGTTGTAAATTTATGCCAGAATAAAATCTAAAGGTCGTAAAAAAGATATCAAAATGATACTAGCAAGAGTGGATTTGAAAGGAACCGATAGAGAGATAGATTGAGATGGGAAAAAGAATATCCAGGGTGTACAAGACCGAACAACAAACTGCATAGAAATTGGTATACTTTGACGAAAACATTTGAAAACGAAATTTGGCATGGATGCATATTATGACGTAACAATAAGATATAATATAGATTTTATGTTTTTATTATAACGATTTAGTGCTTTAAAATGCTCGAATGTGTGAAGAAACAATCTAAATACCATAAAGTGCAGTGAAAGTTATTTAAACACCTTTCGAATTAAAACTGTATTCATACAGCAATAAATATATTTAAGAATTTTTATTTTCCATTCTCAATATCAATATTACAGATAGCCACCAACACTTCGCGGATCATCGTCAGGTAGGGTAATTCTATGATTTATTTTGAATCGACAATTTTAATGAAGAAATGTTGTATTGTCATGAACGAATTGTTTAAAAAAAGTGTAAATTTGGCAAAATTATATACAACCATCCATAAATCAGGAATGATATGACAAAATACGAGTTTTATTTAAGACTGGTGAAAATAGTAATAATAATAATTAAGCTGAAACTGATAGCCATTGGTTTGAAGATAAAGCTGTAGCTATGGTTGAATTAAATTTAGGACGCGTTGCAACATATCTGGCATAATTAACCGACCATTGGCCGGAGGCATTGGATAAGCGTTTTCCTTCGAAAAACCTCAAACAAAAAAATCAAGGGTATTTATATCTGTTGATCTTGCTGGCAATGATACTGGCCTATTTCGCCCGATTTGCCTATCTGGAAAACATTCGTTCAACCATGCTCTTGTAATTTTTGCATTACTTCCTCCAACACATTTACGTATTCGTTTCCATTTGTCTATTCTTTAAAAATGTTGATTCTGGAATTTGTAAACTTGAGATGTCTAGCCACACACCCAGAGGAAACTTCGTTTGGTGACCAAATTCTCGAATAGCTCTGGGATTTTCATCCGCCTTGAAATGTAAATTGTGTCTGTTGAAGATACCATCTCTTGTAAACATGCATTCGTTATTTTCGTATAATGGTGGAGCATAAAATAATCTTAAAAGGCTTTCTGTGAGCACTGAAAGACCAGTTGTCTTACTGGGAATATCAATTTTATGGGCTATTTTTGTCGGTTAAGGCTTCCATATGTACTTTAATGTAAAAAGCACTTAGAGAAAAATTTAAAAAGGGAAAATATTGGCATGAATTATTATGAGTAATTACGTAATGCTGCATAATTTTATTTAACAGCAGACTTGAAAATTTTACGTCAGCGAGAAAATGGAATTAACGAACATTTTCGTTCAATTATTTTTCATCACTTTCGGCGCGGATCATCTCAACAAGAATGCATCGACGAGCTGAATTCTTTATAGTGTAATGAAACACCATCGAAAACTACAGTATATCGTTGGTATAGTGAATTCAAACTTGGACGGTGTTCTTTGGACGACGAATTTCGTGAAGGTCGTCCCACAAATGTTGTTGTGTCGGAAAACATTAATGCAGTGTCTGACTTGCTAATGCAAGACCGTAATATGACATACTGTGAAATCGAGGCATCCCTAGGTATTAGTAACACCAGCGTGCATAAGATCCTCCATGAACATTTAGCCGTTAAGAAGCTGTGTTCACTTTGGGTACCACAAAATTTGACAACCGCTCAAAAAAGGCAATGATGGTGCTTCAAAAACCATTTATAAAATCGTCACAGCTGATGAATCTTGGATCTATACGTATGAGCCCGATAGTAAACAGCAGTAGGTATTCCAAGATGAGCCAAGACCAACAAAAGTCGTTCGCACTCGAAGCACATCGAAACAAATGTTCGCTTGTTTTTTCGGAAAAACTGGTAACGTTGCAACCGTGCCTTTAGAGACTTTTAGAACGTAGAATTCCGAATGGTACACAACTATTTGTTTGCCAAAAGTTTTTGAAGAAATAAGGAAAACAAAGCGAAAACGACAGATCATTCTCCACCATGACAATGCGAGCTCTCACAGGTCGGTCAAACAATTGAATATTTGACCGGGCGAAGCATTGAATTGATGAGCCATCCGCCGTGCAGCCCTGATCTAGCACCCTGTGATTTAGTTTTGTTCCCACACATGGACAATAAACTTCGTGGTCAACAGAAGAGGCAGTTGAGGCATTCAAAACTCATATTTTGGAGATACCGCCTTCACAGTGGCAGCAATGCTTTTCGGATTGGTTTAAACGAATGCAAAAGTGCATTGACTTTTAAAGAGAATATTTTGAAAAGCAATGAAACTATTTTCGAAAATAAAATTTTTTTTTGTTTACTATTCCCGAAATATAAACGGCTACACACAATTAATTATCACAAATACGTTGCAATGCGTCCTAAATTTAATTCCAAAAAAGTTACAACTTTGTCTTTAAAGCAATGGCTACCAGTTTCAGCATTTACGTTAATTTTCATTTGTACTTTGATGAAGCTCAAATAAAACGCGTTTATACCATGTTGCCAAATCTACACTGTCTTTAAGCAATTCGCATATCTTAACTAATGACAATACAATATTTCTGTATTAGAATTGACGACTTTCTGGCCAACCTGTATAGTCGTCTGTCGGGCAAAAATGTATATCCCACATTTAGGCATATCTTACTGGCTCACCAAATAAGTACGTTATAATTTATACAAATTTGCTAATCGGAGGAAATTGTAATGGTCGGGAAAAAGTTGTCTGAATTTAGTAAGTTTTAGAGCAGCTATGGGCTACCTTTGACATGTTGTGGACCAAACTTTAATGTGCAAATACGTTCGTGGGCCGCGTTTAAAAGTAGTGTTTTAAAGTAGTGTTCATAACTTTTAGCAATAGATATCAGACATGAAATAATACGACAATGTCTCGGGGGCCGGATCAACTCTTACAGCGGGCCGATTGTTACCCACATATGTGTGTAATAATAGAACAATTTAAAAACATTTGAGCAAAAATCATTCGATATATAAGAAACTCAACATAACGTTCCAAATAACGAACACAGTACCAAAGAAAACATGTTTACTATTTAAAGTACTGGCGGCGAAAGGTGCTTTGGAACGATATATCACACGAATTGCTTACAATAGGCAAACTAGGCTGATAAGGGTTCTTTGTTATTTGGTAAAGGACTATGTTTTGGAAAGTAATATGAATTCTGATCCAAAAATAGATTCAAAAATATAATTAGAAAACTTTTGGTTCTATGCGACAAAATAAATTTTACAAAAGACGGTGTACATTTTGGTTCTCAACGGTACGGATCGCGTACGAAGTTCGTTTTCGTATGGGTAATTTTTCGCCGTAGTTTACCAGGTGCAACACTTTTTAATTATCTGCTGATTATGACAACTTAGTTGTCGAAATACGTATACAGAATACGAAAATTAATGTGGCAAGGGGTCATATATCAACCTTCAGTGATTAAAAGATAGTTAATTGAAATAAATGAATTAAAATTTCTTAAATAAAGTCATGATTCTACATACACCTTGTATTCTACCATATTTTCCTGTTAATTAACTTTTAAGCTAGAATAATAAACATTACATTTTCTTAATTCTATTTCATTTTCATTCGAGTTGATTCCGAGCATAAAAGGTCTGCAGAGCATTAAAATCCACCTAGCCTAAAATACGGTATCATATATCATGATGGCAACCAGGGATTTTCAGTCAGACAGACATTAAAATGATTTTTCTAAGTCACCCTCCATCTGCCACGTAATCTCGTCGTCGTGCTCTTTGCCCCGTCGCTCTTTTCCTCGGGCACAGCAAAAAAAAAGGAAAGCCGAAACAAATATACCACCGTAATGTTAGCCATTTAGTTTTTCTGTGCTTCTCTATGTATGTAACTGTGAATCTACTTTGATCCGCATTGATTATAAAACGTTTGTGAGTTGTAAACTTAACATAAGGAATGTCATTACGGATAGTTTAACTTTATGACGGTAACGTCTTAAGGAACTGTATAAAATCGTACGTAAATTATTTGAAAAAGGGAAACGAAGGGACCGTAAATAAAGAATAATGTTTCGACGTATCTTAGAAAGAAAAGATTTTGACGAATCAGAGCGGAAACTATATGGTTTGTGTTTGATATTATTGGAACTTCTAAATTTAGTGTATTGAATTGGAATACCGATATAATTTTTCACATACGTTATTTATGAAATGACATAATCAAAATATTGTTAGATACTGTTAAGCGATGTCTAAATGTATTTGTAAATAATATAAAGGCAAACCTATTGCACCATTTTTCATATACGAGGATGGTCTCAGAAGTACCCCACCCAGCAAAGAAAAAATTTTGGAAAGAAATATATTTATTTTCCAATATAATCTCGTTTCAGCTCTGAACACTTTTCCCAGTGATGTTCAATAAGTTCGTTACCCTTTTTATAATAAGAACTATTTTGCTCCTCAAAATAGCCATTAACTGCCAGTATCACTTCTTCATCGTTGGAAAATCTTTGATCATTGAGCCATTTTTCCAAATTTGGGAAAAAAAAATAATCCAAGGGGTTAAATCAGGCGAATAGGGTGCATCAGGTACCAATTCAAACTTTAATTCATTAATTTTGACCATTGTAATAACGGATTTGTGATCTGGTGTATTGTCTTGATGCAACAATACTTTCTTCTTAGCCGAATGATGAATGATTCCTTTAAAAATTCTTTTATTCGGCAAATCGCCGTGGTGCAAGCGTCAGTCTATATACGCTCTGGAAACTTTGTTACCGACATGCGAGATAGACGCGTTCTCGCTTTCTCGTTATACATTTTTGTATTAAACGAGAGAAGGAGACAATGATTATTCATGCTATACACAATTTGATCAAAGTAAACAAGAAAGTTTTTTTATGTACTAAATAAAGAAATGGCTTCAGCGTTTAGAGAAATGTGTTCCACTACATGGTAGTAACTTGGAAAATAGTTACGTACATTGGTTAGTTTAATGAAACTTTCCGATAGATGTGGTAAGATAAAGTCATGACAGAATTTTTTTAAATTCATTTGATCTTTTTAACTTTTTTTTTCTGAATTTTCGTAATTGGTTTGTATGTTTTTGGATGGTATTTTTTTGTAATTAACGGGAGCATTTGATAAGGAATTTAGAAATCTACTGGAATAAGTGGGTTTGGTGTACCAATCTGGATAAATATTACCGTTTTTATATGTTATCGTTATATTCACGAAATTTATGCAATTATTTCCACTTTTGTTGTCTTTGTGGAAGAAATTAAAATGGGCTAAAATTTGTTTATTTGTATGAGTTGGAAAAATACAGTCAACGAACTATCTTTTACAGAAATGCATGTGTAGGAGATTATACACAGTCTGGCGCAGAGAAAATAGATTTCTTAATGGCGCCATTTATTAAAAAAAATATATGTCAACAAGGCAGATCTTTCACCAATGCTATGTCAAAATATCATGACATTTGCATCATTAGAAGCAGAGAAATTGCACATAAAGTGAATGAATTTTGAGCAAAAAGTAAATATTAAGTTCTGTTTTAAATTCAGTAAATCGTTTACCAAAACGCTTAATTTGATGAAACAAGTGTATAGTGATGTGTGTTTATCACGTACGAGTATGCATGACTGATATAAACGATTTAATGACGGTCGATGTAAATGACGACATCCTGGTGCAAAAAGATCTGTGGCTGCGGAAAATAATATCGAATCGAAATCCCCATTGCGATTGGTGGAAATGAAACTAAGTATTTCCTGATTCAATTCATTGTATTTTGACACAGCATTTGGGACTGAGAAAGATTTGTGCAAGATTTGTCCCACACAAACTAACTGAATCAATATTGTGCAGCCTTCATTAAAGACTTAAAAAAGGACGGACACTTTTGGTATTCTATTGTAATTGGCGGTGAGACGTGATGTTTTCAATACGATCCAAGGACCAAGCGTCAAAGCTCTAAATAGAAGCATCCAAGCGAAGAAAGACCGAAAAAAAAACCATTTGGAGAAGTCAAAAGTGAAGACATTGTTTATATGTTTTTAATGATTCGAAAGGTATAGCACACAAACAGTTTGTACCGACTAGTAAAATAGTCAACAGTTGATGTTATGGAGCATCTCTTGGCGCGTATTCGTCTTTTGCGCCCTCAATATCCTGAAAATGGTAGTTGGCGTTTGTTTGATAATGCACCGTCTCATCGCTTGACGCTTATCACTGATTTACTAACTACAAATGGCATTTTAACCATCAATCGTTCACTATATTTACGGGATTTGCCCCCCTGTGTTTCCTATCTATTCTCCAAACTACATTTGCCGATGAAAGGACAGCGTTATGCCTACGTCGAAGCCATTAAAGCGGCGTCGACAGCGATTTTGAAGGACATCTCTAAAGCTGAACTTAAAAATTCATTCCAAATATTAATTTACCGTACAAATTGTTGTATTGAAGCCGAGTGCGACCACTTTAAATAAAATAAATGAATTTTACCAAAATAGTAAGCTTTTGTTTCGTTTTCTCTGAGACAGCCTGTGTATAGTATTATATTCCTTAATGTCTCTATAATACGGTTGACTATTATGTAATTATGAGGAATTGTTTTTAGTTTTTAACAACTATGACTTTCTCTAAAATTTAACATAAAAATATTTTTCATTTTTTAAATCAGTGTTTTGTATAAAAGAAAACAATTTTTAAGCAAATTTCAACCACATTATAGAATCTCCAGTTTTTACTATTAAACGTCGTTTTATGCTTATATCGGAAGTTAAAATCTCCACAGCTTTACTTTCTTCTCTTATTTATTAAGAAACGCCATGACCTACTTGCCAACGCAATTCAAATTCTTGCAAATCGCACGCATTCTGATTTGTAGTAAATAATCTAGGCACTAACTGAACTGGGAATTTACTCCTTAAGAATATATCAACGTGCCTCTAAATATTTAGCATCGTCCATGGGGAATTTGTCCATCGACAACGAACTTATGAAGCGTGCGTTAATTTGTGTCGAAGAGCCGGATTCAATTACGTCATTAGTTCGAAGCCCCGGACTCGAAGCCGCGGGGTTTCAAAGTTATATAACGCCACCACCACTACTATAGCTCAACACTTATTAAGTGTATCATATATTAATACCTGTTGGACAATAAGCCGATGACAGGGGTTGGGATGATTGTTTATTGGTCGGCTCTCGGTGATATGGTAACAGTGGTAGCGTCTCACTCTCTCTTTCTCTCCGGGTACGTACCGGAGCAATATTGATCCGGTCTGAATCTCAAGACCGCAGTCCGCGCGGTCACCTGCAGGTATATTGCTTTCATGATTTATTATCGCTATTAAAGACGTATCGGTTTGGGAAAAGCGGCGCGAGAGAGACGCCACTAGAAAGTCAAAAAAGGACAGTGAATAATAGAGGTAGGGCAAGTGATGTTCAACTGAACGCTTCTTCTTCTTTTTCCACATCCTTACTACTTCTTTTACTTATTTTAGGATACCAGGTATAGTGGGACCATATCTATAGGAAATACTAACTCGTACTAGTATATATTAGACAAACCCTGGGATTTATTAAGCATTAACATATGTTGCAAAATAATACGAAATCGATGTGAACTATTTTCAAAAAGACGACCTGAAATTATTTTTAAACTATCACAATAGTATAAATAAAATTTCAAGGCGTTAAATTATTGTATTCCTATTTAGAATAGACATTTTCCTATTATTTTGTATATCATATTGTTACGCTCCACATACCGTGCATTAAAAAGTGGTGGGGCGCGAGTCAGTCGAATCACAACAACGACTGACTACAGATTACAGATTAAGTAGTTGTTCGTGGTACTTGGCGGAAGGTCTATCACTGACTGTCCAAATTGTTTACGTCCAAAAATTAATAAATTATAATTACTTTTAACTGTACAATTAGGTATTTTAAGTTTCGCATTGAACTAAAAGACGTTTTCTAATAAAACGTTTAAAAATAAAAAAAAACTCTTAAAGAAGCTAAAAAATAAAATAACTTCTCGGAATTTAAAAAATACTCTTTAAACAGAAAATAAATATAACTTGCCAAAACTTATAAAATACTTTTTAAATACAGAAAATAAATTCAATTAATTAAATTCTCAAATGTCCCTCCTGCTTGCGCTAAACAGTACCCCAATCTATTATAAAATTCATTTCGAACATTGGTCAGTACAAGGGGATTAATAATTTGGACTTGGTGTTCGATATTAACCCATAATTCTTCCAAATTATTAGCCCTTTCGTCTTGATGCCCATATAACTCTGATTTTATGTAATCCCATAAAAAAAAGTCATTAGGGGCTAAGTCTGGTGACCTTGGTCGCCAGCGAATTGTACCACTATTAGATATCACTCTTTGAGGGAATATATTATTTAAATATTCATTCACAATTCTAGTTCCATGGGCCGGACAACCATCAGTCTGGAACCATACGTTCTCTAAATTGAGATTAATAGTTCTCAAAGCAGGAACAATGTCTTTTCGAAGAAGATTCAAATATATGTCCCCATTTAAATTTCCTTCGATAAAGAATGGATCAATAATATTATTCCCATAAATACCAGGCCAAACATTCAATTTTTCAGGATACGGTGTCCCCGTATTCAATTGTCGATACTCGTTTCCAATAGACCAATATCGAAGATTCGACGGATTGTGTTTACCGTGCAACGGAAACGTGGATTCATTGGTAAACACGATAGTCTCAATGAAGTGTTCATTCGCATTTACACGTTCTATTACAGTTTCACAAAATTCAATTCTGCGGTGTTGATCAACATGAAACATTTCCTGATGAGTTTGGTATTTATAGGATGTGTATTTATTTTTCTTCTTACGAACTTTACCCAAGCTAATACCTATCTCTTCTGATATTTTAGATATAGTAATATTGGAATTTTCTTCGACCATTGCGCACACCATGGCTTTCTGCATTTCTTTATCGTTATTTATTCTCCGTATTTTATGACATTTACATCCCAAAATGCAACCTTCTGATTTAAACTTTTTAACTACTCATGATATTGTTGTTAATGCAGGAAGGAGACGATCTACATACTTTTCAGAGAAAAGGCGCTGGATACGCCGTAAAGAATTACCTTTCAAAGCCCATGTTATCATTTGAATTCTTTCTTCCAATGCATACATTATCAAAGTAATATAATTAAAAAAATAGTTAAATTTAAAGGTCTTACCGTAACACACTCTCCCAAATGCAAACAACGAATGACCGTTAATACGATATCGATACGCCTACAGTCAAATTAGTGGTGGGGTTGCAGCTAGTACGATCAGTAGTCAGTTATAGTCGTGATTCAAATGACTCGCGCCCCACCACTTAACATTCTGATCGGTATTCAGCAGCTAGACCAGAATATAATATGGTACACTTTTCGTAGCGAGGTAAAAAGAATGCACGGTATATAATTATTTTTTATATCATGTTTCTTAAATTAGTTTATTTTAATTTAAAAATAATTCGATTTTGAATTATTAAATTATTATTTATTACTTATTATCTTGACCTTATTTGTCCTTTATACAGACATTCAAATGCGAGATCTTTTGTTTTCGTCACCTACGGTCAGGCTGTAATAAACCAACCCCTATCGCGTCGTTTTCTAGCAAGCCATGAAGCCAGGAAGCCACATGTCCATTATTCTGTCTAGATATCTATCTGCTAGGCACTTATATTGAAATTGATATCGCAATTTTAATTTATGCCAATATCTTTTGCGCGCCAATGCATGCCTATTCTCGTTTGCTATTGGTTGATTCAAACATGACCAGTATCTTACCCCTTAGCCTACGGGTTGTTTCTTAAAAGCTCCCGCGTGTAAGACACAGAGACTATCACCATGGCCATCACCCAGGCTACACGCATCACTTCCGCGAGTTGGTACAGTTAATTTTTTAACGCAGTGTCCACGTGTTTCTTGTGCGACTGCAAAATATACAGAGCTTCCAGGCCCAGGATATATACACACACACAAACACGCAAGTACCGCACGTATCGTCCGATACATATTTTAATCTACCCTTTTTATATTTTATTAAACAGCTGAATATCTTTAGATTTACGTTTATTACAGCTTCGCCATTACATTAATATTGTTCTACTTGTTGCTCAGTATAATCTTTACTAATCATTAGCTCCTTCAGTTACTTATTTTTTATTTTCATTTATTACAAAGCTTCAGCTAGCCGGACGCGCGCTCGTAATAAGTTTACTAATCATCCCGTGCAAATTAGTACTTACTATTAAATAATAATTTCCTGTATTTATTATTTATTACCAAACTAAAGGAGATAATAATATGTGTAATATAAATTTTTAGTTAAAAAAATAAAAAAGTCCTAAAGAATATACAGCCCTCAGAAAGTAAATTTATTTTCTTTATTTTCTTTTAACAGATAAAAGTTGCCAGAATAGACACCAAAAAATGAACTACCCATGTATTGATGCCCATCAAGCTTACTTGAAAACTAATCCTGTCTAATCCAGACTAAGCGAATGGTATTATGAACAAATCTAAGTAACTCTAATCAAAGTATGGTTTGCAATAATGAAACATGTAGTTTAGAGACAACTTATTTACTATTTTATTAGTGTTCTTTCTTTAACATAAGATATTCATACCAGAAGCATGATGTAAATTTTAAAACACAAAAAGTTGTCCTTCATATTTCGACATTAACTGTACTCCATAGAGCAACGTTAAATTAAAATATTAGATTGTCGGAGCACTAATTTCGTTTGCAATTTTCAGGGAAGATGGCTTACAATAAAGTTTTAAGTACATCTTAAAAGTCTAGCTGGCTCACTTAGCAGTTATCTTCAGAAAACGAAAAGAGTTAGGTATCAAACTGAATCCAATATATTGACTTTTTGAAAGCAGATGATAATTATCTATCAAAAATAATAATTACTGTATGAAGTCGTCCTTAAGCTGACATAGTCTCAACTCTGTAGAACTGCCAATAATTCCAATATTGAGATCTTGCGAAAGTTCCAAAATGAGGTAGTACGTGTCATGGTCCAAGTCCCAAGATATATACCCAATTGTTGTTCAACGGTATACTACTGTGGGCAAAAAATAGTAAGACATAGTTCATAATTCAATGCGCGTAGCGATTCACGTTTAATATCTTCAATTGTCTCAAAACGGTTTCCCCGGATCGATCGTTTGAGTTTGCTGAGATAGCCAGAAGTCACACGGAGCTAAATCAGGCGAATACGGTGGTTGCGACACGATATTGGTTGAAAATTTGAAGAAAAACTCACGAAGAATTAATGCAGTATGCGACGGTACATTATCGTGGTGCAAAAACCAAGAGTTGTCGGCCCATCATTCTGGCCTCTTTTTACGAATAGCATTGCGCAAACGACACATAACACTCAAATAGTATTCTTTATTGACAGTTTGGCCGGTCGGAAGGAATTCGGAGTGCACCACACCTCGATAATCGAAGAAAACTGTCAACATAACCTTGATTTTTGACTTCCTTTGACATGGTTTTTTGGGCTTCGGCTCACCTTTGATACGATATTAGGCCCATTGATCGTCTGTTTCCTGGTCATTTTGTCTTGATAGTCGGAAAGCATTGTTTCACAGACGTTAACGCGACGCTGTTTTTCGAAAAAATGGAGTGATTTTGGAACGAATCGTGCTTTCCCTTTTCTTAGGCTCAAATGATCTTCCAAAATGGTTCTCACTGATCCTTCCGATATTCCAATGATGCCGGTAAGGTCTCTGACTGTTAATCGTCGATTCTCAAGCACCAATTCCTTGATTCTATTGACGTGTTGATGGCCGTCCTGGACGTGGTTCGTCATCAACGCGTTCTCGATCATCTTTGAATAATTTGTACCAATCAAAAACACTTGCTCGCGACAAACAATTATCACCGAAGTCCTTTTGCAATATTCTGAACGTTTCGGCACCAGAAATTTGATTCCGTACACAAAATTTAATGGAACTTCTTTGTTGAATAATTTCACTCATTGTAAAAATCGGCGAATGCACTTTTTGTACTTCAGAAGGACAAGCGTATACTAAACACTAATGATTATTTTGATGTGACATTTGGCACAGATGTCACTGACGGTCATACCAACCTAGTAAAAAAATATTTCGACGAATGGGTTTTAGCGCGAAACTTAAATTAAAAAGTCTATTTTTTTGCCCACAGTAGTATTTCTATTATTAAAGGTCTCATAGCTCAATATTGCGTCAAACATTATGACAGACTGTTACAGCATCCCAATATGTTCGTCAAAAAATTATACAAACAGAGGAAGCGAGAAGACTGAAGAAAATTACAGTTTCAGATCTAGTGACTAAACTGAATTAGTGTATATAATGTAAATCTTGTTAGGTGTCGTTAGCTGGAAGATTAGTCATAAAATTATAATAAATAATCACTGCCTCCCTCTATCGTCCAGCACAAAAATGTATTGAATGCCAAAGTGAGAACGCGTCTATCTCGCATATCGGCAAGAAAGTTTCCAGAGCGTATATAGACAGACGCTTGCACCACGGCGATTTGCCGAATAAAAAAATGAATAAAATTATAAAATTAATATTATGTGGATGGGTTCAATGGAATCAATGTACTCAAGTCATTTAATGTCAAATTAATAGCTGTTTACTTGAAAGCAGATTGCTGAATAAATGGAGTTTAAAAAACCTACTGTGTAATTTTGCTTAAATATTATCCTGCTAATAGTTTTAACTACTGGGCAGTAAAGACTGTTATTATTTCATCTCATAGATTAGATTTTCTCTGTCAGGAAGACTTTTCTTATTTCTTTATTAACCTTCATCTGATTCGACATATTCTTGATGTTTTTGACACATTCAAATAGGAAAAGATTTTACGTTTAATAACACATCTATATTTGTAACAAAATTATCCATTTCGGAATGCGATAATATCAAATCACATAATTAAACAGTTGAATTTGAAAGGCAATTGCTCATAAATGGGTCTCACTTGGTACGATGTTTTGAAAGCAGCGTTTGGAAATATTTCATAATGCAAATTCTGACTGCATATTTCCTCACTTCAAATTCATTAATTCTGGTTTGGTGGTCTTTGAGTTAACTCGACTCTCTAAGTAAAAAGCTTTCAGTCCACCTCTTTAAGCTTATCTAGCCCTTCATTAAAATATTTATGTTTTAAAAATTTCCTAATAAAATCTCATATATACCAATTTTACATATACACTAACTTGAATTAAATGGCATATCAACTATGTAATACACGAATTGTATTTCTTAGTGATCCTATATACCGTATATCTGTATTTACGTTTAATATGGACGTTTGGGATAAACGCATTTAGAAATACATCTTGTCTTTCCATCTTTCTCTTCCTTTCTCTGTCCCGTGTGTATGATAAAACGGCCCTCTTCGAGATAAATGCGCAAAGATAAATTATTTGCTTAATTTTATTCCACCAAATATTTGCGGCATTCAGATACTACTACAATAACGCCTCATATATATGTATATACGCGGACGTGTGGGTGTTCATATATGATTGTTATTTCTGAGCGGTGAGCTGAGTCGTGTCCTGGATATCCAAAACTCTAGAAATGGCATTTTGTCGCTTGGTATTTCAAGAACATTACGCAATATACACATAAAGGGATATATACACACCTACATGAAATATATGTTTAATTATTTCAGTACTACATTGAATCATTCAAACCCAGTTTTGTGCCGGATTTAATGTAACAAATAATTGTAAATGTAACAAATAATTGTAATTTAACGTTAGTATATTTCCTTCAAAATGTCTTCACTAGGATATCTCAGACAATATTTATGTCCAAATAAATATTTAGTAGAGTTTTGTCGAAAAGCTTCTGCAAAATTTATTATATTCTTCAACAGTGAGAAACATAAATATTTAAATCAATGAAAAATTCATAATCTTACAGTTAAAATTATAGAACTTTCGAAGATTTAAAACACAAAGCAAAAGACTACCGACGAAGGATTTAAATAGTGCCATATGAAGAAGAGTATTTCGTAATCTGGCGAAGAGTAAAGTATAAATGCAGTAGACCTGTTTGCATGTAAAATTTACATCTAATAATGAGGCGTTAGCTCGTCTCTAGACTTCATCTGTAGAAAACGACCTTTTTATGATGGCGATAACTCTGGAATAGAAAGAGATAGAAAGTTACGGTTTGAACGAGCGTAACAATCATGTCACGATACTTAAGTAGACACCAAAAGAACAATCACTTTTGAATATAAGTTTCGCAGTACCAACCAAAAACCTGCAATTTCGTCCAAACGAATGCTAACATCTCGGGAATAAAAAGGGACAACTTTTCCACACGATTGCGAATATCTCGAGAACGAAAAGAGATAGAATGTTGCGGTTTGAAGCAGCGTAACAATCATGTCATAATATATAAGTAGACACCAAAAAAACAATAACTTTTGAAAGTAAGTTTTGGAGTTACTCACCAAAAACGACCTTTTTATGATAGCGATAACTCTGGAATAGAAAGAGATAGAAAGTTCCGGTTTGAACGCACGTAACAATCATGTCATTGCTCTTGTAAATAACAGCCTTTGTCACAGCAACATACTTACAGCATTTTTAACTAGTCGCCTGGCAGTTCAGTGGTAAGTTACTAGCTTGTCATAAAATCGAATTCGACGACCTGCTCGAGTAGGATTTCTGTGATATTTTTTTCTCATTTAAATGAATGCTGGTAGCCACAATCTCAAATCGCACCACGAGCGTGACCGCAATAATAATAATAATAACTCATGATTTACCAATGCTTGGGGGATGTGAAGGAATGAATTGTTATTATTATGTTTGTCTACAAAGAAGAATGTTTATCGTTAGACATTTGATAACATTTTTCTTTAGCCCTCAGTCCCATTATGAAGTGAGAACAGACCTCGTTTTTTGAAGTTACATTTTCCTTCCTTTATTTGGAAACAACTAGTTTTCATCTTAATAAGTTAGAAATATGTTCTCTCATAAAATTACGTCTAAATCAATATCAAATCAAAATTGATCCTAGCAATTATTTTAAAAACATCTTTTACACGCTGCCCTTTGGAACCAAATGTCGTCGATGTTCACTGGTTAATTTTTGGAAACAAAATTCAGTTAGCATGGCTTGTTTGTGGCAGCTCCTTCCTCATTTCGAAAGAAATAAGGACCGATGGTGCCGCAGCCTCACCAAACAGTCAATTTTAATGGGTGTAATGGTGATTCGTTAACGACTTGAGGATTGTCTTTGCTCCAAATACAGCAATTTTGCTTATTGACGTAGCCGTTTAACCAAAAACGAGCTTCATCACTAAACACAATTCTTTGATAAAAATGGTCATCTTCGGCCAGTTTCAAATGAGCTAAATCAGCAAGAATGCGACGCAAACGACGGTCGTTTGGCTTCAATTCTTGCACGAACTATATTTTATAGGCACGTAAGCCAAGATCCTTACGTAAAATTTTCCACGGAATCGAAGGACAAAGGCTAACAGGTTGAGAACGACGGTGAATCGACATTTCGACGTCTTCTTCAGTACTTCGTGCTACAGCAGCAATAGTCTCTTCGGTACGCACATTTATTTGTCTTGTTGATGGTTTTGAATCGAGAAGAGTAAAATTAGTGCGAAAACGATCAATAACTGCACGAATTACTTGTTCGCTAGGCCGATTATGTTGACCGTAAAATGGACGAATTTGGAAGCGTTATTCTGGCGTTAAATGATTCATGATAACTTGCCAAACCTTACTGAACAGAAATGTCAACACAGTTTCACATTATCAGCTGTCAAACCATAGTTATCGATATCGATAGTTCTCATGCAGCTTAAAAAACGCCCATTATTAATTTGGGTTCTTTATTATTTCTGCTTTTTATTAACGATTTGTTTGAGACGGTGGATTGCAATAGGGGCATTTTTGCGGATGACTTGAAAATTTTCGGAGGTGTAGATGATGTGGATGGCTGTAACCGCTTGCAGTTGGAGTTGGATGGGATTGCTGATTGGTGTGCGCTGAACAATTTGCAGATGAATGTGGATAAATGCAGAGTGGTGACATAGTAAACTATATTTATACAGTTAATGGTCTTTCTCTTGTTAGCTGCACTAAAATAAACCACTTGGGTGTTTACTTTGATTCCAAGCTTACCTTTGTTAAGCACATCAATCACATAACCGCGGCGGCTCTGAGGGTGCTAGGTTTCGTGATAAGGAATTCTCATTGTTTTCATATTTCTACGATTAAGCAGCTGTACATGACGTATGTAGGTTCAAGAGATGAGAGATGAGATTCACAAATTATCACTTGAAAAAGTACAGAGAAGGTTTTAAAGGTTTTTGTGTTTTAGGGTGGGGGGTGTGTGTCCTCCGCGAGGAGTCGAGAACTCTTTTCTTCTAAATAAGTTTGGAATGAAGTCCTTGGAAGTCAGACGTCAACTAAACAGTATAAAGTTTGTATTTAACTTGGTTAGAGGAAATATAGATTGTGCTCATTTGCTGTCTCGGCTTAATTTTATGGTACCGCGAGTGTCGCCTAGACATAGCCATTGCTTTTATATCGATACATTTAGTACCATTATTGGTTTCAATTCCCCATTAGCAGTTGCATGTCGGGCCGTCAACGGTTTGTCGGACCATTTCAATATAAATTTTGATTCCTTGGGGCGGATACTGGCTGTCGCAATAGCTCATTTGTCTTAATTTTTTTAATTTTCTGAATTTTCTTACGTATGGGTGTGTGTGTATGACTATATTTGTATTCATTTATATCTTTATTTTCATTTTTCTTTTTTTTTAATGCACTTTGAACATTAATTATGTTACTATTGTTTGATTATCTGATTTGTATTTTTTTTTAGTATCTTTTTTGTCTTGTTGGATTGTAACAATCTGTTGGACAATAAAGACTTATTATTATTATATATACATATATATGTATATATATATATATATATATATATATATATATATATACGAGGGAGCGTTTTTATACATCTTTCAATTAATTTATTTATACCCTCATAAAAAATGATTGGGATGTGCTGTGCCCTTTTTATGCCACTGCATGGAGTCTTGTTTGGACTCAGGTTCATAATGATGAACCCAAGTTTCGTCTCCAGTAACAATTCCACTCAATACACCATCCTTGTCTTCATTACAGAGGTCCAAAAATGCACGCGAACACTCTACGCGCTGTTGTTTTTGCGGCGGCGTGAGCATTCTCGGCACCCATCTTGCGCTGACCTTAGACATACCGAGATGATCGTGTAGGATTTTAAAAATTGTTGTATCGGATACTCCAACCATTCCTGCGAGTTGTTTCTTCTTTAGTCGAGCATCTTCGAGTACAATTTGTTCAACTTTTTGGATAAGTGCTGGCGTGGTCACCTCCATGCTCCTGCCCGCCCTCGGTTCGTCTTCAAGGGATTCCCTTCCTTGTTTAAACAAACTATGCCACTTATACACCATGGTTTTTCCTGGACAAGAGTCGCCGTAAACCAATGACATCTCATTCATTATGCTCGCGACTGATTTTCCTTGCCTGGTAAGGAACTTTATAACGGCACGATATTCGATTTTTTCCATATTTTACTTTTAACTCCTGATTATGTTACTTGGTTGACGATAGCTCAAAGACTAACTGTCTAATAACAATGAAACTTCGTATTTATACTAATCATGAGTCGCTGCACAGGCCACGCCCCAAATGCGCCTGCTCACCCCTCTACAACCCGCTCATTCCGCGAATATAAAAACGCTCCCTCTTATATATATATATATATATATATATATATATATATATATACATATGTATGTATACGTATTGCTGGTCGCTTTTGAATTAATTTTTAAATTCCCTAAATCTAGTTTTATTAATTCACTTACATTATTGAATGCTATTTTATATGATTTTAATGAAACATTATCACAAAATTTATTTTCAATCTCAACCGAATATTTAATAATAATTTTAATATTAAACTGAAAAATCTATAGTGTATTGATTCATTCTTTTTGACTAACAATATTATATAAATATTTTCACATAAAAGAACGAAATTTCTATTCATAAAATATTGTTAATTTATTTTAATTCTGTATTATTAATATTTGGTCACTGAATATAACAGGTAATGTGAAACAAAGAATGCACAATAAAATAATAGAATTTGTAAAATTCAGTCGAGATTTCGTTTTATTTGGATATTATACTAATAGAAAAAAAACGGGTGTAATTTATTTAAAATCGGATATTGAATATTTGTAACTGTTACGTAATGTTAATAAAATCCTATAAATTCCATTTGCTCGTATATATTCTAGATACGGGAAACGAACGAATTAAAAAAGGCGTTCGCTGAGGTTTCCCTGTATTCTGTATTTTTATGTGTGTATGTGTATGTGTTGAACAACAAAGAAATATCTGGCAGTTTTCCGTAATAAATCATGTAAATCCGAGACGCAGATTTAGAAGAAAAAACATCCTTACTTATTTCATATTCATATAATGCCCCTAGTTTAGCAGGATTTTAGGCGAAATAGGTTTGTAGTTCGCTGTTGTTTGTTTATTCTCATAGGACTGATTTATTTTTTTCTATTTTGTTTGTCTATTACTGAACGGAAATGTACTTATGTCAATTGTGGTGAGAGTAAATTTGAATAAATATCTTCTTTTGCCGAAGGTAAAATCAACAGTGTAACATTTTTTTTTAGTTTCGATGAATGTATAGTATGTATTGGGTTGGCAACTAAGTACTTTCGATTTTGTAGTATAAAATAAAACACTTTTTTTTTAAACAAAGAATAGTTTCTAATCAATTATAAATTTTCCATTTTGCTCAATGACCTTTTGCTATCTTTCTTTCAGCTGCATGATTCCGCGCTCATAAAATTTCTGGTCCTAATCAGCGAAAAACTGAACCAGGTGCGAGTGAAAGTCATCGTTATTTGTGAAAGTTTTACCATTCAAAGAATTCTGCAAACTTCGAAATAAATGGTAATTAGATGATGCTAGATCAGGACTGTATGGGGGATGTGGCATCACTTCCCAGCCAAGCTCCAATAGTTTCCCACGAGTTGCCAAGGATGTGTGAGGTCTTGCATTATCTTGGTGGAAAACTACACCTTTCCGATTTAACAATTCTGGCCGTTCTTCTTTGATTGTTTCATCCAGTTTTATTAATTGTTGACAGTAAACATCAAAATTGATCGTTTGGTTCCTTGGAAGCAGCTCAAAAAACACAACACCTTTGTAATCCCACCAAACTGACAGCATGATCTTTTTTGGATGCAATTCAGCTTTCGATGTGGTTTGAGCTGGTTTATCGTGTTTGCTCCATGACCGTTTTCGAACTATGTTACTATACAGGACCCATTTTTCATCACCAGCGATGATTCTCTTTAAGAAAGTGTCGGTTTCATTTCGTCTAAGGTGCATATCGCAAAAGTTGATTCTTTGTGTTAAATGAATTTCTTTCAATTCGTGAGGTACCCAAATAACAAGCTTTTTAACTAGCCCAAGACATTTTAAATGCTTTTCAATTGTTGTGTGCGATACATGTAGCCTCTCCGCAACCTCTCGAACAGTTATATGACGATCCTCTTCAATTATGACTTTGATTTGGTCATCATCAACTTCAGTAGGCCGACCGGAACGTTGCTCATCTTTGAGGGAAAAATCTCCAGAACGGAATTTTTTATACCAATTCTGACACGTGCTCTCTGTTAAGCAATTAGCACCATAAACTGCACATATCTTTTTGTGAGCCGCGGCAGCTTTCTTTCCTTTACGGAAATAAAATAGTAAAATATGTCAAAAATGTTCGTTTCTGCACTCCATTTAAAATTAACCCACAACTAATAGCTTTAATAAAAATCACGTTCTACTTGCTTCTGAAATTATGTCAATGTGACTAGTATCACACGACAAACGGTAAAGTACAGCACTAACATACGTTATACAAAAAATAAAGCAACGCTCTCTATCAGTAAAAACCTAAAGTACTTAGTTGCCAACCCAATACATCGAAAATGGTAAAAAGCATAAGTAGTAAACACATTTTGTCCTTTATCTCAAGTAATTATGGAGAATTTGTATTCTTAACGCTTATAAGCGTTCTGTTATAACTCGAGTAATTTTGAAGAATGTTTATTGTTAACACTGATCAGTGTTCTGTTATAGCAAGAAGAGTAAATTGTCTCAGCCCAGCAGAAGAGGATCCGTTGTAGTAAGTACGTAAACACGTGCACGGGAATGCCCATAAATAACCAGAATTTCTCCATAAAAGCCCGTATTTAATTTTTTTTTACAAAACAACTTTAACCCCTTCAATATACTCTCCATTAAACTTTATGTTCTTGTCTAATCGACGATTCCATTGTTGAAAACATTGTTCGTACTCGTTTGTATGTATGGCTGCGAACTGCTCTATCGTTTTTTACTCCACCTCTCCACCCTCTTCATTCGTAAAAAGAAAAAAGTCACACGAAGCAAGATCAGGTGAGTAGGAAGCATAAGACAAAAAACTGATAAGGCTATGTGAACAAGTGCATTGTCACGGTGGAAGAACCATTTCCCCCGTCTGCCACAAATCGGAACTCTTTCGTCACACACTGTTACGAGATTCTCTCAGAACTTCCAAATAGAATGCTTGATTCATTAAGCACGCTGTTGATTTGAATCCGATATTACAAATGCACTGCGACAAGACACAACTTTATTCGACGAAACAACCAACTACACCGAACGCAGAACATGTTGAGTCACGCTCACCTGGCGGCAGGAATGCGTGCTAGGTAAGCCCCACACACAGTGCTGCCCTACCGATTATTTTTAAGTACCTCTTTGTTTGTACTAACAATCATATGACTGAGCCGAACGATCAGCCTTGGATAACTCGCCGTAAATATTCATTACATAGTTCTTACTTAAGAGAAGATATTTAGACATCATAGATGAGTGGCGATACAAGGAGGTACGGATGTCTCTAACTAGTTAAGGCCAACATATATCAGGGCTGTTATAAAATGCAATAAGTTTAGTTACATCCAGAATTTTATTTTGTTGATAACGATCAATACTTGATATTGCATTGTAACGTAAGGCTGTTGTGCGTGGTGTATGTAAATAAATTTATCGAATAATTCCCAATACTAAAATACAATGACTTTGAGAGAATTTGTTTAGTGTATAATACATTATTACTCTGTCGAAAAAAAAGGGACTGTCTGATACATATAAATACATAAACAAAAACAAAATATGATCCAACACCTCTGAAGGAGTTTGTTATATATAATATAATTTATATCTTGACGGCTTGTAATATACCATTTAAAATAGTAGAGAAGGAAACACTCTATCACTTTTTGAGTAGATACAATGCTCACTATTAAATCTACTATATTCTCAATGTCATTGTACGTACACTGGACTATCTTCAACAATCATCTTCATTTTTGCTGCTGGCTGCAGGTTCCCAAAGTGTATCGAAAAAGCTCTTTACAGTGCGATACTACGTACACTACAATATTTTAAACTGACAACGAATCAAGTAGTGATGTTTGATGCTGATGCCGGCTCGTCACTTCAGGATGTTACCTAAAACATGAGGGTCCCACTTCATTGCATGAAACGCGCCTGTTACATGATCATGTTACATGATCAAAAATTGCTCCGATTTTTGATCATCGATTAGTTTGTGTGGTACAAACCTTGCACAAATTTTTCTCAGTCCCAAATGCTATGTCAAAATGCGATGAATTGGATCTTTGGAAATATTTAATTCCATTAACACGTATCGCAATGAGGATTTCGGCTTATTTCTGATCAATTCACGCACAAGTTCGATGTTACTTTCCGTCGTCACAGATTTTTTGCACCAGAATGTCCGTCGTCATTTACGTCTGTACGACCGTCTTTATATCGTTTATAATACTCAACAATACGTGATAAACACGCATCACCATACACTTGTTTCATCAAATTAAACGTTTCAGTAAACGACTTACCGAGTTTAAAACAGAACTTGGTATTTGCTCTTTGTCGAAATTCATTTTTCGACCAATGCCAAATACACACTCTTACTTTATGCGCAATTTCTCTATTTGTAATGATGGAAATGGATATTTTGACATAACATTGATGAAAGATTTACTTTACCGACGGATATTTTTTAAATAGATGGCGCCACTAAGAACTACTATTTTAAACAAATTCGGTTTTCTCTGCGTCAGACTGTGTATATATTGTCGACTTAATATGGTAGATAGATGTAAAAAGTTCAACTCGTAGATTCTAAACCTGCCATTCACACAAACGTACATGTAAGGGTAGCTTGCATTAATGCCAACATCTAGACCTTTGATTTGCATACATGTTATAATAGTGCAACTACATTAATTAGACATAAGCTATGACAATTAGGAGCAGCAACACTGACTAGGAGAACATTAACGCGATTATGCACGTACTTTGTGTACAAGATTATTAGATTATGCCATGCCTGGGCTACATATATAATTTTATACTGTAAATGTAAAATTTTCAATGCGAACAGAAGGGAACTGTGTAGTTTCGAGAATGAGAAAATAATTAAAGCTAACTTCCGGAACTAACGGAAGGAGAACAGAAAATAATATGTAGTATAATTCATGTCAAAAACAATATTACAGAAATAGTGTTTCTATAATTTTAGACATTACATAATCGCCCATTTTTAATTTGGTCCAATTTAATCAATTTAAATCTAACGTTGGGTCATCTATGTTCAAGGTTAAGTTGAAGATGTATATGTCCTGAAACCCTTAATAAATTTAGCTATCGTTGCTATCTTGATCAGTGTTCCTTAACATGTTTTAACACGAGATTCGAGGGCTCATAATCCCTTTTTATTGTTACCCAAGATATCCGCGCGTAAGTACAACTAAATATTGAACTTTTGAAAAGCAAGTTCTCAGTTTGTAAGGACTCTATATTTTGTATATATTAACAATTTGGTTTCATATACGTGGTTTGTTCAAAAGAATAGGCGAATTTTGAAATTTTTTGAAAATTATTTATTTATTCATCAATATTCATTTTGTCCCCTTCAAAGTAATCCGCCTCAGATATAATGTATTTATGCCAGCGCTTCTTCCAATCATCGAAGCACTTCTGAAATGCGCTTTTCGGTATGGCCATCAGCTCGTTCTTCGATTCTGAATTTATCTCATCAATTGTGGCAAAACGCTTTCCTTTCATTGGTCTTTTCTATTTTGGGAATAGGAAAAATTCGCAGGTAGCCAAATCTGGTGAATAAGGTGGTTGAGGCATGAATAGGGTGTTGTTTTTGGCCAAAAAAATCACAAACAAGCATTGATGTGAGCTGGTGCATTATCGTGATGCAGAATCCATGATTTTTTTTCACAATTCCGATCGCTATAGTATTCCTTATTAACCGTATGACCTGTTGAACAGAACTCATGATGTACCACGCCATTGTAATCGAAGAAAATAGTGAGCAAAACCTTCACATTTGATCGAACTTGGCGTGCATTTTCTCGGCCTTCTGTAAGAATATACGTACATCGAATACATATACATATTTATAAAACTTTATGACATAAGGATATGAAACTTTACACACATATTTACGAACCTCTCATGTTCAGATTACAGATATTCAATATGTCCTCCATTAGCGGCACGAACAATATCACATCGATACTCCAATTCCTCCCATACTCGGCCAAGCATGTCCTTCGTCACTGATGTTATGGCAGTATGGATCAGATTTTTCAACTCTTCCAGGTTCTGTGGTAGTGGTGGTACATAAATGTTGTCTTTAACGAAACCCCACAGAAAGAAGTCACAAGGTGTCAAATCCGGTGACCATGGAGCCCAGCTGAGACATGCTAAGTCGCCAGCTCCTTGACGACCAATCCAACGGTTCGGTAGAGTTTTATTCAGATATTCACGCACTTGGCGACTACAGTGAGGGGGTGCTCCGTCTTGTTGAAAAATGAAGTTGTTTTCGTGCAGCCTCGGAAACAACCAGTTTTAGTAACAAAGAAGAATGGGCCGTAAACAGATGATCGGGATATCGCACAAAACACATTGATTTTAGGCGAATCTCGTATATGTTGAATGGCTGCAAGTGTAGACCCCAAATTCGAACATTGTGTTTGTCTACCAGACTACTAACGTGGGAAGTCACTTCATCACTGAACACGATGCGTTGGGCGAAAGTGTTATCATTGTCAATAGCATCATGAATCTCGTTACAAAATGCCACATGTTTCCGTTTGTCATCAAGAAGCAGAGCTTGTAACAACTGTAACTTGTACGGCTTCATAACCAACCGACGTCTCAAAACACGCCAAATTGTTGTTGTAGGCAGTTGTAACTCCCGACTGGCACGACGAGTTGATTTTGAAAGCAGTTTAAATTCCACCCATTCGGTGGATCAATTTGGTAGCTCAATCTGAAACGTCTTTACACTATAATCACGCTATTGCACTTCGCAAACTCCAGAACACAAAATGATTTCTGCTGCGGAGTGGCCATTTTAAACATATGACGGTTACCAAGAAAAACAGAAGACAACCGACATCTAGAGGCTATTAAATAAACTAGACTATGTATTCGTTTCTCCAATAGCTGAGCCGAGGAGTAGCGATCGATAGTTTGGACCAAATAATACTTTGTAATACGTATATTCTTTTTGAAACACGCTGTATTTTGTCTAAAAAATTAACCGTAAATTTTTTCTCGGTACTTCCCTTGTCCTGTCATTAGATCTTTTAGTGAGTACATGATATTAAATTCAAACAATGCTAATCTCTTTCTTCTTGTACATAACACACTATCAGAGGAGATTCGTGAATAAATGAAAAGAAGACAGTTCACCTAGCCTTTGTGTGTAACGAGATATGCACACAAAGGGAATTTGAAAAGTGGACTCCGATCGCGTGAAGAGAAAACGCGTTGCACAACAAAGGATCAAACAGATAGGCCGTACTACTGCAACATCTTTATTATTTACCTTATATTGCAAAGGGGTATGCTAGTGTAAACGAATACGCAATTACTAGATGTATCTCTACTTTCTCTGGATTTTCTACGTCTCCTGATCAATTTTCATAAATAACCTTTTTAATAACGGTTCTGTATTCGTAAAATTTTCGTCTTCTCAAATATTAGTGTACATATTTTGTGTGGCTGTATATACATAATGACGTCAAGATAAGTGTCTTAGGCTGCTTGAAATGTCGTCTGTATGAACCAGATCAATACAAGGTTTAATTTAGTTGAGAAGTGAGAATAATAGATTTGATTTGAGAAGCCAATTTCCGACGTATGTATATACTGAAAGAAAGGTATGTTCTCTTAATATTAATAATAATTATTTCTCAATCATATACAAACTAGAAATACTTAAGTCCACGCATACACATACACAAATACACAAAAAAAATATTATAGAAACAACAGCAATGGTCATAAAATTGGTCAATCCCCAATAGATCTCACAACTTGGCTATTGGTCATTCGCAACTATGATTTGTTTTATGACAGATATATGGATACAATATCAGCCACATATACTCCGAACTCAAACTCATAGAAACATTGATTGAGTAAAAAGATTCCCTCCTTTCAGCAAATACAGTGGAAAATGAAAATCTCATATAGATCAAACAAATAGAGACAAATTGGGCGTGAAAACTATAAATGTATTGAGATAAAAAAAAAGAATACTGTAACAGGCAGAGCTGACTAGTACACTCGAACTAGTGATCGAAACACATCAAAACAAATGGTCGCCTGTTTTTTCCGAAAAACTGGTCACGTTGCAACCGTGCCTTTAGAGAGTTGTAGAACAATTATAAAAATGACTTCGTATTCGGTACAACAACGCGTTCAAATAGTTGAATTATTTTATGAAAATCAGCGTTCTGTGAAAAGAGTTTTTAGAAAATTACGTGAATTTTATGGTTTACATAATCGTCCATCTGAAAGCACTATCTGTCGAATTATTAAAAAATTTCAAGAGACCGGTTCCGTGGAAGATCAAAATAGTGAAAAATATAGTCGTAGTGGTCGTTCACAAGAAAATGTTGGTTTAGTTCGTGAAAGTGTTGGTCAAAGATCCTGAAATATCCATTAGACGACGTTCAGAACTTGGACTTAGTGGATCAACAACATGGCGTATTTTACACAAGGATTTAGCTCTGAAGGCAAGGTTGAAATAACACAGGAACTGAAGCCATTAGATCATTTAAAACGTCGTTCATTTGTCAATTTCATCAATGAACAACCAGCTGATCTTTCTCAAAAAATAATGTTTTCCGATGAGGGACATTTTGAAATTGGTGGCTATGTTAATAGACAAAATTGCTCTATCTGGGGTGAGGAAAATCCACAAATTATTCATGAGAAACCTATGCATCCTAAACGAGTTAACATTTGGTGTGCATTATGGTGAGGTGGTGTAATTTGACCTTAGTGCTTTGAAAATGCTGCTGGTGAAGCTGTAACTGTCAATGGTGATCGATATCGTCGGATGATAACCAAATTTTTGTGGCCCGAATTAATGAATATTGATCTAGAAAATATGTAGTTACAACAGGATGGCGCTACGCCTCACTTTGCACACAAATCAATTGATTTATTGAGAGAAAAATTTCCTGGACGTGTAATATCGAGAAACGGTGACGTTAATTGGCCACCAAAATCATGTGATTTGACACCATTAGACTATTTTCTTTGGGGTTATGTGTAAAGTCAGGTTTACAAAAACAATTCACAATCAATTCCTGCTTTGAAAGATGAAATTATTCATTGGTGAGATGGAGCCTCAACTATGTCAAAGTGTCATTGAAAATTTTAATAAACGAGTGGACGTCTGTGGAGCTGCAAGAGGAGGCCATTTGGCAGATATTATTTCTGGCATACAAATGTCGTAACTGATACTTCAATTACCAATAAAAAGTTTTTGAAAGTGAATGCAAATTATGTGTTTTATTTATTCTTTAAAAAAAACGCGAAATTTGAAACACCCTTTACATATATGTATATGTAATCAAAATATGCATATTTGAGTAATTCTCATTTTCCATTTTCGATAGTAGAAATAAGCTAAACAAAAATTTATTTTTGACACTACCCGCCATTTCAATAAAGAACCCTTCATAACAGAAAAAGAATTGAAGAGAGGCTTTGAGAATTCTATTATATGTTTATGTGGAAGAAAATTCTGCAGTTGACTACGAAAAAAAATTATTGCGCAAATTATTTAAAAAAAAACTTGTCGCGTTTTTAAATTATTTAAATAAAAAACAATGAACTGAAGCGTCCAAATAATCTTTATCAAAGTCCGTTTTTATTGAAAATTCATGAGCTAATCGAGAATACATATACTTTCCTCCGCTGTTTGCGATTGTTTCACAATGAACTGAAGCGTCCAAATAATCTTTATCAAAGTCCGATTGTCTTACTGAATTTTAAGAATCGTTTATTGTTATAGTAGTTCTCTTTAATTGAGAAAACCATTTCCTTGCTCTGCTCTCTTCAATTACGCTTTCCCTGTAGACGGTACAAATGCTTCTAGTGACTTCTGATATATTAACTGTGTTGAATTCGAACAAAATTATATGATGGAAATGCTTGTTTTTTTTGCTCAATATTCCATTATTTTTTGCTAATAAATAAAATGATTTTTACACAAATCTAAATTCAAAAACTATTCTGACAATAATGCAACATCATAATAACATATGAATATCAATTTTGTTTTCAAGGCACTCCTGTTCTAGAAATCCAAAGAACTAAAAACTTACATATCGAGCTGATAATTTCAAATGTTTTCATCGAAACTTCATAAAGAAGGAGCTCTTTTAATATACGCTTACCTTAATACGAACCGCTGCTACATTTTATATCATTATTTTATCATCATTTATTTTTATTTAATTTTAGTTTTATCGTAAATGCGAAAAAAATTATTCACACAGTTGATACCATTATACACCACGCTTGATTGCATAATAAAGTGTTAATTATCCCGAGAAAAAAAAGTGTCATAATAAACGCCGTTCGATTAACATTAATTTGAAATTCATATTCTATTAAAACTGGGGTTTACGTGTCATAGGGTTGAGTCGTTAACCAGAATAATAGATTAACCTGTCCATAATTATTCTCATTTCCGTCAGCGAAGTGCTAGATGGCGACCCTCCAGTTAGAATTTACTGTCAGGAAAACAAGTTAAATCGGTGGTTTTAAAACGTACTACAGGCCACACCGTTCGGAAGCACCATAATATATATGGGGTAGTTAAGTCTTAAAATTGCAATGCTCCGATCGCAATTTATACCGAAAAAGCTCTTGCCACCGTTTACACTGTATTTCTTCGATCACTACGAGGAAATTCTAAGCAAGCAGATTAATCAATTGATTTGAATAACATGTTCACTACTATCGAGACGGTGTAATAATTCATCTAATTGAAAGGCAAATGTACTGTGTACAATGTAAATAGCAACAGAATCTAATAGTTGTTTTGTTGTAATGTTTTCGTTACAGTCTATCCTCTTTTAATGCAACATACGCAGATTATTAAAATTCAAGTCCGAAACAAACAGAGTAAATACGAGGTTCGTCGCTTTGGATTGGCAACTAAGTACTTTCGATTTTTACTGATAGGGAGCGTTGCTTTATTTTTTGTATAACGTATGTTAGTGCTGTACTTTACCGTTTGTCGCGTGATACTAGTCACATTAACGTAACTTCAGAAGCAAGTAGTGCGTGATTTTTATTGAAGCTATTAGTTGTGGGTTAATTTTAAATGGAGTGCAGAAACGAACATTTTCGACATATTTTACTATTTTATTTCCGTAAACGAAAGAAAGCTTCTGCGGCTCACAAAAAGATATGTGAAGTTTATGGTGTTAATTGCTTAACAGAGCGCAAGTGTCAGAATTGGTATAAAAAATTCCGTTCTGGAGATTTTTCCCTCAAAGATTAGCAACGTTCCAGTCGGCCTACTTAAGTTGATAATGACCAAATCAAAGTCATAATTGAAGAGGATCGTCATATAACTGTTCGAGAGGTTGCGGAGAGGCTACATGTATCGCACACAACAATTGATAAACATTTAAAATGTCTTGGGCTAGTTAAGAAGCTTGATATTTGGGTACCTCACGAATTGAAGGAAATTCAATTAACACAAAGAATCAACTTTGCGAAATGCACCTTAGACGAAATGAAACCGACCCTTTCTTAAAAAGAATCATCACTGGTGATGAAAAATGGGTTCTGTACAGTAACATAGTTTGAAAACGATCATGGAGCAAACACGATAAACCAGCTCAAACCACATTGAAAGCTGAATTGCGTCCAAAAAATATCATGCTGTCAGTTTGGTGGGATTACAAAGGTGTTGTGTTTTTTGAGCTGCTTCCAAGGAACCAAACGATCAATTCTGATGTTTACTGTCAACAATTAATAAAACTGGATGAAGCAATGAAAGAAAAACGGCCAGAATTATCAAATCGGAAAGGTGTAGTTTTCCACCAAGATAATGCAAGGCCTCACACATCTTTGGCAACTCGTGGGAAACTATTGGAGCTTGGCTGGGAAGTGATGCCACATCCCCCATACAGCCCTGATCTAGCACCATCTGATTACCATTTATTTCGAAGTTTGCAGAATTCTTTGAATGGTAAAACTTTCACAAATGACGATGACCTTCACTCGCACCTGGTTCAGTTTTTTGCTGATAAGGACCAGAAATTTTATGAGCTCGGAATCATGCAGCTGAAAGAAAGATAGCAAAAGGTCATTGAGCAAAATGGAAAATATATAATTGATTAAAAACTATTCTTTGTTTAAAAAAAAAGTGTTTTATTTTATACTACAAAACTGAAAGTACTTAGTTGCCAACCCAATAGAATGCACACATCTGGAGTGGTCTATAGTTACCAGAGTTCTTTCCTTGAATATCTGCGTTGGTTATCTGGTTTACAATATAGAACCCCTTTTCTCGGAAACTGCTAAACCACAAACTGATAACTCCCCAGAAATCCACATCTAGTGTATGAGTAAGAAAATAAGCTCTTTTGGAGAACCCGATATAAACGTAAACTAAAGGATATTTCAAGTTTCATGTTTTTTTTAAAGAATAAATAAAATATAGATGGCGCACTGAATTTATCTAGGTATGTGAGCATTTAAAAAGTGTGATGTATGACATTTATAAAAATAGCTTCGTACACGGTACAACGACACGTTCAAATTGTTGAATTATTTTATGAAAATCAGCGTTCTGTGAAAAGAGTTTTTAGAAAATTACTTGAATTTTATGGTTCATATAATCGTCAATCTGAAAGCACTACTGGTCGAATTATTAAAAAATTTCAAGGGATCGGTTCGTGGAAGATCGAAAAAGTGAAAAATACAGTCGTAGTGTTCGTTCACAAGTAAATATTAATTTAGTTCGTGAAAGTGTTGCTGAAGATCCTGAAATGTCCATTAGACAACGCAGTCGACTGTGTGGGTATTCCAAAGTGAGCCAAACCCAACAAAAGTTCGAAGTACATCAAAACAAATGTTCGCCTGTTTTTTTCCGAAAAAACGGTCACGTTGCAACCGTGCCTTTAGAGAGTTGTAGAACGCCAATTCCAGATGGACCACATCTTTTTGTTTGCCAAGAGTTTTTGAAGGAATAAGGAAAACGAACCGAAAACGACAGTCCATTCTCCACCACGACAATGCCAGATCTCACAGGTCAGTTCAAACAATTGAATATTTAACCGGGCAAAACATTGAATTGATGAGCCATCCCCCGTACAGCCCTAATCTAGCACCCTGTGATTTCTTTTTGTTCCCACACGTAAAGAACAAACTTCGTGGTCAACGGTTTTCAACGCAGGAAGAGGCAGTTAAGGCCTTCAAAACTCATATTTTGGAGATACCGCCGTTACAGTGGCAGCAATGCTTTTCGGACTGGGTTAAACGAATGCAAAAGTGCATTGATTTTCAAGGAGAATATTTTAAAAAGCAATAAAACTATTATCGATAATAAAAGTTTTTTTTTGTTTACTACTCCCGAAATATAAACGGCTACCCTCGTATATAGGTATAAATATAATGCATCACCAAAAGCGCAATATTTCTATATAAATACATAAAAATATAAAGTGGTCTGGGCGGATCCTATGAAGCACTAATGAGAAAATCCGAACATGTGCCAAACGGAGGGTTAAAGGGGAAAGGTGTGCTTTTGCCTTCAGGATAATACACGGGTTACACGAACTATATTTCTTGTTGTTTCTGCGTCCAGCTTATTGACCAGATCGATTTCCTTAGGTCTTTTTTCCCAACATGAAAACTTGGCTTCGTGACAAAAAATTTGGGTGGAACGAGGAAGTAGGCACTGATACTAAAGCAGACTTCAAACAGTTTGATCAAGCTTACTAATCTGAAGAAATGAAAGAAGGTAATATCAGTTGACTAAATGTGATATGTTACAAAAAAGAATACCTTGAAATATAAGATTATTTTTGCCAAATAACTTGTTCCGTTGTCTGGCCTCACTAATATCTGATCCGCTCTCGTATATTTTAAAAGTCAATCAATTATAATAATGAATGACATAAAATTAATTTTGTTTAGTGCTTCTTCCCAAGAAACTACCATGAAACATATATCTATAAATTGCTATTTACTAGAAGCCCAGATAAATCACTTCTCCATTGATTATTAAGTAGGAGGAGTATAAATTATTCTACCGTATAATTACCTAGCCAAAGGGCAAGCTACCCTTAATAAATATTCATTCATTACAAGTTAGCGCTGTCTATTTTTATTCCCAAATAATTTGTATTCAACTTTATCGAAATCAGAAACCATTAAAAACCAAAAATACTATAAAATTACATTGTTTTGTTTCAAATATTTTTAAAAATGTATAAAAAAGTCATATAATTACCTATATTCAAAGCAAGAAAATTTGATGTAATCACCACAATATTAATTATTATGAACACGTAAAACGCATGTTACTCGGGTACTTCATTTTATGACACATTATTATCTTATTTACCTTAGATTGCCTCTTCAAATATTAACTTCTTAGACTCGTAAAACTACTCTTTCGGGATTTGTGTTAAAATGACGTCGTAAGTTTGCAGGGAAAGCTATAAAAGTGAAAGGTTGATAAGGATAGTAGACGGAAAATATACATAAAGGTTAAGAGAATAGACGTCAATCAATAACGCGACCCTCTCTGGAACATTAATCAAGTTCTGCATTCGTTTAAGTAAAATATTAACTTAATTTCTTTTTAATAATTATAATAATAATACAGTACATTCTCCTTTAACGGACATCTCTAATCAATGGATAGTTTCTGATGCACCGACTGTCAGTACAGGTTGGTAGAAAAGTTTTGAAAGCGACACCTATTAAGCAGTAGAGGAATCAAAATTCATACGCCATTTTAATATTTCATGTGTGAGATGAACAAACTAAAAATTTTATCTCGATCTGTCAATTCATTCATTGTTAGCAATTCATTTGAATTAGACGTGTCGGTGTATTTTTTAACAATGGAAAAAACTGAATATCGCGCTGTGATAAAATTCTTTGTTTTGGAAGGTTTATCAGTAACAGAGATTCATACAAAAATGGTGAACGTGTTAAAGGAATGTGCTCCTTCATTTCCAACAGTACATCAATGGGTTTTAGAGTTTAAACGTGGTCGTACAAGCGTTGAAAATGAACCACGTAGTGGACGACCTAAAACTGCAACAACAGCAGAAATCATTCAGCAAGTACATAATATGGTTAGTGAAGATCCGAATTTGATTAAACGCGAAATTGCTGATGCCATAGGCATCTCAGACGAACGAGTACTCCATATTTTACATGAAGAATTATGTACATATGAAAAAGCTGTTTGGAATGTTAGTGCCGCATTTCTTAACAATTCAACAAAAACTGGATCGAAAACAAATTTCTCAGCGTAACTTGGTGCGTTTCAAGAGGAATAAAACCGATTTCTTGCGTCGTTTTATAACTATGGACGAGACTTGAATCAACCACCATGATCCTAAATTGAAACAAGAACGATTACAGTAGACTACGGTTGGTTGTTCAACTCCAAAAGAGGTGTCAGGACGATCGGCAAAAAAGGTTATGGCATCAGTGTTTTGGGATGCAAAAGGAATTTTATTGATTGATTATCTTGAAAAAGTTAAAACAATTAACTCAGAGTATTATTGTAACCTTTTGGATCAACTGGATGCAAAAATTCGTGAAAAAAGACATGGTTTAGCGAAAAAAAAATAATTTGTCATCAAGACAATGCGCCCTCACACAAAAGTGTTTTGACGATTGCTAAATGGAATGAATTAAAGTACGAATTGCTTGACCAACCACCGTATTCACCAGATTTGGCTCCGAGTGATTACTACCTCTTCAGAAACTTGAAACAATTCATTCGTGGAAAGCGTTTTTCATAGAATGAAGAAGCTACTTCAGCGGTGGAACAGTATTTTGCAGAGCTTCCAGAAAATCATTACAGAGATGGTATAAAATTATTGGAGGATCATTGGAATAAATGTATTGAAGTTGAGGGAGATTACGTTGAATAAAAAAACTAATTTCATTTAAAAATTCACATTGTTTCATTTTTGCTTTCAAAACCTTTCTACCAACCTGTATACTATTTATTATATAACAATATCTCTCACCAAAGGACATTCTTAATAATGGACACGGACACTAATATACATCCACAACAGTAAATTTAAATGAAAATTCGATGTGGTTAGGTGTATTTCGTCTATCTCGTTTTTGCTTTTTCGAACTTTAAAAATTTATAAGTTTTTTTCTTATGAAATTAATGAATCATTGCAATCAATTAAATCTCTAAACTGCGTTATTTTTAGCTAATTTAATCGCTTTTATGGTGGTACAGTTGTAATTACGTAAAGTAAACGCCGCACACATAAAACTCCTAAAAGAAAATTTCGAGTATTCTGGTGCAAGCTTGCGATTAGAAAAAGGCGTTTCAAGTTGAAATTCGTTCACTTCAGTATAACAGAGGTGGGATACAATTTACACGGCTATTTAGGGAAGCAGCTTCATTTCCAACAAATGAGCGCTACTTTTTCAAAATGTAATTAGCTTTACTTTACACCCGGAGAAATGCGTTTCATCTTAATTTATCAGAAAATAAAACGAAGACCTGCTAATATCCGCTGTTCGACTGGCGCATTTTTTTTTTGAGTACTAATTTGAAAAATGTAAGAACGTACTGATTACTTTGAACCATAATTGATTTCGGACTTGTAAGAAGAAAGATCGGGATCCGGGGAAATTGAATTTCTTTGGTTTTTGTGGTAAGATTGCCCTAATTACACTTATATACACTTTGGAAAGTATGTAAGTTTTGTATTACTTGAATATATTTTATGCAAATGTTAATATTTCCTTTACTATTCCGATGATATATTAAAGAGTAAATTTTTGGAGAAAATTGTTAAATATCAAAGAATACCATTTTTAAGAATTATTTCTGATGAAATTCAGTTTATAGTACGAATATTTATAACAAATATTACGTTTCGTTTGCTTTTTGGTTACATTTCAATATATTTCTTCTTGAGTTTAGTGTAATAAGTTTCGATAGCTGCGTTTTCCTGTATACCGTGCATTCATTTTACCTCACTACGAAAACTGTACCACATTATATTCGGGTCTAGCTGCCGAATACCGATCAGAATGTAAAGTGGTGGGGCGCGAGTCATTTGAATCACGACTATAACTGACTACTGATCGTACTAGCTGCAGCCCCACCACTAATTTGACTGTGGGCGTATCGATATCGTATTAACGGTCATTCGTGGTTTGCATTTGGGAGAGTGTGTTACGGTAAGACCTTTAAATTTAAATATTTTTTTAATTATATTACTTTGATAATGTATACATTGGAAGAAAAAATTCAAATAATAACATGGGCTTTGAAAGGTAATTCTTTACGGCGTATCCAGCGCATTTTCTCTGAAAAGTATGTAGATCGTCCCTTTCCTGCATTAACAACAATATCATTAGTAGTGAAAAAGTTTAAATCAGAAGGTTGCATTTTCGGATGTAAATGTCATAAAATACGGAGAATAAATAACGACAAAGAAGTGCAGGAAGTCATGGTGTGCGCAATGGTCGAAGAAAGTTCCAATGTTACTATATCTAAAATATCAGAAGAGATAAGTATTAGCGTGGGTAAAGTTCATAAGATATTAAAGAAAAATAAATACACATCCTATAAATACCAAACTCATCAGGAAATTTTTCATGCTGATCAACACCGCAGAATGGAATTTTGTGAAACTGTAATAGAACGTGTAAATGCGAATGAACACTTCGTTGAGACTATCGTGTTTACCGATGAATCCACGTTTCCGTTGCACGGTAAACACAATCCGTCGAATCTTCGATATTGGTCTATTGAAAACGAGTATCGACAATTGAAAAATTGAGTGTTTGGGCTGCTATTTATGGGAATAACATTATTGGTCCATTCTTTATCGAAGAAAATTTAAATGGGGAAATATATTTGAATCTTCTTCGAAACGACATTGTCCCTGCTTTGAGAACTATTAATCCCAATTTAGAGAACGTATGGTTCCAGCATGATGGTTGTCCAGCCCATGGAACTAGAATTGTGAATGAATATTTAAATAATATATTCCCCCAAAGAGTTATATCTAATAGTGGTACAATTCGCTGGCCACCAAGGTCACCAGACTTAGCCCCTAATGACTTTTTTTTTATGGGGTTACATAAAATTAAAGTTATATGGGCATCAAGACGAAAGGGCTAATAATTTGGAGGAATTACGGATTAATATCGAACACCAATTCCAAATTATTAATCCTCTTGTACTGGCCAATATTCGAAATGAATTTTATAATAGATTGGGGTACTGTTTAGCGCAAGCAGGAGGGACATTTGAGAATTTAAGTAATTGAATTTATTTTCTGTATTTAAAAAGTATTTTATAGGTTTTGGCAAGTTATATTTATTTTCTATTTAAAGAGTATATTTTAAGTTCCGAGAAGTTATTTTATTTTTTAGCTTCTTTAAGAGTTTTTTTTTTTAAATGTTTTATTAGAAAACGTCTTTTAGTTCAATGCGAAACTTATTGTAAAAATACCTAATTGTACAGTTAAAAGTAATTATAATTTATTCATTTTTGGACGTAAACAATTTGGACAGTCAGTGATAGACCTTCCGCCAAATATCACGAACAACTACTTAATCTGTAATCTGTAGTCAGTCGTTGTTGTGAGTCGACTGACTTGCGCCCCACCACTTTACATTCTGATCGGCATTCGGTATCTAGGCCCGAATATAATATGATACGGTATTTGTAGCATTTTAATATGAAAGCACGGTATATCCGAGATTTGTAAGTGTTAGAGGAACTATCGATATTAATCTTCTGATTTAGCGCTCGTAAATTTGATTCGTGTATCAAAATTAATCTGAATAATTAGCGATGTTGTTGCCTTAAATATTTAGTACTTTATTTACATAAACCACCGTGACAGTGGATTTATCGACAATTCGGAAGATTCAGGTTTTCTATTATTCGAAACTGAGTTTCTTTTTGTATTCGCCAGTTTGGTTAATTAGCAATTTTGGTAATTGCTTTTTTGTTGTGTAATATTCGGGTGCTGGATACTAGTCACAATTTTAGTTTATAGTATATATATATATAGTATAGTAAGTCGTCGTAGTTTTCCCCGCAATTTGATCTCGTTGATGATATTTATACAACCTGTAATTTGCAAGAGGTCAATAGGAAGGCTGTAAACCTCGAAGTTCGCCAGTCCCAGCCTCAGTTTCCAGATTAGGAAGTCATCTCTTCTACACATACATACATATATATATTTATATATAATTTTTTAAATATATGCATAAATTTAAATCCACACGAAGTTTCAATTTTTAGCATTCATTAATTAATTTTAGCTGTTAATCAGCTATTTGAAGTTAGTGCATCTCCAGGGCTGAACTACTGCACTGAAACTCAGTTTCAGCCCGGAAACCCAGAAGCAAATATAAAGTAAGGTGTTATTGAAATTGTAAAATATATTTAGTAGCTTACTTACATGTGTTTTTAAAATACAACTATTGGAATCAGTTCAGAATTTTGTAATTAATTAAAGAAAAGAAATATTAATATATGCGATTCAAGTAAATAAATGACCATAAATTTCAAAGTTAAAATTATGACATCAATCAATTTTTAATAAACAGTATAGCACGAAAGAACTTGATATGAGGAGAAATATACCCGGAAATAATTTTCTCTTTTGCCTTTGTATTCACTGTTCCAATTTACTTTACATTGTTCCTTTATAGTTCGCAAAAATACAAACGGCAAAATATTAACCGAGAAAGAGTAACTCTCTCTCTAACGTGTATATCGCCTACACACTTTGGTGCTGGTATCTAACAAACGCGAGCCAGACAGAAAATCCACAAAAAAGAATGGTCGCCCATCAAGAAAAAGTCAGCTAAAACAAACCGTTCATGAAAGTATGACTTTTTCAATAGCAAAAGAGCCGAAGCCCGAGGAGAACCTTTCAAATGTCACAATTTTTCCTGGAAAAGGAACCGACACGACATACATATATTTAGACAGAAAAAAGATAAAAATAGAAACTGAAAGGCGAAACTTCGTTTTTCACATTATACTCTAGTAATTTGTTCCCTGTGGGCGAATGTAATCAAAGTTACATAAATAAAGAAATGCGAACAGCTTTCATGTCAATAATTACCAAACGAGAAACCTTCTAATATAGAAACTATAATTGAATATTTCTCATATTGTAGAGAATTATTTCGAAAATATTTGCGTCACTAACAATTTTTTATTAAAAACATTCCCCACATACAGACCTGAGCATTTTCTCTCATTTGTGGGAGCGATTCGTTATTATATGTAACTTTTATAACGTAACGAATTAATTAAAATATCACATTTCCGTTTGGAAATAAAAACCAAACGAAACAAAATTTTCAAAAACCAAATTTATTTTCAGATTCTACATACGTTTCTCTATTTTTCGACATAGCTGCCAAGTTTGTTTAAACACTTATCAAACCTTACAACTAGATTTTGAATACCCTCTTCACAGAAACTTGAAGCCTGCTCCGATAACCAAGAGGTCACAGCCGTTTTCACATCTTCGCCATCGTTGTAGTGGTTGCCGCCGAGATAATATTTGCGATAACTGAAAAGATGGAAATCGCTCGGCGTTAGATCGGAGCTGTAGGGGAGTAATCCAAAACTTCCCAGTTAAAAGAGTCCAATAAAGCTCGGATCTGAGTTGCGGTGTGAGGCCTTGCATTGTCATGGAGTAGGAAAATTCTCTCTGTCAGCATGCCGCGTTTTTTGTTTTGAATCATTCTGCGTAGCTTTCGCATGGTTTGGTGGCTCCGCGTTGCATGAAGTCGACCAACAAAACACTATGCCTATTCTAAAACATGGACACCATGACCTTTCATGAGACAGAGTCTGGCCTTGACCCTTATAGGGGAGCGTATGCATCTCCACTCCATGCTCTGTTGCTTCGAATCGAACGTAAAATGTGTGAAACTAACGTTTCTTCTCCAGTTACTATACGATTCAACATACCGTCACCTTCTCCGTTATAACAAATCAAAAAATTCAGCAGACACTCAAATTTTTTGTTTTAGTGGTCCTCCGTTAGGAGTTTATGAACCCAACTGAAGCACAATTTCTTAAACTTTCACTTTTCAGAAACAGTATTGTACGGCACCGATTTCGACACGTCAGGAAAGTTGTTTGAAAGAGTGTTTATAGTGAAGCGTCTATTCTGAAGCATTTTCGCTTCAACCGAAGTCACCATATCGTCTGTGATTACATATGAGTGACCAGAGCGGGACTCATCATGGTCGCTGTCGCGGCTAACTTTGAAGTCTCTGACACACTTACTCACTTTGTCTTAACACATGGCAGTAGCTCCGTAAACTTCACAAATCTGCCGGTGAATGTCTGCAGCAGACATGTTTCTTGCCGACAAAAAACGTATCACTGAGCGTACCTCGCACAGGGAGGACGACTTGATAATTTTAAACGTTTTAAAGACAGAACAGACACTACAGGTTACCTACACAGTTGCAACTGAACACAGTTGTTCCCAAGGAATGCGGGGACACGACGCAAGCACTCATTTCGGCACGCGCACCACCTATTAGTATGTACAACAAATCGATCCTTACTTAAAAAACACACCTCTAATAATATTAAAATATTTCTGTGTTACTGCAAAAAATATACCTTACGTTACTGTAATAATTATTTACGCATTTATACATATTAAATTTGAATTCCAATTGAAAAGTTTTGTATTGTTTACAGAAACATCTTAAGTAAAATGTTTTTTTACCGTATAGTAATCAATTGTTTAATTTTACCATGTCCAGTCTATATCGACTACGAATATCGATATTTCAAAGGACGATGTCACCGAACCAAATTTTTACAAAAAATAGTTTAGTTTATGCATTATGTTAAAACGAAAAGGTCACATTTATTGCAACAGTACAAAAATATCTAATAAACTATCAAATTTAAATACTAAATTAATGATGTAGGTTGTTAGTCCCGTCTCTGACTAACAACCTAGATATAGAAAAACGTTTGAGTGTTAAACAGCATAATTACAAAGCAAATGATCTAATCGATCTTACAAGCAATATGTAATGTCTGGAATAAACAGACGCTGCAAATAAAACAAATTTTAACTTTGCTGATATAAAAAGTAATGACAATGATATAGCAAGTCTATCAGCACCGAATTACTATTTTGCTACAACGTATGCGACAGGTGTAATTATTCAGGTGTAATAGACTATTCTAATGTTAAATCGGTGTCAGAAACATGCTACTTCTATCGCACTGATGAAAATGAACTGCGACCACCATTAAAAGCCTTAAAGAAACCACATCAATAAGGCTAGATGAGATTTTTTATATTTCTGTGCATCAGAATTAGCTACACATTAGCATATCTGATCAACCTCTAATTCGAGGCATGTAAGTTTCCTGATAACTTGAAATAAGTCGTAATAATATCTGTACATGGGAAGAGAGCGAAGAATGGCTTTAAAAATTATCGACTAATAGCTTTATTGTCGAATGTGTCAAAGCTTTTTGAAGGAGTACTTTGGTCAGGATGATAAAATTCATATAAAATACGAAATTATACAAAATGGCTATATCAAAGAACTATCAGCTCCCAGATTAATTTACCACCTTATGGAAGAAATTATAAATCTCTCTCAATGGCACGTGTGTTTATGAATCTTGCGAAGGTCTTTGATAGTGTCCATAGCGGGATCCCGTTGGAGAGGTTGAAGCTGATGGGATTCTGAGACATAGTATCGAAAGTGAGTTCTAAAATTTAATCACTTAAGATTGATGTATAACCCCTTTCCACATTAATTTTCGTATTCTGTATATGTATTTCGACAACCAAGTTGTCATTATCAGAAGATAATTGAACAGTGTCGCATATGGAAACCACAGCAGAAACCCGCACGAAACAATTCCTTACAGGATCTGTACCGTGCGTTTTGGCTTTCTGGTTTCCAGATGCGACACTGTTTAATTATCTGCTGATGATGACAACTTAGTTATCGAAATACATATATCTCACTGGATTTTTACACCATACCTCATTTAGTGTTTATGTTAGAACTTTGTTTATTATCACAAATACATACTAACAACTTTAAGAATAAATATGTCACGTGACTTATTTTCTGTAAATTAATGAAATTAGACGAAAAGCTAATTTTCGTTCGCCCTATGTAAACATCAAAGTTTTAATGTTCATACGCTTAAAATGTGTAACGTACATACATTAACTCAAATTTCATATATAGAAATAATATGCAACTCAAATAAGAAAAAATTTTGGTTTTCTATTAGCATTTCTTTCGCAATTATAACATGAAGGAATTTAACAGAATTATTACGAATCTTGGTTACTCGATTCACGACGGCTATCTCCATCTCTTGTCTAATTATGTAAAGTAATCATTAATTGGCTTTCCCAAATGAAAAATCTTTTTAAACGTATAGTACAAAAATGAAAATAGGCAGCGTCTGGGCTTTCATCCGCCTCGTTCTGCTCTCTAAACTAATTCCTGTATCCTAAATTCAACAAATTGACTTACTTAATCACAGAAAATCAGAAATAATAAAATAAATTAAAATTTTTCGAAATTAAGGACAGATGAACATTTATATTTATAAAATAATCATTTAAACGATATCAATACATATGTGAAACATAAAGAACCGGTCTCTTGAAATTTTTTAATAATTCGATCAATAGTGCTTTCAGATTTGACGATTATGTAAACCATAAAATTCACGTAATTTTCTAAAAACTCTTTTCACAAAACGCTGATTTTCATAAAATAATTGAACAATTTGAACGCGTTGTTGTACCGTGTACGAAGCCAGTTTTATAAATGTCATACATCACACTTTTTAAATGCCCACATACCCAGACAAATTCAGTGGGCCATCTATATTTTATTTATCCTTAAAAAAATCGCGCAATTTGAAACATCCTCTACATTTCTTCTGCCGAAAATAATATTTCGATTAATTTTTTCTTATTCTAATTCAGTTTTTAAATAATAACATTTACCTTTCACATAATAAACAATTGAATTAAGGTGGATGTATCTAGGATTAGTGTATTTCTTAAATCCTGTAATTTAAGATTTCTCATCTACTGCAGTAATCTCAGTGCTGATAAAAAAGTCTGTTACTTTCTATATAAACTGGCTCACAAAGTAATAAATGTACATAAGAAAACTCTGAACTTTGTGTTAGATCACGGCCAAGAAACAGCTTATTTAATGGAACTTTTTGATCCATGTAAACAAGTTTTTCTTTCTCTCGCTTTCCGTCCGACAGTTTCCCCTGTATGTGTAGTGTTTCCAGTACTTTTGTTGCAATAAAATTTATGTATCGTCACAGTTCGTGAGTGTGTCACGAACGATAAAGCAAAGAAGTTTACGCGAATCGGAACTGAATGACAGAAATTAATAGAAATTCCAGCGAAACCAGCGCACAGTAAATTTTTAGTTTTACGAAAGCGCTTTGAAGTCACAGCGTGTAAACAATATTGATTCAATTATTTGAAATTGCAATTTATATAATTTATTTTATAAATCTAATAGAAATAATAATTTATTTTTTTAGAGTTTGGAGCCGAATATAAGGATGTCACAGAGGGCCAGGTCAGGTGAGTACAGGGATGATGAACAATCGATATCGTTAAATTTTTGTTCAAAAAATACGTCACAGACAACTCTGTGTGAGCCGGTGTGTTGTCATGATGGGAGAACCAATCTCCTGTCCCAAAGTTCAGCCCTTTTCTTCCCCATGCTGTCCTTTTGAAAATATTATGCAAAAAAGTGCATCTTCACCTAGTTACGAGGGTGGTTCCAGAAGTGCCCGACCCAACAAAGAAACATAAAAATCTTCGAAAGAAATATATTTATTTTTCAACATAATCTCCTTTAAGCCCTTATACACTTTTCCTAGCGATGTTCAATAAGTTGGATGCCCTTTTTATAACAAGAACTATCTTGCTTTGGAAAATCTTTGTCCACTGATCAATTTTTTCGAGTTTGGGAACAGAAAATAAATAACCGAGGAAGCTAGATCTGACGAATAACGGATTTGCAAGCTAATGCATTGTCTTGATGAAAAAACACTTTCTTCTTAGCCAATGCTGCCATTTTTGCTTGATTTCTTCGCTCGAACGTTGTAATAAGTTCGTATAATACTCATCGTTGATAGTTCTTCCTTTTTCAAGATAGTCAATGAATGAGCCTGTTCTCCCTTTTGGGTCCATTCTTTCGATTGTTCTTCTGTCTCGGATGTGAAGTGATGGATCCATGTTTCATCCATGGTTATGAAACGGCGCAAAAATTCTGCTTCGTTGCTGTGAAACCTCGCTAAACACTAAATTGAAGCATCTTCACGACATTTTTTGCTCGAGTGTGAGCAACGCGGCACCCATCTCGCACACAGCTTTCTCATGACCAAATTTTCATATAATATGCGATTGTACCGCACTTTTTAAAATGTCTACTACGTGTGCTAGATCGCGCACTTTCTTTCGACGATCATCCAGTACCGCTTTGTGCATTTTCTTCACCATTTCCGAAGCCGTCACTCCATTTGGTCGACCACTGCGCTGCTCGTCTTGGCAACTCGTACCGCCTCGATTAAACTCTGCTACTCAATATTTTACTGTTGTAAACGAAGGAGCAGACTCACCTAAAGTAGAATCCAGTTCGGCTTTTATATCTATTATATATTATCTATATATTATCGACTCCAGAAATGGTGAAGAAGGTCCACAAAGCGGTACTGGATGTTGAGCTACTGAAAGTTCGCGAGCTAGCAGACATAGTAGGCATTTCAAAAAGTGCGGTACAATTGCACATTATCTGAAAATTTGGTGAAAGCTGTGTGCAAGATGGGTGCCGCGTTTGCTTACACTTGGTCAAAAATAGTGTCGTGAAGATGCTTCAATTGAGTGTTTAGCGAAGTTTCACAGCAACGAAGCAGGATTTTTGCACCGTTTCATAACGATGGATGAAATACGGATCCATAACTTCACACCCGAGACAAAAGAACAATCAAAGCAATGGACTCAAAGGGAAAAACAGACTCCAAAGAGGACGTAGACCGTTTCATCTGCAGACAAGGTCATGGCATCGGCTTTTTTGGGATGCGCGTGGATTTTCATTGACTATCTTGAAAAAGGAAAAACTATCAACGGCGAGTATTATGCGAACTTATTGCCACGTTTGAGGGAAGAAATCAAGCAAAAGCGACTGCATTTGACTAAGAAGAAAGTGTTGTTTCATCAAGACAATGCATCAGCTTACAAATCCGTTATTGCAATGGCCAAAATTAATGAATTAAAGTTTGAATTGCTACCTTATGAACCTATTCGCCAGATTTAGTCCCCTCGGCTTATTTTCTGTTCTCAAACTTGAAAAAATGACTCAGTGGTCAAAGATTTTCCAACAATGAAGAAGTGTTATCGACAATTAATGGCTATTTTGAGGAGAATGACAGTTATTATAAAAAGGGTATCGGACTTATTGAACATCGCTGTGAAAGTGTATAGAGCTGAAAGGAGATTATATTGAAAAATAAACATATTTCTTTCGAAGATTTTTGTGTTTTCTTTGTTGGGCCGGATACTTCTTGGACCACCCTCGTAATCTACCATTTATTATATTATACAAAGAATCATTTGTCTCACTCTGGAAAAAATATGTGAACTATATATTACACCGTCTGCTCGTTTGAAAGTTTGAAATTCTTCTAGACCAAGATTCAGATTTTAACATGTTAACACCATATTAATTTGTAACGGCAAAGGAAATAATATTTCAATTAAAAGAATATTACATAATTAAATATAGAACGGTCATTTATTACATACAAGAACATTTTTCCCCACGGAGCACTTGGTTTGCTGAAACAGCCGTGGAAACAAGTGTTTCACCACATTTTATAATTTATTTTATGTACTCTCTCTTTACTTATAAAATAGAACTGCTGGCATTGCTTTATATTATTCTTTATAGGATTTATTGATCTTAAAATGTACCCAAAAAATTATTTTTATATGTCTAGCTATAATTATTATTAGCCAAGAATACTTACACTTATTTTATTACGACAAAAAATTTAATCATTTCACAGAGTATCTGGATTAAATCATTCAAGGGAATAACACGAGACAAGCAGGAAACAAGTCGAAGGCAAAAGAAAACACAACATTGAAGCCAAAAATAAGAAAACAACATGTTTTCCTTCATAGTTATATATATATATATATATATATATATAGGATTTATTTATTCTATTTTAGCCTGAGAAGGATCCCTCAGCTTTCGTGATATCAAAACAAGATTTCTACCTCACTCATCGGGATGCCACGACAACAGGCATCATGCTCCGCTACTTTAATTAATGAAAACAAAGTCCGGCGACAGAGCAGAAGATCATCATTAATAAAATGGGGTCGTTCTCGAATTAAACAATAAATAATACAGTCAGCACCGACTTTCTGAAAAACATTAATTAATTAATATTTTCTGGAAACTGTACTTCCTGCTGTTGTAACGGCTGGCCATGTAGAGTGTCGCGACACTCTCGTGTCCGTTGTCCTTTTGCTCCTTTGAATTTTCGTAACAAACCAATCTTCCTAACAACGAACGAAATTCGCTTTACGTGTCAGATCCTGTTGTATGTATATCGCCTATACGTTTGTTTAAGCGACTAACCCCAGTTGACATTTTATTCTGAACCTTTTCAGGTGCGGTTTCGGTCAACAAAACATCCCCAGTTTCATGCAAAATTAACACAAAAGCGGTTAATCCTAATGCGGTCCGCCTTGGATTTAATAATGTCGCTCTAGTTCTGATTTTGTCAACTAAAACTAAAGCTGTTAAATTTTCAAATATATTTGTACATCGAAAAAAAATTTTAATGAATTTGATTGATTGGAATAACTCAGATTTAGCTTCGAATTTATTTATTAATGTATAAGATTGTACAAAATTCAGACTTTAATGTTATGTACATTTAAATTAACTCTCAAGTTGTTACAAATGTAATGTCCGTTTTTTCCTTCAGACTGAACTGAATTGCACCTGTGTGAAGACGTGTATGTTTTTGGTGAAAATTGTTATTGTATTTGTAGAAAAGGGTATTTATTTTGAAGTGTGTACCTGTTCCATTTCTTGGAAAGATTAATACACCTGTCCTTGTCTCGCCTATGGAAATGCTGTCGGCAAGAGATATTCGGGCAATTTACCTCTTTCAATTTAAAAAGGAATTAAATGCAGCTGCAGCAACGCGAGAAATTAATCAGACGTTCGGTGAAACCACGTGTAATGAACGCACATTACGGCGATGGTTTAAAAAATTCAGCGAGGGAAATTTTGATTTGGAAAATGAGCCTCGCGGATATGCGCGTAGCACCGTTAATGACGACGAGCTGCGTGTAGAAGTTGAAAGTAATCCGTCGACAACAGTGCGTAGCCTTGCGGAAACATTTCAAGTGTCCATTGCCACCATTGGCAAAGTGAAGAAACTCGATCGATGGGTGCCGCACCAATTAACGGAAGCTAATAAGCTCCGTCGATTAGAGGTGGCTACCTCTTTGGCTAATCGACAGAAAGTTGAACCGTTTCTTCATCGAGTGGTAACGTGCGACGAAAAGTGGATACTTTATGATAATCGGAGACAGTCAGGACAATGGTTAGATCGACGTGAAGCACCAAGACAGCATGCACGAGCATCACTTCACCGACGAAAGATTATGGTGACTGTATGGTGGACCAGTAAGGGTGTTATTCACTATTCATTTTTGCAACCTGGTGAAACCATCACGACAGCGTCCTATTGTGCCGAACTGGAAACTATGCATGGAAAATTGAGCCGCTTGCAGCACTCTTTCGGAATTTGGTTACGAAATTTTCCCTCACCCACCTTATTCACCTGACCTTTCGCCAACTGATTTTCATTTTTTCCGAAGTTTAGACAATCACTTAAAACTCCCTGACCGGGAGTCTGTAATAGCAGTGTTTGAGCAATATGTGAGCCGCCTAAACCTAGATTTCTTTTTAAAGGGAATTTTTCAGCTTCCAGGCCGTTGGCAACAAACTATTGATGTAAATGGAGACTATTTTGCAGAATAAATATTTATATTTTTTTAAGTCTTTCGAATTGTTATTTTTATTATCTGCTAAATTTAAGAACTTTTTGTATTTCTAGGACTTGTCTCTAATCGTAGCTTTTTTACTGGTACTATTCGCAGATCCTCATCACTCGACCAGTACATACGTTCTTGTGGTACACTTACGTATCCTGTTAATAAAAATATTCTAATGAATGTGCGTATTTCATCAGCATTCACTATGAAATTATTCCAATTTTTTTGTGCAGCGTAAATCATTGATTGCTCTGCAATCAATTGAAAAATATCTTACAGTTTTTCAAAAATTTTGATGAGGGTCAAACCTTGGCGATCGTTCAGCATCGTTTCATAATTGTTTGTAAAATTAGATTCATTCGTGTCAAATATTCTAAAATTAGGCTTTTTCTTACTCCATTTCGGTTCTTGACTATACATATATAAGTTATTGCAGACTCAATAGATCTCTATTCAGAATTTGAAGTTGAAGGCATTGGAGAGAACATTTTTTACGTTTGTCAATATCCGACGATCTCGAGTTCTCTTCAACGACATTCAATGGTATATCATCCTCAGAGTCACTTTCATTTAGTATTTCTTAGACTTACTTTTTAGATCACTACAACCACCGCATAAATCTTTACCGACACGTAACCTATAAAAACGACTAACTGACGTTAAGAAATTGAAGTTTTGAACTTGATTACATTCCACCGGGATTCACCAAACAACAACAAAATAATGATCAGTTGAAGTTTTGTGTGTTGCCTAAGTTAAAATAGTGTTTCCAGCTGTACTCGATTGAGTACAGACGGCGTTAATGGGTTAATATAACCTTTTTATTACAACGTAGTTTTTAAATCTGAATATCTTATTCTGCAGCTAGAGCATTAATGGGCAGAAATACTAATGGAACAAATAGGAACACACGCCGAACAAGATAAATATAGATATAAAGCACATCGCAATATACACATATACGTCGACCGACCACTCAACACAGACTTTTTTAAACTCACAGAAATAACACGCAATAAGAAACACACGAAACAATTACACACAAAGTTACGACGGTATTAACAATAAAATATTAAAAGCACTTCCTCGGAAAACTATTATATTTATACTATACAAAGGTATTACTTATTTTTTAAGTAAGAACCATTTTGTTGTATAGACTTATAGGTGGTGCGCGCGCCATAACGAGAGCTTGCGTCGCGTCTCGGCATTCCTTGGGAATAACTGTGCTCACTTGCAGCTGTCTAGGTAACCTGTACGGTCTGTTCTGTATCTTTAAAATGTTCAAGATTATTGAATCGCCCAGTTCCCTACGGAAGCTACGCAGAACTATTCAAAACAAAAGACGCGGCATGCTGATAGGGAATTTTGCTATTCCATGACAATGCAAGGCCTCACATAACAGCTCAGATCTGAGTTTTATTGGACGCTTATGGCTGTGAAGTTTTGAACAACCTCCCTACAGCCCGACCTTGCATCTGACGATTTCCATCTTTTCCATTACCTCATCATCATCTCGGCGGCAACCAATACAACGATGACGAAGAGGTGAAAACGGCCGTGACCTCTTGGTTATCAGAACAGGCGGCAAGTTTCTATGAAGAGGGTATTCAAAAATCTAGTTTTAAGGTTTGATAAGTGTTTAAACAAACTTGGCTCTCGGGCTATGTTGGAAAATAAATAAATATATGTACGAGGGTGGTCCGAGGAGTACCCGACCCAACAAGGAAAACACAAAAATTTTGGAAAGATATATATTTATTTTTCAACATAATCTCCTTTCAGCTCTATATACTTTTCCCAGCGATGTTCAATAATTTCAATACCCTTTTTATAATAAGAACTATCTTGCTCCTCAAAATAGCCATTAATTGCCGACATCACTTCGTCATAGTTGGAAAGTCTTTGACCACTGAGCATCTAGAACAGTGGAAAGAAGCTAAGATGCTAATGTTTCTCAAACTTCATGAAAAAGGCGATACATTCATACTACAATTGGTCTCCTCCCAACAATCAGCAAAATCAAAGACTTATATTAACACGATTCGAAAGACATACATACACGAGTAACATACTACCGGTCGAACCACAGGGCTTCTGGAAAAAGAACATTCAACAATACATAAATGATAAATGGTAACTTCAATAAAAACTTAACAATAACAGCTGCGTCCTTAGACATTCGCAAAGCTGTCGACCGCATATGCCACAAAGGATTATTATAAAAACCAATAGCAGTGGACTACTCAGGATATCCCATCAGAACAGCACACAATTACCTGTACAGACTCACATTTCAAATCTTGATTACAAACATGTACTCCACCACGCGCATACTAATACGCGATTTATACAGCAGACATACCAAAAACACAGTACAGTTTTATTATCACATACGCAGATGATACAGCGATACTCACGGACTCATTTAAACCCGAAATAGCCGCACACGAACTAACTCAGAATAGCCAGGAAAGAGTTGAAATTTAAGTATTAATATAAAGAAGTTAAAACTGGTATTTTTAGGAAACGATTTGGAGGATCGAGAGTTGACCAACATTTTGCAAATCTGGGATCAGTCTTAATTTTGCTGTTTTCTCAATAGTTGATAGTTCATGTCCTAACGCCTATTAAAATGATTATATGAAGAGAATCCATAAATCGCGATTAAGCGGACACAAATCCTTAATAAAATTAGGTGGATGTGCTAGTGAAAAATACGTACACATTACGTAAGACTTCTTTCTAGATGAACTTTTATCATACAATAATCTTATATAGAAAAACGTTTTCTCTTGGCTAAAATATTTAGCTGCAAATAAGTAGAATAGTGCATATACATTGAGCGGTAATGCGGATTCCTATTAAGAATTTATGCATCTACGGAATTGGAAAACGCATATATATCAAGTATATGTATATTTCATTCCATGGTTATCAAAACGTAGAAATTTTAAATCGTATTATTCTTATGCTATTGAAGAATTTTTGAGCTTGGTTTTGTGTAAACATTTTCATTTTATTTTAATAAATGTATTAATGGTTTACGAGGCTTTTATTTAATAATATATGCATACATTTAAAGAGCGATAAATATACTATTTTGTTACTTACAAATAAAGAAGTTGTGACTATGAAATTAATAGTCCGACCACAATCAGCGCGCAAGTTATTCATAACAGAATAGCGTTACATAATTTTGATATTGTCTTGTAATTGGCAGAATATCAGCTACTATATAAAGTAGCCTTACAATATCAACAACAATATTGTGCGGAAAATCTTATTCACAGGTAATCGTTCGCAAACATTAATACGTGAACCATCCATAATCTGCTACATGCAACATTTTCATCCATATAAAACAGTCAAACCGAAAAAGATTCAAGAGAGGTATTGCTTTTGTTCAATGGATATGTAGATATATATATACGAATTTACATACATACATTGCTTATTCATCCATAGATGACTTGAAATTGAATTTGAACATTTGTATGAAATGCATACCAGCACCAGTGCACGCCGATAAATGAAATGTAGCGTTTTCCATTTTCAAAGAGTGTTTCTGAACAGAGAAAGAAATTCGAACGTTTAGGATGTTCACACACACACACACACACACACATATATATGCTTATACACATTTGTACGTGGAACCGTGAAGAGAATCAACCCTCGCAGTTATTGCCGCTCCATCTATCATTAAAAATCGTCGAACAATTTTTCGATTTTTCCAGAACCGACCGACGTTTGTAATTCGGATTTCTAAAGGAGGATACGTCACACTAGACAGATCGGTGAGTGTTTATTGTCATAATATTGGAATATATGGGCTTTCGAGACTCTCCGGTATTCAATACAATAGGTGATGAAATTTAAGATAGCAAGAAACGCAGTTCTGAACGATTCGAAATTGGAAAATGAATTGATTCTATTAATGCGAAATGCTCTGAGTTGATGCAGTACCTGCTGCAAAATTTTTCAATTCACGCTTTTGAAATCGAATCAAATTCCTGTTTCGATTAAACTTATTTCCGATAATATTCTTTTGAATTGCTACTAGACGTGTCTTTAATATTCATATAGAATTTTATTCCCAAATTCTGTGTCATTTAATAGTGGGTGATGGATTTTCTATATTAAAAGCATTATTAATAAGTATATTGTTTCCAGTTTTTATCTACTTTTTTATCGACAAGTTTGTTTACAATCTCAAACTAGACAAAATATACCATTGGAAGGAGTAGTAAGTACACTGCCCACAGAAATGAAATAAATTGACAATAAATTGTTAACTAGAATGACTTGATATTACTTTTAGTACATTTATGAATAAGTATCTCAACATATATTCTAATTTATTCGGAAAGTTTTAATGTGCAAATTGCATTTTTAGTACGAGGAAGATACAAAAATATTAGATTCTATGGAAGCTTTATTGCAATAACTCTTACAAAAGAATAATGATTAATGTTTATGTATCGAAAACCCGCTAGATTTAACACAGGCGTTTAATTTTGCACTTTATCACCTCCACTACCTTTATTAAATGGCCGTGAGTCTATAAACAAGGAGTGAGGTGAAAACAGTTCTAGTTGGTAAAGGTGGAGGAATACCGCTGGAGGCAAGGTACGAGGATAGTTTGACAAGTAGCGCGAATGACACATAGGTGGCGCTCTAATTGGTAAAACAAATGCACTGTAATTTAGGTTGCTTATTTATATGTTTACATTCCGATATTTAGATAAATCGGTTAATTAGTTTATTTTTGACAGCTGATTGAAAAAGAAGCAACACGTCGTTTTGTTAAAATGGAAAAAGCAGAGTATCGTGCGGTGATTAAATACTTTGTAATTAAGGGTATAGAAAGCTACCGAAATAAAAGATGAGTTAGGGGAAATATTAGGTGAATCTGCTCCATCATCTGCCACAATAAGTAAATGGGTAAATAAATTTAAAGGTGGTAGAACAAGCTGTGTTGATGAAGCGGGCTCTGGAGCACCCAAAATCGTGACTTCTAAGGAAATGATTATAAAAATCCATAATATTATTACGCAAGATCGACGACTCAAAGTGAGAGAGATAGCAGACATGGTAAACATTTCAACAGAACGCGTGCACCACATTTCAACGAAAGAGTTGGGCCTTTCCAGGCTTTCGGCAAGATGCAAGCTGATCAAAATGAGTGTTTGGACCTTTATATGCGGAATCCGGTTGATTTTTGTAGGCGATTTGTTACTTGCGATGAGACTTGGATACACTACAGTACACCCTAAACTAAACGACAGTCGAAACAATGGTTAGAACGTGGTTCTGCACCTCCAAAGGAAGTGAAAACCACTTTATCGGCAAACGAGGTGATGGCATCAATTTTTTGAGATTCAAGGGCATTTTGCTCATTGATTACCTTCAGAAAGGTGCCACAATAAACGGACAATATTATGCAGAACTTCTACCAAAATTAAATGTTGAGATTCGTTCTAAACGGCCAGGAATAGCAAAAAGATTACTCTCTCGCATACCAGCACAGTTGCGATGCCCAAAATTCACGAGTTGCATTTCCAATTAGTACCGCATGCGCCTTATTCGCCGGATCTAGCCCCTTCCGACTTCCACCTTTTTCCAAAATTGAAAACGGCACTAGGTGGAAAGAAATTTTCGTCTAGCGATGAGCTTATCATCTTCGTAAATGCGTATTTTGCAAGCCTTCCGGAATCGCATTTTGGAGATGGCATAAGGGCATTGGAGCACCGTTGGAATAAATGTATTGCTCTTTTAGGAGAATATATTGAAAAATAAAAATTATTTTGTATTTAAAAAATTCGTTTTTCGTTTTCATTCTCACTACTTGTCAAACTACCCTCGTATGTATATGCCATTCCAGTGCTAGCCTTAGTCAATGGTCCTGAACACGATCACCGAGAGGCGGCATCAGTGTAGACGATACTAAATGAGAGGCGTTCAATAGATAATTAATTACCCCTGGACAGCTTTAGCAGCTAATATGAAAGTGATTGAAATTGTTCAGGGACTGTTTATTTCTTGTTTATTAATCAACCCCTAAACAGCTTAAATAGCCTTAACAATAACATTAACTATAATTCAAATCTGTCCTGAAGATGTTTAGAACAGGAAGCTCCACACGCATATAAGCGCGATGACCAGAAGAAGGGAAACGAAAGACCAAGTGGAAAAAACCCTAAAAGAGCACAATTCCATCAACACAAGCACTTCAACGTAACTAAAGACATACCTGCAGTTATTGGTCAGGGCTTACTGTATGAATCACATTCGAAGATGTAGGCGTTTTCCTTTTTCTATTTTATATTTTTTTCACATCCAAATATGTGTATACTTAAATCATTCGGAATGTATATAATATCCCTCTGACTGAGGTGAACCTACATGGGTAAAACAAGCGACCACCCTTATGAATGTCTGATTCTGTTCCGAATATCACACACACAGTCAACGCCAAGGAAAGCGTGGGTGTGGAAAAAGAAACGTTCCAGAAAGTTCGAGAAATAACGCCTAATCTGCACGTAGGCCCCATATAATACCACACGCATGCACAACTCGTCTATCGATGCGGCGATAGTGAGTCAGACACAAAGAATGACATCATGTTTAGTCTATACCATAATAAAACTCGCTTATGCGGCCTCCATAAAAGAGTATTGAAATAAACTGCGTTTAACTATATGCACTATTGGTCCTGGCATAAATGAATACATACCGAATATACGAAAGCTACATTAAAATGAAATTAAATAGAAATAAAGTATTAACAACGGCATTCGAACATACATAGTATTAACCAAATGCAAATACTATAGAGGGTTTTACATAATTTAGAAGATGTAAATGGAACCGTAACTATTTTGAAAATTTAATGATTTATTAGTTTTAACAGAATAAATATTTGTACAAGAATTGGTTTAAAAATAATATATAATTTGTTTTTTTTTGCCACAAGTATCTTCGTTCTGTTTCTACTGCTTAATTTTGTTGTCTTCCTTTTAGTAATTATTAAATACTGTCTATTAATTCTTTCGTAATTTATTTTTAATGTTTCCTGTAGTTGAATTTAGTTTTATTAATATTACTTCTGAAATTTCCTCTCATTTATATGAAATACGTAGTTTACATTAATATACATGTTCAAGTAGGTCATAATGAAGAAAACAGTAACATGCACACTGTACTAATTCAAACAATAACTACGAAAGCTTCAAATAGTTGTTGCTGTTTAACTACTTTCTCGATCATGTTATAAAGTACGTGATAGGAATTCAATAGAGATTACTTCGTCGATAGTTGTTCCGTAATAACAATACCATTTGAAAGCAGAACCGGAGCATCTCTCTAATATTATGACCCACATAAATTACATCAATGATCTGAAACAAATTAAAATGGTCGTAAATCAAATCGGCCGGTTGGAGTATAGAATGAAGGAGGCAGGAAGTGGACTGAGGATTCGGACAGGCAATGTATCAAGGCGAAAAGCTAATTATTAAAAGTTTTCGACCTCCAATATCGCCTACATTAAACTCTAATTTTTTATCTAAAAAGGTTTGACTGTATTTCATAATATAAATTTGCTGTTAATAATCTTCAGTTCATCATATATTTTATATCAAACACTATATAAGATTTTTAATATAAGAAAATCGTGATTTAAATGTTACGTGATTTTTCAATATCTTTAAATATGTAAAATTTCGATTGAAAAAAATATTTAAATTCATTATAGGCACTGACAGAAACTTTTGATAAGTAGATTAGTTTTAATCAAGAAAATATCGAGATTCGGCTTTAAGAATTGTATTTACAAATTTTACAAATTTGTTTTAAAGTAAGGTTAGCAATATTCACATACAAAATTATAGGTAGGGTAAGGTGTAAGGTTAACAATGTTCACATACGAAATTGTAGGTAGTGGCCAATTGAAAATCTTCACTGGATATAGAGTATTATTCGATTTGCACTTGAGCTTTCGTAAGCATTTAGACGACTTAAGTTCGAAAGCTTAGATTATCCTAGGATTTATCATTAGAAATTGTAGGACATTTAATAATATACAAACGTTCGAAGCATTGTACTGGTAAAGTCTCACTTAGAGTATTGCTTGCTAATATGGTTTCCATTTTGTCAATTATAAGCACCAGTTGGAGATAATTCGGAGGAAATTTGTGACGTTTTAGAGGTTTAGGATCGAACACGTTTACTCCTCAAAAATACTAATCACTCGCTTCGCCTCTCGCGCTTTGGTATTTCATCCTTTCTGTTCAGCGTTACCTATTTACACAAGCTTCTTCAACGTTGGCTTCTGCGACGGATACCATTTTTAACACCCTGAATAGAAACAAGATATTGTTCTAATTTTGGCGTAAGTCGTTCGTAACGATATCTTAAGAAATTTTTAAGGCATCCGTCATCGCGCATAATTATATTTTTCCTTCTACAATATACTACCAGGTTGAAAGAGCTTAAAATATACATACGTGGTGAGCTAAAATTATTTTCATATATGGTTATTAAAATTGGATCATAAAACTGGTGGTAAATGCAAATTTTTTTGTAACACAGATGGAAAGAAGAAATCCGATGATTTTACTAATAAATAAACTTTTAGCTATTATTCTTATGTTACGAAAGCAATTCAAATTTGACCTGCATTTCATTTTGTTTTGAACATAATTGAAGAGATACCGAAATGCAGCTTTCTATTTATCGTAGTAGGCATTTTAGCTAACGCCATAAACAATTGCAACTTGATTGTGTCAATACTGTCAGTTGTATTAACTACGTTGTGCTATAATGTGTCAAATACTATTTCACAACATTAACTACTAATTTCTTTTCAATGAAGATGTAAAAGTGACTGATATTCATCGGATACTTCATGAACAGTTTGAAGAGAAGTGTTTATCACCCAAAGCAGTCTTTGAGCAGTGTAAATCCTTCCAGGATGGACGTGAACGCGTATCGAACCTGCAGCAGGTTGCTCGTCCAAACAGTTGACTAATTGATCCGGAGAAAAAGACGAATATCTGCGAACAAAATTGCCAGGATTATACACACTAGTATATCTACGACAAGCTTAAATTTAATAAAGTTAGTACCAGGTGGATTCCCAAACAATTTTCCATGGAATAACAGCAAATGCAATGTTGGACTCACCTCCTCGTGAAAAGTTCAAAATACAATCGTTGGCTAGAAAAGTGATGGCGACGCTTTTTCGAAGAAAGAAAACCAATTAATTCAGGTTATTACAGTGAACTTCTTGAAAAGATTAAGCTGGACAGAGGAACAAAAGATGTGGTTTTAAGCCTTTCTAAATTAGTCGATGCTGTACTTTGGAACAGCTAAAAGCAGTTGCGAACTGAGCATTTTAACGTTTGTTTGTAAATATGCATTTTTGATTTTTCTTTTGTATTTAAATACTCATTCTACATACACTTGCTTGTGTTATGTATATTTGAACTATCCTATAGTTGGAATACTAATTCTGTTGGATAATAAAGCATTTTTATTACTATTATTATTTATTTTTATATCAGTATAATGTTAATAAAGTTTATAATAATGTTTATATAAGCTTACGTTTGAATATATATATATTTCTTGTTCCTTCAATATCTGCACATCACTTTCATATTTATGCAAGTAGAGAAAAAAATAAACACGTATATCTTTTTTGCCTTTCTTACATGCTCCGTATCCGAGTCGGCCATTAGGGACATAAAAGAAGGGGAAGAAACCCGTTAAAAACAGTTACGGAAATGTCATAATCTAATCGGCAAGGGGCGCCGTCGCTTTTTCAGACGTAAACTGAAATATCACCTATTGAAACGCGTTGCCCCAGCAGACCAGAAAGCGGTTGGAAAAATTTGGTAGTGTAGCCACCGCAAACTATGACTCTCCCGGGATTACTTAGATTCCACAGTCTGCGCTGGAATTCAATCAAGCTCCTGTACGGAGTATACGGCTTATAACGCCCCATTATTCATAATAAGCTGGTGCAGATGCTATTAATTCTTCTGGTACCATGATTAAAGACTATAATAATTATTAATTCAATATATTCATATCGAGAGTGGTAAATTTCCATTCGCGCTACTTTATTACGGTAGCTGTTCTGTACTTTCTTCAATTTATATGATCTAAATATTATCAAAGAAACTAGAAACAAGAACGGTAAAACTATTAAAAATATATAAATTGCAAACATATGGAACTTCGTTATTTAATTTGATATGTCATGAAACATGAAATATGATAGAGTTGAATTGAAAAATATCTCCACAAGATTTATAAACACAAAAAGATTTAAAAAATTACAGAGAAAATATACGACAAATTATAAACTATAGTGATGTGTTTGGCAAGGAAAAGTTCTTACCTGGACTACATTGAAAACGATGTTTTGACACTTTTAAAATTACACGAACGATGAAAATAGCCCAAACAACGACTCGAAAAGTTATCAAAACAGTTAAGACAGTTTAATTACACTAAAATATGACATATTGACAATAATTGTAAACATTATTTTTTCTTATTGGAAGTTTCGACCGTTGGGGTATTCAAATATTTAATTTTTAGTAATGACGTGTCAGACAAGAAGTTTTCCCTATTTCAAGTTATTTATTTTTTTAACGTGCAGTATTTTTTATATTTATTCCGTGCATTCATTTTACCTCGCTACGAAAACTGTACCACATTATATTTGGGTCTAGCTGCGGAATACCGATCAGAATGTAAAGTGGTGGGGCGCGAGTCATTTGAATCACGACTATAACTGACTACTGATCGTACTAGCTGCAGCCCCACCACTAATTTGACTGTAGGCGTATCGATATCGTATTAACGGTCATTCGTGGTTTGCATTTAGGAGAGTGTGTTACGGTAAGACCTTTAAATTTAAATATTTTTTTAATTATATTACTTTGATAATGTATACATTGGAAGAAAAAATTCAAATGATGACATGGGCTTTGAAATGTAATTCTTTACGGCGTATCCAGCGCCTTTTCTCTGAGAAGTATGTAGATCGTCCCTTTCCTGCATTAACAACAATATCATTAGTAGTTGAAAAGTTTAAATCAGAAGGTTGCATTTTGGGATGTAAATGTCATAAAATACGGAGAATAAATAACGAAAGCAGGAAGTCATGGTATGCGCAATGGTCGAAGAAAATTCCAATATTACTATATCTAAAATATCAGAAGAGATAAGTATTAGCGTGGGTAAAGTTCATAAGATATTAAAGAAAAATAAATACACATCCTATAAATACCAAACTCTTCAGGAAATTTTTCATGCTGATCAACACCGCAAAATGGAATTTTGTGAAACTGTAATAGAACGTGTAAATGCGAATGAACACTTCATTCGCCTACAGTCAAATTGGTGGTAGGGCTGCAGCTAGTACGATCAGTAGTCAGTTATAGTCGTGATTCAAATGACTCGCGCCCCACCACTTTTCATTCTGATCGGTATTCAGCAGCTAGACCCGAATATAATATGGTACAGTTTTCGTAGCGAGGTAAAATGAATGCACGGTATATTTTTATTTGTAAACAACGGTTTTTTATATAAATAAATGTTAATATATAAAATATATTTTTTTATTATACACACCTATCAGAAAATCTAAACAAACTTTTAAATTTAAATAAATTTAAAAAAAAATTATAACACTAAAATTGTCCACATACCAAAAGAATACAAATAAGTCCTTTTTTACCAAAACTGAACATGAATCACCTAAAGAAACACATATAACACAGTATGTATAAATTAAAATGCCTTCTGAAGGTACATACATAGGGCAACCAAATAATATAATAGTAGACATTCTATCTGTTTCTGGGCTTCCGGGCTGGAACCGCGTCACTGGTATGACTGCCGACGTTTCGTACCCGCTTGCATGGGACATCTTCAGGGCTCAAATACTGCTACTGTCTGTCGCACTGAAACTGTTCAGTTTCAGTGCGACAGACAGTTGCGACTTGTTGATAACGTCTGCACTTTTTTTGTCACCTGCAACTTATAGTACTTGTGTTCCTAACAACCGAAGCCTTCAGTACTAGACGACGTTGAAAGGTTCTTTTGAAACTGTGACATTCTCTGATTACCATCTGTTTTTCTTTTGTTATTCAACCCTAAGACAATCTATAATCGGGTTTCACCTCATATCGTTTTGTTTTGTTTTTTATTTTAATTAGTTGACGTCAATTCTAAATACAATTTTAAAGTCAAATTTTATCTAGCCCCTTTGGATTAGATGAAAAGCTTGAAAACTGTCAAAATGTGAATTTTCGAATGTGTAAGAAAATTTTTAAAGCTTGGATAATTTTTTTCTAAGAAGTAGTGATTTGATAGTTCAGAACTACTATTTCATATATCGTGAAGTAGAAATTTAAAATTTATTTTGGTGAAAATTCCAATTATTTTACGATTTTCAATTTTCAAATTCCTTTTTTTTGGGTGAATGCCCAAAGACATCGTTTCTTTTCGACTTTTAGACTCGTCACAACCACAGAATGTGAGCGTGTATTTGGTGTACGCAGAGGATTTCATGAATTTGTTGATTATTCCTCATCAGCACCGAAGGGTACTAGGAAATGTACCGACCACTCAACGAAAAGCGGTTTGAAAATCGCCCCGTCTCGAACGCAGTTAGAACTTTCAATTTCTCTAGATAACTAGATCAAGGCTAAGCGCTTTGAGGACTGCCTTATCTTGGAGTTTATTATTAATAAAAATTCCAGAAAGAAATAAAATTTTGAAAATAAATAGTATAATATACGTGAACAACAAAAAATAAATAGAGAAAAATGGGAGAATACTAAAACACTTTAAAATGCAGCCATACCACAATAGCACATGTTTTTAAGGGGTTGATGTAAATTTAGTCCGATATCTTCCTAATTACTTTAGAAAGTGCGTAAATCGAGTTTCGTTTGTCGTTGAAGCGTTACGTAAATTGAGTCCCAAGTACATGCACTAATCCCAACTCACTAATCGTTTCTAATTATTTCTAATTACATGGTAACTATGTTTTTCCGGGGAAAGGAAAGTGAGGAGTAAGGCTAGTATAAGACTTGGTGGTGCACTTTAGATATTTTTTTTTCTGACACCAAGACAAAAGTACTAATATACAAACAGATAATACGCATCAATCCTCACCTGCGCATCGCCGATATGGCTACATATCAAAAAGACACACAAAACAAGACTAAACACCTTCCAAAACAAGACACTACGGTTGGCACTTAGGGCGCCGCGGTACGTGTGAAACTCTCAAATACCCAAAGAAGCTAGGCTTGAACCACTCACTACACACATTAAAAATCAAGCCAAAAGCTTCTACAAACAGATGAAAACGCACACAAACCCGACACTTACTCCGGTAACAGAATACACAACACTACACTCCAAATATAAACGACCACGGATGGAAATCTCAAGTGAAGACAGCGAGCAGGAATAGCAACAACACATCCAAAATCAGGACTAACCAACGCAAAGATTAGGAGTAAAAGGGCAGAGCCCTAACTCCAACAAACCAAAAGAAGTAGAAAGAAGTAGATATTTTTATGTTCTGCTTGCTGTTACTCGTTAACATTCGTGTAGTGTGTTATTGTTTATGTTTATTCAACATGGAAGTGATTCAAAGTGAAAAAGGCGGACCTCTGTTTGTCCTACAAGGATACAAATATCGTTTCCACAAATCATTGGCAAATGAAATTGAACGGTGGGTGTGTTGCAAAAGCACGTGCAAATCCTTTTTGAAATTGAGGCAAAATCAAGACATTTTCCAATTTCCTTCGGATCACAATCACGAAAAAGTGAAAATAAATTAACTACAACGTCAAAAGTTAAGCAATAATCTAAAACGGAAAGCCGCAGAAGATAATTGCGCCAGACCTACCAAACTTCTGCACATTGCTCTAAAAGAGGGTGGCATCGATTCACTTACACGCACCGATATTTTGTTAATCAAAAGAAATATGTAAAACGCCCGAAAATCTGAGCATGTGCAACCTAAAACCTTGGAAGAAACTCTTTCTAAGCTAGTGAGTATGGAAATCAAGACTAACAAAAACGAAGATTTCTTAATCGTCAATGATTCCAATTCCAAAGTAGTTGGATTTTCGACAAAGAAGAACCTAGAAACATTATGTCGTGCGTGCAATGTTTATGTAGATGGTACGTTTAAAAGCTGTCCTAAGTATTTTTATCAATTATTTACATTTTATGCTTTAAACAATGATTCGTATGTATCCCTTGCATTTTTTCTGCTACCCGGTAAAACTGCGGAAACTTATATACGTTGTCTTACTAACCTTATAAACTACTGTTTAAATGTTGGACTAACATTTTCCCAAATAAGTATTTTTATTGACTTTGAAAAAGCGATACACATAGCCGTGCAATCGATGCTACCGAAAACAACAATTAAAAGATGTCGTATTCATCTAGGTCAAAGTTGGCATCGCAAAATTCAGTCTCTTGGTCTATCGCGGCAGTATAGGTCAAAATCAGAAAAGGCGAGTTTTCTTAAATTCTTTTTTGGACTTCCATTTTTAAATCATGAAGATGTATCAACAGTCTTCACTAACTACATAATGGCTGTACTTCCCAATGACCAGCAACTAACTGAATTTTGTGATTATGTATTGGAAACATTTATATCAGAAAAGTCACCATTTCCTTCGCGGGAGTGGGCTGAATTTTCGTGTTCTACAAACAGAACAACAAACACCTGCGAATCCTTTCATGCTAAACTTAATCGACAATTTGACAGCCCACACCCTAATATTTATACATTTATTGAAGTGTTAAAAGGCATACAAGCAGAAACATACATTCAATTTAGAAGTAAGCCGACTAAGAAATCTAAAATAATCATTGGAAAAGAAACCTACTTGAGAAAAGCAATGAATGCTGTATGTAATAAGCAAATTACTCTTTCCCAATTTGTTATAAAAACATATCTTTTAAATTTCTCCCTGTTAGTTTTAAGTAACCCACTAGTTTTTTATACATAGGTATGTGCAGAGAGATATTGTACATAATTTTGTAATTTGTATCTAAATAAATTATTCAGTGCCAAGGAATGTTTTATTTGTATGATTTTATTTTTCTGTCAACTCTATGATGAGACTCAATTTACGCACCCATATTTAATACGCCGGGACTCAATTTACGTTGAATTCTAACACTGGGACTAGATTTACGCTTACCAGTTTTTAACATAGACAAACCAATGAAGTAAGCGTCATCTCTTCAGTTTATCACATACATGTACAAAGTGCAACAGGAAGTAATTTCAATTAGCTGTTACAAAGTTTTTATTAACTTAATATTTAATTTAATTAATTTCAAGAAACACCATTGTCATTCGTGAACAGTAAACCTATATTTAGAAAGAGCGCATTAAATTTAATGCGCTGATAAAATATTACTCCATCCAGTGTAACATTCAATCAGCTAAATTAATGCATTACGATACTATTAGTGTATCGCCGAAAGCTATAATAACGTTATATTCGATCTCACTAATTTCATGCATCTAGATCATTTGTAATCTAATAGTTTATATGTGTCCTTTCATCAGTAACTTATTGGTACAGACAAAGCTTCTAAATCCGCGAAACGCTAAATTAATACGCAATATCTGTTAAATTGGTTTTAATGATTATATTGTGTGCGTACACTGTTTTCTAATATGTATATATAGTCTGTGGCGGAGAAAACGGAACTTTTTCAAAATAAAAACAAAAGCTTAATATTTTAGTAAAATTCATTTATTTTATTCAAAGTAGTCGCCTTCGGCTTCAATGCAACGTTTTGCACGGTCAATTAATATTCGAATGAATTTCTAAGTTCATCTTTAGAGATATCCTTCAAGATCGCTGTAGATATCTTTTTAATAGCTTCGACGTGGGCATAACTCTGTCCTTTCATCGGCAAATGTAGTTTGGCCAAATCAAAATACCTTGAATGGTTGATGGTTAAAATGCCATTTGTAGTTTTAAAAATCAGTGATAAGCGTCAAACGATGAGAGAGTTCATTAACATGTAACAAACGAAGCTACCATTTTCACGATATTGAGGGCGCACACGATAAATACCCGTCAAAATACGCTTCATAACACCAAGATAATATACACCATTGACTGCTTGACTAGTTGGTACAAACTCTTTGTGCACTATGCATTTCGAATCATAAAAGCACCTGAACCAATAGCGGCAATTTTGACGATTAGCATGATCGTGAAACGTAAAGGTACACTAATCAGAAAATAAAATATGTTCTAATTGGATCACATTGTTATCTAACATTGTCATCATTTGTTCACAAAAATACGTTCTCCTATCAATGTCGTCTTCCATGAGCTCCTGAGTTGGTATAATTTTATAGGGATACATTTTATTTTCTTTTAATGTGCGAGTAATCGATGAATGGCAAACATCGAACATTGACGCTGCTTGTCTACTAGAAATATGCGGGTTTTCTTCAAACTCAAGCACAATATCCAGTTTGGTATCATTACTTACTGCATTCGCAGCTGCTTTTTTTATTTGCCTTACATGTCCAAACTCGCGAAACTGCTTTTCTATTTTACTAATTGTTCCTTGGGATATAGGCGGCAAATTTGGAAATTTCTCATGAAATAAGTGAGCAACTTTCATTTGTGTCCGTGTTAGCTCCATAACCAATCATCTGCAGAATTGTTATTTTGTGCATTTCTGTCAAATGAACCATTTCGCTGAAATGTAGTTAAAGAAATTCAAACAGTTATGACACTGGCAACACTATGACACTGACAACACTTTGCTAAGGCAAGGTATTTTAAAACGAAGTACAAGTACAATTAAAGACTTATATAGTTCGGTAAACAAACTATTATGTGAAAATCTTATTTTAATTGTAAACAAAATTATTAATCAGAAAACATTTAATATTTCCGAAACAGTCGAAAATAGCTATAGGACATTGTACATGAAATATGTCTGGAATTTTCCAAAGAATCCAAAAATTTAATATTTGACAGGGTGTTGTATTTAAAATAAGAAAGTTGGTATTGACCATTTTTACATAACACACCCTGTATATAAACTTTTTATTTAAAAAAATACACAACTATAAATCCCAATCGACCTGTCCGAGCGTTTTTTCGAACACCCTTCCATTTAATTATTTTCGAATTTATTCCATTTGGCTGATACGCACTGTATGATTAATAGAAGGACTAGAAGGACTTTGTGCTATGCTAATATATTTAAATGTTTGTCCTTGTTAAAGTGCATCCTTTGCACCTGTCAGTATTATCATATTATAATATTGTATATTATATCCTTCATGTTGTTCTATTTTCCTTTAATTATTGTTAATTTCTCAAAGACTTCATTTCGATGTCTGAGCTGAAGATTTTTGCTCTGCTTAATAATGAGCGAAGTTGTTGGTTTGTGACTACGTACACTATCGTCCATAAGTTTAATCGCACTACAGATATTTTAATTGCGCAATGATATTAAATAGACTGTTTATTTTCATGGCAAATTTATTTATAAAATACTAAATTAACATACATTTCAAGCATTTGACGTTATTAATCTATGTAATATTATAATAAGTTAGCTTAAATTTTACTTTCGTCAAAGTAACCACCCCTAGCTGCGATCACAGCTTCACAAGCAAAGGCATTCGTTCAACTAGTCGGTCGAGATATTCCTCATCGATAGAGTTCCATGCATTCCGTAACTAACCTCAAATGTCTGTCTTGCTAGTAGGAGTTATTTTACGCACTTCACGATCTAATATCTCCCATATCAGCTCTGTCAGATTGCAGTCCGGATTTTGGGGTGGCCATGTCATTAACGCAAGGGCTCCTCTTTCAGTTTGGTCGGCGAAAAACCTTTTTATAATCTTTGCTGTGTGTTTGCGGTCGTTATCTTGCTGATAAACAAACCCCGGACCCATTAGCTACATCGCCCACCTCCAAGGCAACTCCAAACCATCACTTTTCAACCACCATGTTTCACTGTCTTAACCACACATTCATCTAACATTCTCTTCCATTGTGTTTGGGGTCGTTATCTTGCTGATAAACAGACACGACGACTAACAAAAGTACGGCGTTTATTCCCGAAAATTTCAAATTTGGATTCATCTGTCCATAAGACTTGTTTCCATTCTTCGACAGTCCAGTACCTGTGTGTTCTCGCCCAGGGCAATCTTTTTGGTTTATGCTATGCAGAAAGACGTGGTGTTTTTACTGCTATTCGATCTCTAAATCCAGCTTCAGCTAAACAGTGTTTGGTTGTTGTTACACTAACCGTGGCTTCGTGGTTTACGTTATATTGAGCTGCTATTTCCGGGGCTGTAAGGCAACGATTGCGCAAGGACATTAATTTCAGATATTCATCTTCTCTTTTAGTAGTTATCCTCGGCCTTCCACTGCGTTTCCGGTCCCCGAGTTGGTCAGTTTCTGCCATTCTCTTTATAGTTTGATGAATACAATACTCGGAAACTTTTAGTTTTCAGGCGATTGCTCCATTAGAAAGCTTTGTTTCGTGCAAATTAATAATTCTTGCCCTTCGTTCAAGAGTTAGTTACTTTCTCCTTACCATATTTTAAATACAATTAAAACAAATGCCCTCACTCGATAGCACTTGCTGACACTTCATTAATAACGTGAATACTGAGTATTCAACGTGTAGTGTATATGTTAATTTTTATTATTACAATCGTTAGTACTAAAATACATTTAAATTTACTTGCAGGCGTTTGAGACAATAAAATACTTTGTTACGAGTGACTATACATTAATTAAAATATAATTAAAAGGGAAATGAAAGTATTTCATCTTGGGGTGAGACAAATTCTTAGGAGTAGTGTGATGATGGGCATATTAAAAATAGAAAATGAAAATGATTAAATTCAGGACTAGCTGTAGCTTTAAAATATAATAATAATTAATTACAATATAATTAGTTAACTAATTTATGATAAATATCAAAATCCCCTTATGTGTGGAAGCTGAAACAAAAGTTATTAGCAAAAATAAAACAAGAGGGCTGTCCTTAAATAAAACGAATTCTTAAAACTTCGAATATATCAATAAAAAAATGACCAACAACTAGAAAAAATTCGTAGTCAATTGTAAATGCTATAATAAAAAGAAAAGGTAATAAACCCGTAGAATAAAATGTACGAGAATTAGTAAAAGAAAGTAGATATTAAACGATATGTGGTTGTACACGCGCCTGTAATTGTATCTTCCTGTATGGGACGTTGTATTTCGCGACAACGAACTATGGATATTGTGACGTTCTGTGCTAAGGGTGAGCGCGATTTCTGAAAGATCAAGCCTTTTAAAAGAGTCGATAAGGCGAAGGATAAGTGACTTTGTGATTAAAATTAAAACATTACGATGCAAGAAGCTTATACCAAAAATTGGAAATAATTACGAGGCATGGTGTATTTAAAGAGTTCGGTTGAAACCACCGCTTTAAAATGATACGTCACATGATTTGCTTAATATAATCGATACAAAATAGAAGTAAGTAAATTAAAAAGTTAAGTATTGATTATAATTACCAGGCAGGTAGATAGTTGGACAAAATAATAAATACGTATTCTGTGACAAAAAAATTAAAATTTGGAACATTATAATAGTTATAAATTAAATCAGATGGAATTAATTTAAACGCAAATGGAATATTAAAGAGAATATTCCAGGAAATAGCTTACAAATTCAAATAAGTTCGTTCTTGGAACAAGGAATCTTGGTTTCAGGGTATACTAATGACTATACAAAAATATTTCTTGTTCGAGTATTCGTAACTCACAAACGTTGGCTTTTAATAACTTTTCTTTCTTAAATCGATCCGATGTCAAAAAAATATTATATATGCGAAACGTAACAATGTTAAGGCATTTTATATACACTGAAACCCGCTTATTAGAATACTCATATTGTCCGCCAAAATTATTCCTATATGCGGATTATTTCATTATCCGTTTTTAACTTATTTTTTCTTATTACCAGTAAATTAAGTATGTATATACATACATACATACATACTTCGTGTTCTGTATATCTGAGATTTTATAACTATAAAATTGACTTCAGTATGATACTGTAAATTTATGATGCGATTTTCATAAAATGTATTTAAGAATACATACAAAAGAAATAAAACACATTTCAGGGTAAAACATATTGTTTAATTGATACTATTTTTTTTATTTCAAACTCTACACATCCTTAACAAAATAATCTGTAATTTTATTTTGTTTTCTTTCTTTACACAAAATATCAGTGATTTGGTTATCTAATGCATAGAAATGTGCAAAATTACGATCTGTTTTTGATTCTGAAAAACGACGTATAGTGTCATATGCTAATTTCACTTCTTGAGATGATGGCGCGGTTGATGGAGTATCCTTTGAATATGTATTTTCTTCTGCTTCTTCTTCCTCGTTCTGTTCCATCACCTTGTTTGCACAATTTTCGTCTGACTCTTCAAAAACAGGTAAATTGTCATCAAAAGAAACTAAAATGGAAAAATTTTCTTCTGTCATAGCATCCGGAAGTGGTTCTTCGACGTTGATAATTTCTTGTTCCTCTACTTTAAGAAACAGACATTACACGAAACAATTTAAGACAGAGCTTGACTGAATTTTATCCCACGCTTTATTCATCATGTAAACAGCAGATAAAATTATTAGTTTTCTAGATAGGCCAATTGCACCCTCACTAGATGGCGGCTCATAAAAGTCAATTGTAGAAATAATTTTCCTTATTATTTCCTTTCTATAATTTCTCTTAAAAAGAAAGATAATTCCTTGATCCAAGGGTTGAATGATAGATGTTGTGTTTGCCGGCAAATAATGCAGTTGCACATTAGTCAAAATAAACATCAAAACTTTCTTATTTGATTGTTTCATTACCTTATCGAAATTTAAAAGCCAATCTTTAAATAGTGCTGCTGTCATCCAAATATTTTTGTTTGAAGTATATTTAAGATTTTACCTCTTTAAAACTCCTTGGGCTTTTTGGCATGCCAATGACAAAGAGCGACAACTTATGACTTCCGTCAGAATTGGCGCATATCGAAAGGGTAATTCGGTCTTTTGCAGCTTTACCTCCTACAGCCTTTTCTTCGCAAAAAAAGAAGGATCCGTCAGGAATAGCGCGATAATATAAAGCGGTTTCATCGCAGTTATAAATACAGTCTGGCTTATAATCTTTTAATAAAGACGGTAAAACCTCACTTATCCACGTATTTGCAGCAACTTAATATGCGTCACTTGCTTCACTTACAATTTTTTTGAAAGAAATTTGGGAACGACTTTTCCATCTGGTAAACCACCCATTTGTTGCTTGAAAATTTACCCTACCCATATTTTGTGCAATCTGTTCGGCTTTTTCCTTCAAAATGGGTCCGTTAAACCAATGATTTACATTTTCTACGTCAGCATTCTTCCCATTGCGTCTTGTTGCACTTGTGCTTGAGACACGCCAAATTTTTTGGCAACATCCGACTGACTGCAAGTTGTTTCTTCTAAAATCTCAAGCAATTTTACTTTTTCCTTCAGATAAAGTCTTTTCTTTTCAAGTTTGTCGAAGAAGCCATTTTTCACTCACTTTCACTCACTTTCGATTGCAATGTCAAATAACAAACTGACCAGAAATATAGAAACTTCCTGCTTTTAAAACCTCCGAAAAAATTTTTATTGTATGTATGTAATTCGCACAGAATTAACTATTATCTAAATACTGTTTAAAATCACTTAGGTACAAGATTTTATTGCAATACGTAATTATCCGAAGATTATCTGTAATCATGTACATAATAGCTATCTAAAAGTGAAATAAATATTCATAGTAACTTTTGGTTTACATCCACCTTTAGTTAAGCAGGTAGAGAAATTTATTCTTTCATGAAGACAAAATCGCATTAATGTTCTTAGAAAAGCCATTCCTTTACCCAATATATTCTATTAAAAGATATTCTTATAACCGAATAATTTTGTTAATACTTAAAGGGAAATGATTTTGTTCTTGAGATTTTAATTCCTTTAACCGATATATACTATTAAGAGGGTTTTCAATAAACGGGTTTCACTGTTATTCACTAGTAAATGAAAGAAATTGTATATACTAATATTAGTTTATTACCTAATAAATTATTGAGTCAACAGTAACTTATATTTTATTGTATGTTTATATCAAAGTAATCATACGTCACTTAAAACTTGTTTCTAAGATCATTCAGTTAATAAGAATAAACTCACTTAACTTGATTAATCCCGAGGAAAACAAAATATGCCAAGAACATCTACACCTAAATTGCAACGAGAAAAGACATTCAGGTGAAGTTCCCTCTAAATTTATTCACCCTAACTCTTTCTGCATATATCTGTTTCGTTCGACCTTTCGACAACAAACAAAGACATCCATTCTAGAGACTTTACAACGAAACTGGCCCGGTGAAATAACCGTATGGAATAATGTCGGACCTGGTTCCAGAGGTATTTCCTAAATCCGAATTTTCTAATCTGGATACTGGACCTCACGGGAGGTGGAAGTGAGTGGAAGTTTCGCAGAGAAAGGCTCATCAGTCACAGTCAGTACAAGCAAATTATTGTGGCCGTCCCTTCCTGCCTACTAGATTTACACCTGACCTTTTCTATTTCAGCAAAAATACTCACTCAACTCGACGGAAAATACACAGACGCCACCAACTGGCCGAGCAATGTTACTATTTCGGTATCCGTTACGTGTAAAACACTACTATCAACCTTACCTACCTATTCACCTTAGCGTGAACAGGAATTCCTTTTCTCGTGAAGTAGAACTGGCCAAGTATTTATTCCGGTTGTGTCGCGCAAATGTTTTACGTACGTATAAGTTTCTTTCTCGTTTTATTTTGATTGTTCACTGGCTATCTGAACCGTTCTTAAATTACGTTTATAAAATTGAAACCCCTTTTTGTAAATTACTTTGTTTAATGACTATTTAGAAGTGGGGAAGTGGCTATATATATATGATGTAAACTTGAATTTAGTTGTAGATTTAGTGCTAGTGTCTTCAAGATTATTTTACATATTTTATAAAACCTAATGCTTCATTAATACAAAGGGTACTAGGAAAGTTTTGCAATAGGATGCAACAATGAATCGTAGGAAGCTGCCTGCATCTGCATGTTGAGACATATTCATACGTGCATAGTAACCGCCCAACATGTCGATGGGCTCAGTTATTCATTAGCAGTGAGAGTGTAAAGTGCTTGCGATGGCATCGTGGTCTCGAAATGAGATAAGGACAGTTTTGCGTTATAAACTCGTGAGTGGTTTAAACAAAGACCAGTGATTCGAAGAAATGACTCTTACACTAGGTGATTTTTGTAAACATCGCACAACAATATTCAGGTGGTATAGAGAATTCCAAATGGGAAATTTAACTGTGGAGGATGCTGAAAGGCCGGGAAGGCCACAAACGCCATTTACGGAGGAAAAAAGGCGACGACAGGCGAGTGACCTACCAACAGATAGAGGGTATTTCAGGCCTAAATGCACCAGTAATTCGTTCGATTCTGCATGATCATTTGCACGTGCAGAAACTCTGTTTTCTCTGGGTATCGCATCGACTGACTGAAGAGCAGATGAGACGACGTGTGAGTTGGTGCCGGGAGATGCTAAGAAAGTTTAATAAGGGACAATCTCGGTATTTAAACGACATCGTGATAGGTGACGAGATTTGGATGCACAACTACGGTGTGCCGACCAAAGCTCAAAACGAAGTTTAGGTCTTTGATGGTGACACACTCATAATTGTCAGAAAAACCCGATTTGTTGAGAAGAAAATTATAGCTGTGTTTTTCAAATCGAGTAAAATTGTGGAACGCGTTGTTTTGGACACACAGATGAGAGTCACAGCTTAGTGGTCTACTGAACAGTGCCTGCCTAAAGACATTGGATCTATGAAGAACCTGCGGCCAAAGTCAAGAATGGACACATGGTTCCTCCATCACGATAATACTCCAGTTCAACGTGCCAAAGCCTGCACCGAATATTCGACCACGATAGGATTGAAACTTCTCGAGCACTCTCCGTACAGTCTAGATTTGCTCCTTGCTTCAATGCACCTGATTCAGAAAGAACCCCTACTTGGCATCGTATCTCTTACGGTTCTCGAAAAAAATTAAGTTGCGATTTTCGCCGATTCGATGGTTCTATCTTATGTATTTTGATCTGCTGATTCAGAAAATGTACCTATTTGGCATCGTATCTCTTTCGGTTCTCGAGATATTCGCAAAAAACACTTTTGCAAGTTGCGAAAATCGCGAAAATTTTGGATTTTCGTTCAAATCGGCGTGCTATCTCGCGAACCAAGGGCCTCTCGGCGACGGCGCGGACACTGCCGGATGCGTATTGACGTCCGGAATCGACTGCTTCAAACCGGAACCTGCTACGACGTCGCGTTCTCGAGTTATGACCGGAAAACCGAAAATTTTTGCGAAAATTCAAACTGCCACTGCGGCCAAACGGTTCGCTCTACAGCGATGCGCTTGTGCTCATTTTAATCCTTGTGAAGAGTACATTGATTGGTGAAAATTTTGTGGCGATGGGACGAAAAATGTGGAAGTTATGCCCGTTTGACGATTTTTGCGATTTTTTTGAACCTCACGCTATGAGTCTATCTTATGTATTTGGACCCGCTGATTACGAAAAATGAAACCGGAATGCGCTGGCTCTTTCGGTTCTCGAGATATTGGCAAAAAACACTCTCGCAAGTTGCGAAAATCGCGAAAATTTTGGGTTTTCGTTCAAATCGGCATGCTATCTCGCGAACCAAGGGCCTCGCAGCGACTGTGCGGAGACTGCCGGATGCGTCTTGACCTCATGAATCGACTGCTTCAAACCGGAACCCGCTACGACGGCACGTTCTCTAGATATGACCGGAAAACTGAGAATTTATGCAAAAATTCAAACTGCCACTGCAGCGAAGCGCACACTGCACACAGTGTGCAGAACTGGTTTAAAGATTGCTTTCGGAGGATGGAGAAGTGTATTGAATGTTCAGGAAATTACATTGAAAAAATTATATAAACAGACCTATGTTGTAAAACTCTCCTAGTACCCTTTGTAAATCACTTTCTCTATTTTCCCTCCCACCCTTTGAAGGTAACAATAAGCCTCTGATTCAAAATTAATTTTCAAGCAAATTAGGAAAATTATTTTTACAGCCTCCGCGGAGACGCGAAAGTTAGGATGCAATTTTGTAACAGATGGCGCTAGTTCACTTTCGCAGGCACCATTCCTATGCTATGCTATATTTGATCAAATCCTTCTAACTTCATTTAAACAGAAAAGAGAATATGTTTGAGATTTTATAAAACGTTGAAAATGTATACACATAAAATGACCGACAATTGAGAATAAGAAAGAATAAGAAGTAGAACGTTTATTGGCGAAAGCATATAAAGCGGATCTTTATCAAAAGAAGTCGGCTGATAGCTCAATTATAGATTACTGACTTATCACGTTGGAGATATCAGGATCGATCTTGGTGGCTAGCTATTCGGGAAGATATTTTGGGTTTCCCTTTATTGTTCAAATAAGTGCTGACAAACAAAGATCTTAAGTCACACTATGAGAGCAAGCGTAATAATAACTCATGGTTTGCCAATGTTTTCTGTATTTGGCGTTAAACTATTAGAGGATGTAAAATCATGGATTATTATGTCCCTCGCAAAACACGTATAGTACAGATACTGTGTTAATAGTGAAAATCTGAAGAAAACTGATAAGCTAATAATAAAGTTAATAAACTAACAATAATTAAATGTTTATTCTATCATTCTCGTGTTTAAAGAAAATAGGGTTATGTCTTATAATGCATTGTAAGTTATTTTTTACGAATTGATATTTATATAACGGGTGGGCCATTTAAAAGTTTAAACTTAAAAATACTATAAAACAAAAACCGTTTGAAATTTTCCCAAATTTATTTTTTTGTTGTGAGGCACAATTGTTCCGGTTAGAGATGGAATATTATATCATTCATATGGCTGCCGCGGCTGGCCTCGCAGTACCCCATTTGGTGGGACCAATTTTCGAGCACTTTTTCGAGTATATGGGGTCGTATCTCGGCAATGGCATCACGCATTTTACCCTTGAAATGCTCAATTGCATCTGGTTTGTCGGCATAACACTTGTCTTTAACGGCGCCCCACAGAAAATAGTCCAACGGTGTCAAAACGCAGCTTCTTGGCGACTAATCGACATCACTATTTAGGCTAATTAAGCGGCCATCAAACGTTTGACGCAATAAATCGATTGTGGCATGAGATATGTGGCAAGTTACACCATCCTGTTGAAACCAAACATCGTTCAAATCAATACCATGAAGAGCGGGCACAAAAAGAATAGGTTATCATGGTGCGATAGGTGTCTCTATTGAGCGTAATGGTTGCGCCGTCCTCATTTTCAAAGAAATATGAGCCAATGGTACCTCCGCTCCACAAGCCGCAACAAACAGTCACTCGTAATGGGTGCATTGGCTTCTGTAAGACCACGTGTGGGTTTTCTGAACCGCAAATACAGCAATTTTGCCTAGTAACGTACCCACCAAGATGAAAATGAGCTTCATCCGAAAAGATGATTTTTTTGGCAAAATCGACATCATCGTGCAGTTTCTCGTTGGGCCATCTAGCGAAGCGAAAACGAAGCGGATGGTCATGCGGCTTCGCCTCTTGAACCAATTGAACTTTGTAAGGCATCATACCGAGATCTTTTCGCAACATTCGACGTAAACTGATGCGTGAAATGTTCGACTCTTGAGAACGATGACAAGTTGATGTCGATGGATTCTCACGCACACTCTCAGTCACGGCTTCGACATTTTCGGGTGTACGCACTGTACGAGCACGCTCACGTCTTGGCGCATCAACAATGAAACCAGTTTCACAAACTTTAGCAATAAACTTGCTTATACCGGGCATTGTTGGTCCTTCTCTGCGACCAAATTTTGTACGACATTTTCGTGAAATTTCCGACCAATTGTCTTTGTTTTCGAAATAAATTTCCAATAAATCTCAACGTTGCTCAAGCGTAAATCGAATCATTTCGTTCAGTGTAGATAATATACTGAATTTTGTGACACCCGACTTGAATAGCAAGTTTGACATAAATATTGACAGTTATGCATCGAAATAATATAAAATGCCAATGGTTCAAATTTAAACCGATAGATGGCCCACCCGTTATATATATCTTAAACGTAACTATTATCAGGTGTATCTGTTTATTGAACAAAAAAAACTTTGAAAATTAAACAAACAATTTTAGTTTGCAAAAAATATTCAAACTGTTATTTTCAGTATTTCGGATGGGTTTTCTTATTATTTCCACGATTTACGTAAAGATGAAGTGATTCAGTCAAAGCCGATGTTGGTTCAGTCATGGTATGGGGAGCCTCGGACCTGTTGATTTAGTGTGCTACAAATGGCAACAGGTGAAAGAGAAATTTTCCAACGTTATGGCAGGTGGGCCATTTATTTTCCAACAGAATAATGCCAGTATTCACACCGCGCGCATTGTTCGACAATTCAATTATTAATGTTTGGGGACTTACAAACTAAAAGGAGTTGGGCATACACTGGCTGATTTAAAATTAATTGTACTCATTATTGAAAACTATTTTAATTTTAAAAGACATTTGCACTGACTTTTACAAAAATTATATTTGGTACCTACAAACTCAACTATAGCAAAATTTCCAGCGCGCTACCATGTTTATACCAACTACAAATGTCATATATGCAGTTGGTCCTATTCATGTTGCGCGGAGTGTATATCTTAAACGTAACTATTATCAGGTGTATCTGTTTATTGAACAAAAACTCAAACAATTTTAGTTTTCAATATTCTATATTTCGCTGCCAAACCTTTGCAGCTTCCTCAGGAGTGTGCTACAAATGGACACCAACAGTAGTGGCAATTACAATTCAATTATTAATACTTACAAACTAAAAGGAGTCATACACTGGCTGATTTAAAATAATTGTACAAAAAACTATTTTAATTTTAAAAGACATTGTAAAATAGAACGAAACTCAACTATAGCAAAATTAGTTTAACCTAGTTTGTCCGTGGGAATGATACAAAAAACGGAAAGTCAATAACACGCAAACACCTCCGCCAGAAAATGTGATATTGACTTTGATTTGTCTTGTATTTTATGCATACATTTTTGATTCACGTTCCGCTTTTGTGTATCATTAACTAACAAAAATTAATAAATTATAATTACTTTTAACTGTACAATTAATCTATTATAAAATTCATTTCGAACATTGGCCAGTACAAGAGGATTAATAATTTGGAATTGGTGTTCGATATTAACCCGTAATTCTTCCAAATTATTAGCCCTTTCGTCTTGATGCCCATATAACTTTGATTTTATGTAACCCCATGAAAAAAAGTCATTACGGGCTAAGTCTGGTGACCTTGGTGGCCAGCGAATTGTACCACTATTAGATATAACTCTTTGGGGGAATATATTATTTAAATATTCATTCACAATTCTAGTTCCATGGGCCGGACAACCATCATGCTGGAACCATACGTTCTCTAAATTGGAATTAATAGTTCTCAAAGCAGGGACAATGTCGTTTCGAAGAAGATTCAAATATATTTCCCCATTTAAATTTCCTTCGATAAAGAATGGACCAATAATGTTATTCCCATAAATACCAGCCCAAACATTCAATTTTTCAGGATACTGTGTCCCCGTATTCATTTGTCGATACTCGTTTTCAATAGACCAATATCTATGTCTTTACCGTGCAACAGAAATGTGGATTCATCGGTAAACACGATAGTCTCAATGAAGTGTTCATTCGCAGTTACACGTTCTATTACAGTTTCATAAAATTCCATTCTGCGGTGTTGTTCAGCATGAAAAATTTCCTGATAAGTTTGGTATTTGTAGGATGTGTATTTATTTTTCTTTAATATTTTATGAACTTTACCCACGCTAATACCTATCTCTTCTGATATTTTAGATATAGTAATATTGGAATTTTCTTCGACCATTGCGCACACCATGACTTCCTGTATTTCTTTATCGTTATTTATTCTCCGTATTTTATGACATTTACATCCCAAAATGCAACCTTCTGATTTAAACTTTTTAACTACTAATAATATTGTTATTAATGCAGGAAAGGGACGATCTACATACTTTTCAGAGAAAAGGCGCTGGATACGCCGTAAAGAATTACCTTTCAAAGCCCATATTATCATTTGAATTTTTTCTTCCAATGTATACATTATCAAAGTAATATAATTAAAAAAATATTTAAATTAAAAGTCTTACCGTAACACACTCTCCCAAATGCAAACCACGAATGACCGTTAATACGATATCTATACGCCTACAGTCAAATTAGTGGTGGGGCTGCAGCTAGTACGATCAGTAGTCAGTTATAGTCGTGATACAAATGACTCGCGCCCACCACTTTACATTCTGATCGGTATTCGGCAGCTAGACCCGAATATAATGTGGTACAGTTTTCGTAGCGAGGTAAAATGAATGCACGGTATATAGTGAAGTCATACGTTATACTAACAAATGGTGTTCAAAGTTTATGTACCTTAAACGTTGTACATTACGCGAGCGGTATATTAAGAACGCGAATATTGGCTGTATTATATAATAAGTAGAGCACGTAATTATATGCATTTGCATTTTCTATAATATCGATATGCCAAGAAATTTTTCTCGTATCTACACGAATTAAACAAAAACAAATGTAAAAAACCGATTTTCATTTTGCATATTTTCAGTAATTGATGCATAAATCAGAATAAAATACGTGCATATTTGTGTAATTTAAATTTTTTGATAAATTAAATAAAGCAAATATTGCCGACACTGCATTTTTTGAGAATTGGGGTTCCCCTACATTTTACAAACCGCCCGGTATCGAATCGGCAAAACTGGGATTCCCCTATTTCCTCTACGCTTTACTACGAATCTCACTGCCATCGGTTGTCTTTCAGTTTCATTTTGGATTTGTCAGGGGTCAGTCGTTATTTTTAAAACGAAGTAATAATGCCACCAACACAGTCTTTGATAGCTACATGGATAAAGGATTATCCAGAAATTTATTTCAATTTAAACAAGGTGTTTTGTCGATGTTGCAGCAAAACAGTAAGTTTACTTTATATTGTATTATTTTTCATTTGTATTTGGTACGAAAACAGTTTTCAAATTAATAGATTCCATGTGACAAAAAATTTGAAATTACACAACATATTGCTACAGCATCGCATACAAACTATAAGAAGAAAATGAAAAATACAAACCAATTAACGCTTAATGAAACAATTTCTTCGGCATCAGTCTGTGAAAATAGAGACGAATTCAATTTATTTGAGGCCATTGTTATTGCCAATATTCCGCTTATGAAATTACAAAATCCAACTTTTAACGCGTTTTTAGAGAAGTATTGTGGTAGACCAGTACCAGATGAAAGCACCTTTACAAAAAAAATATATAAACAATGTTTTCGAAAAAACCATGAGTGAAATTATGGAGTTAATTGGAAACAATTATATTTGTTTT